>CM031979.1:1200000-1800000 GCA_018804465.1 Populus tomentosa | reverse complement strand
GTTTATAAGGAACACAATTTGTGGTTTTGGTTTTGGGAATGTTTTAGCAAGCTTCATAAGCAGGTCATCAATAGCCATTCTCAGCCTCTCCATATTCAATTCAAGCTGCAAATATTGGGAGGCCAAAAACCATAAGCACGACCAGGGGGGAACAAGAAACAAACAAATGTTGTTCAAACAACAATTTAATGTATTTTTACATCTCTAACTTGGAAATATATCTAACCTGTCCATCTCCATATTCAACATTAAGGTGAATAAGAGAAGCTGTAAATTCAGCATAACGCCTCATAACATAATGAGGATGGACGTCATCTTCCCACAATGTCTTTACATTTGCATTACGGAGGCTGCTAAGGTGCAGGTCAAATACCATCTTAAAACGAGGCCATAAAGCAATGTTGACCTGCTCAATCAAGTAAACAATTAATCACATTTGTCATTAGGTATGGTAAGAAATTGCTGCCATGCAGCACAATGTAGTATAGTATCAACTGCCCATATGTAGATCCTTCTTGATCCACAGACCCATATAAACTCTAAAAGCTCCATTTATAAAAAAGCCAAAATGTTATTACAGGTATGGACACATGAAATGAATAAACTTAGTAAGAATATAACATACCTTGTCCAAATATGAATCCAGGCATGGAATCCGCCGCCGAGACATAATGAGCTGAAAAGTGAAAGCAGGTATCAGAAATAGATGAACTCCTTGCAAGCATACCAATCTGTCCACATTTTTATTGCAAGCTTTTTTCTTTCTCATTGTTTGAGCCAGAGAAGCCAGCCAGCACAAAGCACACAAATGTTCAACACAAGCCAAGATTCAAACTAAAATACCACAAGATGTAATGTAGTGGTCTAGCAATTATAATAACAACATCAGATTGCTTAAGAAAAGTGAATTGAACACATTGACATGGTAATTATGGAAAGATTTTGACCTGGTGCTGATGTATTATGCGAATCATTAGCATCAGGCCTATGGCATCATAGCAATTAGGTAGTATTGAATTGAAGTGTTCATCAACAACAGCAAATGGGCCTGATAAAGTTACAGAAATGAATGAAGAGTAATTAGTTTCTCTCCATATTAGCAACAGAATACAAAAACTTTTTAAGTTCGCAAGTAAAGAAATTTCTTTTTTTCTGCGGAAAGCAATAACAACTATTAACAAGTCTAAATTTTGAAACTAACAAATCATGGATGGTCTCATTCAAGGGACGCAATAAAAACAATAATACTAGCACAGCTCATCCCAACTTAAACTATATCCCAAACTCCTCGGCATGACCTACATGAATCCTTTCCCTCTATATTCTATTTTGGACCATAACTAATGAGAGCTTTTTGTTACTAGAGCATTTTGTGTTCGCTTGGCATGCAATCCTACAAGCACAAGTAAACAGTGAATTCCAACAATATTCATTTCAGCATTTGTGTAGGAAATACTTTCTACGATTACTATGAAAATCTTTTGCAATTACCTGCAAAAATTTCATAAAAAATGGATTCTTCCCCGAAGAAATCATCACAGAAGAGATACCTGCAGAATGAGAAATTGTTGAAATTCTTGCATGCTTGGATTTAGCATTTCCCAATCACTATAAAACAAAATCAAGGAGCAGAGCAAGTCTAGCATACTCGGAAGTAGCAGTATCCATTAGCAGCTTGTGCAAGCTCCTGAAAAGAACCTCGTAAGGATACTTTTGGGAACCGGCTTCAGCTATATGAGGAATCAATGCTGGTTGATCCATGTCCTGAAACCAATTAAAACTCTAACAGTGAATCAAGTTTGGCTAAAAAGAATGCCACCTACAAAGAAACACGTTCTGCCATAAATTAGGCAACTATCCTACAAACATTATCACAAAGAATGATAGAAATTAATATTTTAAATCCAGTTCAAAGAACAGAAAAAAAAAAAAAACCTTCAAAATGTTGATCCTCTCCCCCAGAGCAAATACAGCTGATTTATTCTTTAGCGGTCCTCTTGCAGTTGAGAAAAGACCAGTGCTTCTTGTGGTCTCAACACCAATCAAATCACTAGATGTTGCTATATCTAACTGCAATTTCTCCAATGCTTGAATGTAAGCACGGAAATGTGCACTAAGTACCTGCAGAAAGCCCAGCAGAACTTGAAAACTCATGCATATATTTTCACCATGGTAACTTGGGATTGAAATTACACAGTGCTTAAAAGCAAGCAGAACTGAATTAGGTGTTAAAATGTGGTCGTACAATACATAGAAGTAAGGACATATGAGGTATTATGCAGGTAGCATTGAAAAGAAATTAAAATAATCGAAGCATGTTCACCATGTGGAAAGCCAAGGTCATTACTGCAGTAGATCAAAATCATATTTACAACTACAGAAGCTTATAGTAGATATTCTCATGTTAGAAATAATGAGAAAAAGAAGTGGTGCGCTCCACCGAACAATAAATGAAATGGGAGAGATGAGGTATGATATGAAAGTCCTAGAAAGTCTATATTCAAAGGCAGATGAAATTCGAATGCATTCACCTTGTTCATCGTATCGACGTATGCTGCACGAACCTCAATATATACCTCCTTGGCATGTTCCTTAAGGAAAGAAATGACATACCTACAATTTCATCCAACCATTTAGTCGACTACAACAAGCACACAAGTAGCAAAATAATCATGGGCTAAAATGTAAACATCAGAGCACATACTACATAAGCACCACTATGGATGCACAACTCACTTGTTTTTTAAAAGAACACTCTGTTGAAGGATCTGAATATTTGTTTTGGGTTTTCTCAAGGCATAAAGTTTCTGAACAATGAAGTCAAACACCTGCAAAAATATAAATATAGTGCTATGTCAATGTACACATTACCAAGGAAAGCGATTAGCAAAAAACAATTTTGCAGTAAAAAATCACTTGAGGAATAACTTATGAATAAACAAGTAAGCAAATTACTAACTAATCAACTCCATCAGGCATCTAGTAGAGTTATCAACCTTTGTAACTGCTTTCTGCCTGAGCTTTTCAAGCTCAGGCTGAACATCTTTTAGAGCTTTAGAACCTTTAATCAATTGATCTGCTTCAACAAACTTCAGCTTCTTACTAAGTATTTCAAGAGTTCTAAAATACTCCTCGTTAACCTGGAAAAAAAAGAGTTGCACTGCAAGTATATTGGTGCTGATGAACAAGAACAAATACAACAAACTCCACATGAATAGGCTATATCAAAAATCAGAATCAGCATTAGAGTGCAAGCTTTTACCCCCTTTTCAAAAAAAAAAAAATGTGAGGAAACATAAATCAGAAGTACCTCTCCATCAACAATTATGTCTACCATTCTGGGAGGGACTATAATGTCTTCAACAAATTTTGCCAGTTTTGATTCAGCTGCCTGTTCAGGTAACACAGAAAACATAAGATAACAGACATATAGGGGAAAGGACCGTTAAAACATTAGACTGTAGATGTGAACTTTTAGCTTGAAGTAAAACATTACTTAGTGGCAATATGTTAACTTAAAATGCACATGCCCATATGAAAATGACAACTATATACATGGTACAGTGTTCCCGATGAGATATGCACAAGCTCATGTCAGCAGTGCAGAACAATGATACCAGCAAACATACTAAACACCTTATTAGAACCGTCAAATTTATGTGTTGACTAGAAAACCAAGAACAGTAATATTTCCAAACAACTAAAAGAGTTTACAAACAGCAAAGTCATAACACCTTAAGATCCTATGGTTAACTCAACAAGCCATCTCTCTTCCCAAACTCATAAAGAACAAGAAAAAGAAAATCCCTGATCCCCACTTCTTTCTTGTGCTGAGTAAAGAGAACTAAAGGTCAACACCATAATCAGCATCCAAAGCATGACATAAATGCGACTCTCCAAAATCAATGCAGACAATGAAAAGATGTGAATGACAGCTTTTCTAGCAAAAAAGATACCATACCTTGCGATTCTTCAGCTTCAGACCCATATCCATCGACTTCTCCTGGAGAATCTTAATGTCCGAACTTATAGAACCAATCTCACCCTAACAAAATTTCAAAATTAAACACAATTCAGTTGCAACAAGATGATATCACAATCACGGGCAAAACAAGTTCAGATATTACCAAAAGGCAATTCATAAACATTCATATAACCAAATCATCTCAAACAAATTACTACAAATTTATGATCATACCTGGAAACCACTAAGTAGAGTTTCCATCTGCGACAAGATGATATCACAATCGCGAATTTGCTCATGAAGAGACACTAAATTATCACTTTCTTTTATATAATCCTGCAACATTTCAAAGACACCAACATAATCACACATCAATGCATGAAAACATGGTACAAAAATTACCAAGAACTAACCACCAACCTGAATCGAATCCAACTCAACTTGCCGTAAATTATTCTCAACCCCTTTCGTGTGATCTCTCAATTTCGTCCCTTTCGACAATATATTCGTAACTACCTACACATCAAACAGTGAAAACCTTTTTTAAAAAGAACTTAAATCAACAATTCAGTCTAAAAACATTGATAAAAAAAATACTTATACCAAAATTATCACAAATAAATCAACAATCCAGTCTAAAAACATTAATAAGAAAAAAATAAACTATAAATATCAGAAATAAATAAATACTTACATCATCATTTCTGCATTCTTCTAGTTCTTGCTCAAGTCCTTCTAATGATATATCATCACTACATAAGCAAAAAATATAAATAAATAAATAATATCTAATATTTATGTTAATTAACAACAAAAAATGTACCTAGCGGCATCATCTTCAATGGAGCCTAAATCACCAACAAAAGCTCCTAAATCAAACACACTTTTTGCGATTTCATTATTTGATTGCGCCTGTAAATTTTCAAAAAACAAAACCGGATTTTGTTAGATCTCGTGAACAGAGTAATCAGTTTGATCGCTTCAAAGACGCAGAGAGAGAGAGAGAGAGAGACTGACCTCAGTCGTAGTCGCCATTTTCTAAGTGGAAAACGCCGCGGATTTGCGAGATTTGACGTCGGTTTGATCTCGCTTCTGATGCTGAAGCGATTACAGTGGTTTAGTTTTGAAGATTTTTAGATCTCTGGAGAAATTACGGTAAAATTAAATTTCTTTGAAGCTGATTTACAAGCAACGTCGTGTGCCTTTTTAATTATATTTGGGCCTAATTATCGGAAAATATAAAATTGGGCCGAACTACCTAAACCCAAATACGTAGGCCAAACAGAAATAGTTTCTCAAAACATGTAGGGAAACGCCTGGCCCATCTAAGATTCTTGCCTACCATAATTATTATGGCCTAAGACCCATCTCATGAGTTTTCTGATTTAACTCATGAGTTAACAAGTGAATCTGATATTTTTTTTAATTTAAATAATAATAATAATAATAATATTTTAAATAAAAATTTAAAAATAAATTTAAATGATATTATTTTTGACAAAAATTAAAAAAATTCTTGAAGTTAACCTATTTAAATATCACTAATTTTAATAGGATTTCAAGTTTAATCGGATTAATTTTTAAAATGATTAGTAAAAGATTCTAGTTTTGAGCAGGCAATGGTTATCAAGTTGATTTGTTTGGCTAAGTTTAATAAGTATAATTAAGAACAATAGCATCTGTAGATTAAGGTAAATTGTTTAGCCAAGCGTTGTTTAATTGATTAGTATTAAGTATTAACTTATTGTACATTTCTTTTTTTCTTGGGCAAAGCGTAGAGAAAAATCAGCATGTGACTGAGTGCTTAGTTTCATTAATACAGCTTTTAAATGTATTAAGAGTATGAAAACAGAATAAAGGTGATGTCTTCTAATTTTTTATGTAAATTATGACTTATTATTTGCTTTCTCGTAATTGATCCTTGTGGCACAGATTCCTCAATTATATTTTCATTAACATAACTTAAGTGATGTTTGAACCTTTGAATATAATTTATATTAAAATTTAATTTGGAAATCGAGAAAAATTCTAAGTATGTTTTTATTAAAATAATATTGTTTTATTCTCTTAAAAAAATTATAGGTGTTTACTTTTAAAGATTTGATAAGATCAAACAGTTGTAATTAGTTTTTATTGGGTTGATATATTATTTAATTTGATTAAAAACTCAACCCGAGTCTGGTTTTAAGTTTATAATTTCTATTTTTTTTATTGTTTTTATTTGGTCATAATATCAACACCTTCTGATTATTGTGTTCTACTCTCCAGGCCTCTATAATCATGTGTGCAGAGAAATTTCATCGCAAAAGATGATATGATATCTCAAGCATGGCATTTAAAATAAAGTTGTCTAACTCCTTCCATTACCAATCTTTTAAGAAGCACAAACTCTCTAGAAACCCTGGATTTTTAGAGAACTAATGCACAAGTCTTTGAGTTCTTAACTAAAATACAATAAGTATCATCTTTAGGTTACAAGGAAGAAAACAGAGGAAGAGAAGAAATTAGCTTCCTGGCTCTTGTCCTGCTGTCTGAACAGTGTAGTTCTGCTGCTTCTGCAGCTGCGCCAGGTTTTTAGTTAAACCGAATAAAACATTGAGCTGGTAAAACTCGATCGACCTCACTAGATTTTTAGTGACTCGGTTGACACACGCAAACTCAGCTGGGACAATGCCAAGAAAAACAAATATTATAACCATTACAGGGCTAAACATGGTTGCCCTTTTATTGCCTGCTATTTGCTTCTGATGCTTTTAGGCTTTCACAACTTCAACTTCTCTCTTTAGTTCAATGCCAATTCCATCCTGCTGAACTTGAGCAGTGTCGATCTTGTTAGAGACCTCTTCTGGCTTCTTTTCTTCATCGTCCACTTTAGTTTCTCCATTCTCCAGTTCATGATTTTCACCTTTTAGAATTTTGTTATTGTGACTGAGGATTTCTGTGGTCCAAGCACGTAGCTGCTCCGTGGCTGCCTCATCTGTGTTGCAACATAAAATACTGATCACGCAACCAAAATCACTTCAATTATTTTATATAGCAATTACAACCATAATCACAGTTGTCAAGCCTCGTTAGAGGATTGTTCAGGTCAATCATTCATTTTGTTATTTTTAAAGAAATCTTGAAGTTTATCCGGCTAGATTTTAGACGGGTTTGTTCAAGTCAATCGGGTCATAAAATAACTCGGTGTGATCAACCAAGTTTCACCAAGAAATCAAAGAATCACATATTTTTTTAATCAACCCACCGGGCCAGGACAGGTAAAATGACTATGAACATAACAATGCAGCATTGAACTGGAAGTTTTGAAAACCTGACATGGTCGAGTATTTTTCGAAGAAATTTAATTAGGGTTAAAAATTAAGCATCATAACCTACCAAGTCTAGGAACAGTATGGCCCTGTGGATGTCTTATGATGAGAGGGCTGTCAAAGGCAGTGGCGAGCTCCTCTGAAGGTTCTTTCAACCAATCTTTGGCTCCTATAAAGTGGACTGACTTTACCTTGATGGTGTCTTTATAGGCAACATCACATATGCTTGGATCTCTGAATTTGGACCCTGATACCGACACAAACAGTTTAAAGGGTGGATGATCCTTCAATACTTTTCCCTGTTTCATCACAAAATTTGCCCTTTTCATTGTCCCACATGATATTATCAAGGCCCCGAAACAATCTAGAAAGCAAAAAAGTTTACATACCTGAGCTTGATAGCCAAGTAGCAGGGCTGAGAGTGTGGCACCCTGAAGAAAAGAGAAGGGACTTGATAAAAAAAAAAAAAAAGGAAAACTAGATGTACGGGTCAAATAAAAGAACATGGATCACATTTATTAAACCCGACCTGCCTAGCAAGTCCACCCGAGACCCAGTCCTTGAACCAGGCGAGGTTTTTAAAAAATCAACTTGTAGCTGACAAAAATATCATTGTTTTAATTGACTTGTGTTGATTATGAAATGACTCGGGTCAGCTCATGACCCAAGCCTTGAGCCGGGTGATGGTTCGAGCCGGGTTTAATAAGTTTGATATGGATACATGCCTGAGAGAAGCCGAGAAAACCATCAAAAGGACCTCTAGTTGTGATGTATTCACACAAATAAGAGATGCACTCTTCAAGGTTTGTATACTCTGTAAAGTCCTGCAGGTTGAAACTCCAAATATTAGCGTTTACTGATACTTGTATATAAAATTTGGAGCCTGGTAAGGAAATCTTATCAATGATTTTCTTTTCCTATGGCATATCATCTTGCTTGTTCCAGAAGAGGAGAGATCCTAGCATACCTTGTCGAACTGGAACCACTCAAAGTATGGTGGTGGGAAAATGCCTTCAATTTCAGATTTGCCTCCAGCAGGAAATACTCCGTCTGGAAAATCCTGAATGATGGTGTATTACCAGTTCAAAATTAGTATTCCCCAGTATTTGAGCGTAATCCCATAACTTATTACACGAATCTGATTCATCGACCAAACCAATACTATGGTCTTCTATTATTTTCTTAGGTAACAAACACTACTTTCCCTCTCCTATGCCGACTTTTCTCTGTTAAAATTTGGATTGTAACTATGGCTACACATTTCCAACCGATGAGATCGTAAAATGTTTGCAATAATGTCTAGCTACATGATCAATGATTAGAGTGTTACATACCAAGTCAAACTGAGAAAAAATGGAAGGATCCCACTTGCTAATTTGCCTTTGAAGAAAACTTCCACTGGTCCTAAATCCATGGAGACATAGTATCTTCATCTTCTTTTCATCTTGGGATGTTGCCATTTATGTAGTTTTCTCAGTCACTTATTGAATCAGCAAGCAAGAAGATCAAAGTAATGGCTATGAAGTTAGAGTAATGCTGTGGCGGGCCTTTTTGTAAAGGAGATGGTCGTGTTAGCTGCTACCTACCACCAAGTTTAAGGTCCTAGCTACCGTTTCGTGGTTAGGTTTGTAGGTTGCAACGTGCACTCTTTGAATTAATTGAATTTCAGTTACAGGTAAACGCACCGTTTGGGTTCTACAAAATTCAAAAAAAAATTGCTAAAAATTAATTTTTTATATATTTTTTGGATGGTTTTGATTAGCTAATCTAAAAAATATTTTTTAAAAAATAAAAAAATATATATTATTTTAATATATTTCAACATGAAAGTACTTTAAAAAAGTACTTTAAAAAATAATTACAGTTATATTCTCAAATAATAGTAGAGAAATAAAATTATATTTCATTGATTTAATTTGTTGCATATATTATAATGTTCAAAATTGTCTTTTTGTGAATTTCTTCCACTACTTTAACAAAAAAAATAACTTTAAACATAACTTGAACCTAGTTAAAGTTTAACTAGAAAAAAAAAACATTAACTTTATTAAGTTTATTTAAAGAATATTTGGAAATATGATAGTGATTTTGTTTTTAAAATTTTTTTGATCAGAAATGCATTGAAATATTAATTTTTTATAAGTTTTTAAAATTATTTTTGATGTCAGTATATCAAAATGATCTAAAAATAATTAAAAAAAATAAAAAATTAAAATTTAAAAAAAAAATTAAACACTAAAACAAACAAACATGTATCCCGATTGTGTTAAACTAGCTGGAAGGTGAATTGAGTTTCATGCACATGCTCATATATGGAGACTAGCTTGGTAACCAAGGAGATATGCTACCTTCTTTAATGTTTTGAAATCAACATCTAAAACGATTAACTAGATTTTTTTTTAACATGTCATATTGATATAAAAATTATATTTTTAAAATAATTCAATAAAAAATTAATATAAATTAATTCAAGAATATTATTACCATTAAATTAAGAAAGAAAACAATAAAATGTTTGAGGTTCAAAGACTATAAAAGGTGAAAGGATTCAGGGCATCTTGATGCAAAGGCATTTTGAAAAAGAGTAAATGGTCATTTACATACTCAACCAAAAGTCAGGTTTGTTTACGCGGTGAAAATTATATTTTAAGTAAAAAAATGATGATTTTTTACTTAAAATACAATTTGAAACGCAGATGAAGAAGTAATAAATAGGCACTTAATGGAATGAGTGTACCTTCCAAGCGAAGCAAATGAAAATAGTATTTAAGAGTGAGGTATTTATTATTTTTTAAAATATTTTTTATTTTAAAATATATTAAAATATTTTTTTATTTTAAAAAAATTATTTTTGATATCAGCACATTAAAACGATAAAAAATAATTTTAAATAAAAAAAATTAAAATTTTAAAAAATATCATTTAGAACGCAATTCCAAATAACCCCTAAAGCTTTTAATGTTGTCATGGACACATTAAACAATCCAAAAATATAAAAAATATAATTTTTAAAAAAAAATTAAAAATTTACAGAAACGTCGTTTAGAACGCAATTCTAAACAGGTTTTAAAGTTTTTAATACTGGTATCAGCACATTAAAATGATTAAAAAACATATAAAAAAATAATTTCAATAAAAAAATAAAAAATTTAAAAAACATAATTTAGAACGCAGATCCAAGCCTTACTTAAAAGCTTTTAAGCTTTTAATGCCCGTACCGATACATCAAAATAATAAAAAAAAAACATAAAAAATTAATTTCAACAAAATAAAAAAATTAAAAACATAATGCATTTCCAATCCATACTTAAAGTTTTTAATGCTGCTAATAATCATGCAAAGCCTCCATCGAGGCATAAACAATTCCAAAAGAAATACCAAAAGAGAAACCAATCATACAGAAACCAAAACCATCACAAGCAAGAGTTACATGATTGCCTCCATAGATTAGCAACAATGCCTAATTTCTCGGTGTAGATTAAAGTCAATGGCCATGAAAATCATACAAAGACTATTAAATGTTGCGTTTGCATTGTGTTGCAAGAAAAGCAAAGCCAATTCATCCATGTTCAATGTTTCTAGCCATGAATTAGCATGAAGGAAACAAAATCAAATATTTTAAAATTGATAACCTATTTCCAAGAATATCAGATTTTAGTGGGTAATGTTGCAATTATACTCAAACTATGTTATATGTTATTTACCTTCCCTTCCTTCTTTTTTTTTTAAAAAAAAACTTAATCTTCATATTATGAATTTTTATAAACAAAAGACAACAATCAACATAAAAACAAATAACTAAGAGACATTTTGTTTTAATCAGTTGCTTGTTGTTCATGGTGTGTTTAGTGTTATGGTAGGTATAAGATTCTTTTTAAATGATTTTAATTAAAAATATATGAAAATAATATTTTTTATATTAATTCATCAAAATCATTTAAAAATATCTAACAAAATATTAACTTAATGTAAAAAATAAAAATTTTAAAAGTAAATTATATATAAAAAAACTCATTTAGATCAAACGAGTTGACACAAAAACACGTACCATTACTTAATTAAAAGGTGTTTGGGAGTGTGATTATAATTGTTTTTTAAAGTGTTTTTAACTTGGAAATGCATCAAAGTAATATTTTTTTTATTTTTTAAAAATTATTTTTGACATTAATGCATCAAAATGGTCTAAAAACATCAAAAATATTAATTTAAAACAAAAAAATAAATAAAAATATTTTAAATTTTTTAAAAATACTTTTACAGTACAAAAACAAATAGCATTATCCCCTCATTTTTTATAATCATAGACACGATTTTGGAATTTTGTACAAACCACCCTTCCTAAACTCCATCCATGCCTAGACAACGTATATTATTAATCTATCCACCGAACCCAATCCTAACAATATAGTTACTAGAATAAATAGATTTTAAATAATTAAACGTGAAATCACAGTCATTATACCTAATTCAAGGCATGCATTATATCTAAAACAATATCATTTTATACTTAAAAAATATTTTTCATTTTAAATTAATTTTTTTAGATTTACTTGTATTAAAAATAAATTTTTAAAAATAAAAAAAATATTATTTTAATATATTTTTAAATACAAAATATTAAAAAATAACTTTAATAACTTTAATATATTTTTAATTTTTAAAAATAAAAATAAATTAATATTATTTTTCATTTTAAATTAATTTTTTTAGATTTACTTGTATTAAAAATAAAATTTTAAAAATAAAAATAAATATTATTTTAATATATTTTTAAATACAAAATATTAAAAAAAATAACTTTAATATATTTTTTTGATTTTAAATACAAAATATTAATATATTTTTTTGATTTTAAATATATTTTTTGATAACTAGCGCAGGCTAACGGCTAGTCGAGGACGATGACAATCAAACGGTCACATATTCACACCAGCCTAGGATGGCCTGAGCTGAAAATAAATCAAAATTAGAGTGGGCCCCAAATCAGATTAAATAAATATATTTTTTGTGGGACCCGCAGCTCCGACATGTTAATAGACTTGAACGCCCACCGAACTCGCATTTCAAAAAGGGTCCTCTTTAATTTCGGGCTCTACACATGATATGACTCAATTGCCCTTGTTCTGCCTCTTAAACCACTGGTCTTGCCTTCCCATTTTGTTTGATCGCGGGTGCTCCTCTTGCTTTTTTTTTCTTCTTCTTGTATTATATAATTGATTTTTTTAACATAATAATAATAATAACTTATTGATTTTTTTCTTCAATAAATTCATTCAAGCTTAAAATAAAATTACTAAGAAAAATGAATAATATAATGACACTATTATTAATATCATTCCTCAGCATTATAATTAAGAACTTGAATAATATTTAACTATAAAGTGTAAGAGAAAAAATAAAAATAAAAAACTACAAAGCTAAATATATTTCCTAACTCATAAAGATTGAAGAAAAGATTTGTATAATACAAAGCATGAACACTTACATTATCATCCTTTTATCCATGGATACATATTTATTGAAATAATACTCAATATAATATACATTTTAAAAGAAAATAAATCTTAATTTTGCTTGCATGTGATTAATATGAATTTAACAGTCAAGAAAAGTTCTAAAAAAATTGTAATTTACTTGCATGTGAAATATTTCTTTTCAACTCATTTTAATTTTATTAAAATATATTCTTGCCTAAAAACTATATCTTCAGAAAATAGAGAGAGAAATTAATTTTTATACCAAATAATAATAATCTTCCATGTGAGAGGATACATTTGTCATTCAACTTATCAATTAGCACCAAGAAGATATAAATAAAATAAAAAACTAATGACTCGATTAGGGCAGCAGATGTCAGGTTGATTTTAAGAAATTACAAAACTATAACCTTTTTCACTCGCCCACAAACAGAATACACAACACGCGCGAGCGCTATTAGTTCAATCCTTAGTTTATGAGAGTGTTTCGCAGTGCGTTTTAACTTGTGTTTTGTTAAATTTTGTTTTTTTTTATTATTAAAATTGAGTGTGGTTTATATTTTTTGGATCATTTTAATGTGCTGATATTAAAAATAATTTTTAAAAAATAAAAAAATATCATTGGTATGTATTTTAACACGAAAAATTATTTGAAAAGTAACCGCCACTACACTGCCAAACACACTTTATAAGACCCCACTTCACCTCTGGTCGTGAATCATCCCGTGGATAATGCGTTAATAATAGTTTTTATTTTTTGAATGCCTAAAATGTCATTGTTTTGCCAAAAACAATTTTATATAAATTCTAATTCCAATGCAGCTTAGGATTAGTTATAGTTACGAAACTTTGACGGACTAATCTAGAATTTGGATTGTTGGGTTAAAAGAAATAAGTTTATATATTAATTTGGTATAACTTAGTTAAAAATCTAAGTTAATCTAAAATTTTAATCTAATTAGCCTAAAAATCAATTATAATTATAAAATCTGGATAAATTGATTCAAGACTTTGACCTGTTTAGATTAATAAATAAATTAAAATATTAATCTAGCTTGACTTGGTTAAAAATCCAAATCAATGTGCAAACCACTCTAAAGCTTGAACCTGTCTATGTTGAAGAAAGAATGTGTTAATACATTGACATGTTTTGATCTAATAAAAAATCTAGATCAACCCAAAGTAAAACTTGATAATTAACTTATTGAATTTAAAAAAAAATTGTTTTTTGTTTAAAACAATAATGTCATTATTTTTTTTTTTAAATAAGTTAACCCAGATTAAATATCTTAATCTGGGGCATGAACTAGCCTTGTTGCAGATTTCCAAATCAAGTTTTATAATTGTGGAGTCAGTGGGGTTCCCGTCTGCCAACCCGAGCCAGGTTTATAGCTATGTTTCTAAATGAACCTGAGATATCCCTTCACACAACGAACCGCACTAAGAACCCGGCGCGTGGGACTAGTCTCCACCTAACTTCTATAAATCCTCTGCATCTTGTCTAGAGACACGTTAATTATTACAAATATTTTATTTGCTTAAATTTTCGAAAAGTTTTTATTTTTTTATTTCTTTTGTTTGCATATAAATAAATACTAGCAATAAAAAAGAAAATCTCTCCATCTCTAAAATTCACCAATCAATCATTGATTGTATATTGTATTTGTATAAAGTTCACCTTCCTCTCTCTCCCTCTCGAAGGAGAAGAAGATAAGGTAAATTACCCATCTTGGTTTTGCTGCTTTTGAAGTTTAATTGATTCTTCTTCTTCTTCTTTTTAAGTTTGGTTGATTGATCAGTTTTTAAAGTGAATATGATTAGTTTTTGATAATTCTTGTTGATTAGAAAGTTAAAGTTTTGTTTTTTTATTTGGTTAGTAACTTGATTCTTTACTTCTTTGCTAATTTTTTTTAATATAAATTTGATTGCTTTCTTGGAATGTGATGGATTCTTTGGAGAGTTATGAGGTGTGGTGTTCTGTTTAGTTAATTTTGTGAGATGGGTTTTTGTGGTTTTGTTTTGTTTGGGATATCTCAGGTTCATTTCTTTGATTTATGTAATTGGGTTATTTGCAATGCTTGGTTTTGGTGTTGACCTTTTGAGTTGAAAGTTGTCATTCGTTTTCTTTGATCTTGTTAAGTGGGTAAGTTCTTGATCGGGTTGTGTATGGTGTTTTTCTAGGGTTTAGGGATTTGTGTTGCAGGTTTCAACTAATGGGTTTATTCTGGCTGTTTATCTTGTTTAGGGTTTGGATTCAGCCCTTAAACTGTTTGTCTTTGTAATTGATATATGTTGCTCAATTTTTTGATTGAAGTCTCTAAACTGGTCATCCTTTTCAAAACTCATGAGAAGATCAAGGTGTGGGAAAGCAATTTTGTGCATTTGTAAGATTTTGGGGTCGCCTGTATTTTAAAAGTACAGGCTTTTGGCTGTGCAGATTACAGCAGATTGTTATTAGCTAATGGAGGATTCAATTTCATGGCATTGTAATTTTGGCGCAGTTGGTTCTTTGAAGTGCTGGCTTTTGTAGATTCAAATGGGAATTGTGATTAGCTAATGCAGGATTCAATTTTATGGCATTGTAATTTTGGCGCAGTTGGTTCTTTGAACTGCTGGCATTTGTAGATTCAAATGGGATTTATGAAGCTCTGCTTGAAACCTTCATCTCTTATCGAATTTCTTGTTTCTCTAAATTAAGCTTAAGAGTACAAGTATTGGTTATCTGGGTTCTTTTTTCCCTGCTTGAGAACTGAAAAGTTGGTGAGAAATTCTGGGCTTCCAATCAGGATTCCATGAATTGGAAAATTTTTAGACTGGCAGGTGTTTATAACTAGATTATTGGAATTTCATTGATTTGTAGGAGCTCTGAATCCTAATTATTTGGCACATGGGCCCACAGGTGGGAGTGTGAGTTTTACTTTTTAAACAGGCACATGTTTTATTGGCTTAGTTTCCGCCGGAATGTGAAAACCATTTAAGTTGTGAGAAATTCAGAGCTTTCAAAGTTTAGACCATGCAAGTAATTGGTGTGTTTTGGGTCTGTGAGTGATTACAATGGTGCCTGCAATTGTCAATAGGAGTGCTCTGTTTTTTTGCAAATCGAAAGTGCTTGAATTACCATCTTGGTTCACATCTGATGATTATATGTTTTCAGCTTTAGGAATTAACTAGGCTCACTGCATGGATATGAGTTTAGGAGCTGGTCATTGTTGCAGGGGTTTTAAATTCATTTCATCTCATTTCTGTGTGTGAGAATGGATGCACACACCCTTGGTTTTTGTACTTCTTTCCATGGAAAATAATGTGTGAACAGAACTGTATTCAATTCTTTCTCTGAAAATTATCTCCGATGATCTTATTTATAGGTCATATCTTATTTGTTACTGTCAGCAAGAAGTTTGGATAAGATTGTGGAACATCAGTTTCTTAATTTTGATTTCATATCAGCAAGAGCAACAAACATCCTTGCAAGCATCCGCTTTCTGTGACCATGGTAAATTTATCTTCAACCCCAACCCCCCCCCCCCAACAAATTCATAGCTGTTTGTGGTAGGAAACAAATTTAAATTCATGTATGATGGTGGAAACATGCCAGTTGCTTCGGATCTGGATGAGCACTGAGCAATTCCTAGACTAAAGAAATATTTACTTGCATTGAGTTTATCCGTGAAGCTTGATAATATGGCTGCTACTTGTATTGTTTCACCTCTATCTTTCTTGAAGGCAACAAATGAAAATCTTCCACCCAATGTAATAAAACAACTTGCAAAGGAACTGAAGAATCTTGATGAATCACCACCTGAGGGAATTAAAGTGGGAGTAAACGATGATGATTTTTCGATCATATATGCTGATATTGAAGGCCCAGGCACATATTTTTCCTTCTAAATTTACATCCTTTAAGATATTCGTTTGGGGTTTATACTCAAGTATATTTTTGGCCATGCAGCTGGGACTCCATATGAAAATGGTGTTTTCCGCATGAAGCTGTTATTATCTCATGATTTTCCTCATTCTCCTCCTAAAGGTTTGTGGATTCACGTTGTTAATATGACTTGAAATTTTATGATATGTATTTTCATTGAATTCAAGGGCTTACTTCCAATTGTGAAGAGGAAACTTTTTTGGTAATGGGCAGTCAAGGGCTGCCTTTCTTCATATTACATTCCGTATTTAATTTCCTTTCTTGAGTTATTTTCTTTTGTTAGCTTGTAAATCCTTTGAACATTTATGTTACAGGTTACTTCCTGACTAGGATTTTTCATCCAAATATTGCTTCTAATGGTGAGATTTGTGTTAATACGCTTAAAAAGGATTGGAATCCAAGTCTTGGACTACGCCATGTTCTCACGGTAAGTTCCATTGGGACTCTTATTTGTCTCATCCATCTACTTTCATTCTGACTTCTTATTTGGTTTTACTGATATTCTGAGCTTGTTGATATCAGGTAGTGAGGTGTTTATTAATCGAACCGTTTCCAGAGTCAGCTTTGAATGAACAGGCTGGCAAGATGCTTCTTGAAAATTATGAAGAGTATGCCAGACATGCCAGGTGAGCCATCCCATATCTTACTAATCAAATACCATGGCAGTCATTATTAGTTAGGACAGACCTGATAGTGGATCTAAACAGGTTATATGGGACCTTTGCAACTATTTTTATGAAGATGCCAATCTTTTCAGTGTTAAGAGACCACAACTTCTTAAATCTCCTAGTTCACAAGCTATTGTAATTAGATTTCATGAGACAGTTCACTCAAACAAATAAACTGTGGAAAATGCTTAAGAATCTGAAAGAAAATGCATCATTCTAAAAATAGAAAAAACCTATTTTTTTCTATGGAATGAAAACTGCATAAAGATTAAGAGGGTAACATTAGAAAGTTAACAAGTTACATGGTGTTTCATCTTGGAATGAAAACTATGTTGTTGATGACTAATGTGTGATTGCAAACTTGTTCTCAGGATTTATACTGGAATCCATGCAAAGCCAAAACCTAAGTTCAAGTCTGGAGCCATTTCAGAATCAACTACAGCTCTTAATGTTGATCAGAGCAACACTTCAGTTCTTAATAACGGTGACCAAAAGAATGCACCTGTTAGTGCCGCTGTTCCATTGCAATCTCCACTGGGCCCTTGTACGATGGCCAGCAAAGGAGGAAATAGTCAGGATCAGCTAGCTGCTGTAGGTCCAATTCACGAGACAGAAGTTAGTGGATCAGCTGCTGCACCAACAACCAGTACGTTGAAAAAAGATGTCGGGCTTTCAAAAGTTCAGGCAGTGAAGAAGAAAATGGATGCAAGAAAAAAGAGCTTAAAGAGATTATGATTTGATGTTAAGGTTACACATGTATTGAACTGCCATGATGGATATGTGGCGAGCTTCTGTTGTTTGTCCATGAATGGGCCCTTGTAAGTGATGAGGAAAATGGGAATATATCATGTAAGGAATATTTCCATTGGTGGACAAGTGATGGATTTATTTAACTTTATCGCTTTGTTTGACTTGCACTATGATCCCCTTCTTTGTGACTGAACACTGCAATGCCGGCGTGCCAGGAAATTGCAAAGACCTATATGAATTTTTTTCTCACAGGTTATTCTCAACTTTTGTATTACAGGTTATGAATCCAAACTGGAATTAATTATGGTATGGAAATCGATTCGTTCTTCTCGAAGAGATTTTTCTTTTTTGTCGACCCTTTAATGAATAACACTACGAAGTATCAAAATACAAAATCATCTTTGCTTTTTTGCAGTTGACTGAGGTTTTGACAATCTGAGACTGGTTAATGACTTTCTGCTAATTTAACCTTTGGATCCTTTAATCAATGTTGGATCAGGCTATCTTCATACCCTTTTCTTTTGCATTTAAAACTGCCTGCTATAGCTATTCAAGAAGGGTAAAAACAAAGGCAAGAACAAAGACACGAAAGCTTTGCAGGTTGGCACAAGGAGATGGGCCAAGGGAGCATGGATTACTGGTCCAACGAAGATTTGCCAAGAATTTTTATATTCCACTATCCAGGGATGATGCAAGGGTGCATGGATTACTGGTTCTCAGCAGCTTCTGAAAACTCGGATCGAACGAGTTCAAAGCTTAACCAGGCGGCACAGCGCCAAATCTTCAATGAAAACGAAAGGAGATCGCCCCTGCCAACAGAACAACTAGAAGAGACGTTTCAAGAGCGCATAGTAGCAGAAAGTGAGCAAATATAGAATTGGTCATCCATTCAACATACAGGCTCGATCTTCCCAAGTAGTTCAAGTTTACAAAAGATCAAATAAGCAAAATATAAACTGGCAAAGGCAACCGAGTTTCACAAGACATTAAAGGAAGCGTGAACATTACAACAAAACCACCACAATAAGCCACCAACACTTCCTTTAAGAGCCTCGATTCAAAAAAACATCAAATATAGAAATTCCATTATATAGGTCAACCCTGTTATCCCCCTCCTAATTTAAATTTATAAAAATATTTTTTCCCGGGGGGGAGGGATATCACTTAGCCATCATAACCTTGACAAATTCCTCATAATTTATCTGGCCATCACCATCCACATCAGCTTCTCTGATCATCTCATCGACCTCTTCATCAGTAAGCTTCTCACCGAGATTAGTCATCACATGACGGAGCTCGGCTGCAGAGATGAAACCATTCTGATCCTTGTCAAAAACTCTGAATGCCTCTTTGAGCTCCTCCTCAGAGTCGGTATCCTTCATCTTCCTTGCCATGAGGTTCAGGAACTCAGGAAAATCAATGGTACCATTTCCATCAGCATCAACCTCGTTAATCATGTCCTGGAGTTCTGCCTCAGTTGGGTTCTGTCCTAGCGATCTCATGACAGTCCCCAATTCCTTGGTGGTGATGCAACCTGTAATACACAAGACATCAAAAACCAATTCACCAACTGTTTTTGATGGTCTCATGTGCCTCTCTCTCATGGGCACACACATAATCAAAGCTCCGCTTTCACACTATAATTTACTTCTGCAATTGTAACAAGCCAAATGCAGCAAAAGGTAGGATCTGAAAGAACCTTCTGTTTAGATATTCTTAGTAGCAAGCTTAATCTCATTTACCACTTACGTAGGCACCTCGTAAAGTTTAAAAACAACTTATTTCGGAAACAACTAAAATACAAATAAACTACAAATAAACCCGACAGACAACAATAAGCTAACCATAAAAATTGATAATTTGGCACAAGACATCCATTTGCAAAACATTAATCAGCAAAGAAGTTCACTACGTGTCACCATGTTACAATCATTAGATGCAAAGAGTCAAAGATTACTGCTAATTTACCACCAAAAAAATCCCTAAATCACAAGCCTTGGATCCTGCAATATAATTAACGAACATCATACATGTATTATATTCCCTTGTTGATTGGATCATTAAAGGTAGCCCAAAATAAAACAATCTGCTTTTCAATGGTCAAAATAAGAAATGTTTTCAATCAAAATCTAACGAACCCGTCACAAATTTCACTAAGAGAAGCTACCTTTTACCAAAGACACTAATTTTCCCAATCTCAACCGAACAAATTTCCAAATCTCAAGAAGAACCCGTCAATCAAAATCACATATTTCCCTCAAAGAAACCATCTTTTTACCCCGAACAGCATGATCTAAAACAAATCAAGCTAAAAACACAAGCAAAAAACATAGAGCAAAAGCAAAAATACCCCAAGAAACAAAGCAAAAGACAGATCAAGAAACATACCATCACCATCCTTATCGAACAAACTGAAAGCTTCCTTGAACTCGGAGATCTGGTCATCAGTCAATTGATCCGCCATTTCTCTTTAAGAAAGGCAAAAGTCTAGAGGGAAATAAAAAAAATCTGAGAGAGAGAGAGAGAAAAGAGCGCGTAAGAGAGAGAGGAGGAGTTGTGTTTTTATATGAGCTAATTCAGCCGCCCCTAGCTTTCTTGTGGCCCCACCTATCAATTCCAACTCACTTTTTACTTCCAATCCTGCCCTTCTTATTTTTTTCCTTCATTCTATTTTTTAATTTTTTCTGGGAATGATGATTGATTAGCCTTTTAAATGACCATTATACCCTTAACTGCCCTTTTTTTTTTTTAACGAGTGTTCATGGACTTATAATTCGTGAAGTATTACATATTTTTTTTTATATAATTCTGGATAATTTTACTTTTTGGGGTGTTAGAAAATAAGTCATCCAAGCCAATATCAAGAGATTAGTGAGGATTTTGCTTCTCATGATTTTCCATAGAGTTTGAATATTAGTGGATAAATGGAGGTATGTGATGTCCTTCTTTAACTTTCAATCTATTTATATATTGACACATTTTCATGTATAATATTAAAAAGAATATTATATAAATTTCAATGTTTGCGAACTTGTGTATTCTAACTTGGTTCGTGTCTGATATTGTAATAACATCTATGATAATAATTTAAAAAATATATTTTAAAAAAATTTCTTTTTGATTAATCACATAAGAAAACCATTTGATTTATCAAATAACTTTTGTCTTTTGCATTGGATCCCATAAATAATTATATTTTAAATCTTGGTTTGTACATGCAAAAATTCATTTTATTTAATTTTAACCAAGTATATATTTTTTAAAACATACTTTAAAAAAAACACAACTAAATGTGTTATTGTTAAATCTATTTTAAAAAAAAAACACAACTTTAAAAACTATTACAATACCAAGTAAACAAGTTTAGTTGTGGTTTTAGAAGGTAGATATAAAAGAATATTTTTTTGATTAAAACCATTACATAATTAATTTTTTCATGCAAAATAAATAAAAAATAGGTATTCATGAATAAAAAATGAGTTATTTTATTTTTTATAAAATTAAAAATTAAAATATAATTATACACGGGTTCCAATATAAAAAACAAAAACTATTTAATGTAAAAAGTAAATCAAATACATTTGAGTAAATTAATTTTTATTTTATGGAGTGATACATTTGTAATTATTATCTTCCTATCATATCAATCATCATTTTCTTTTGTAATTGTCAAGAGAGGAACCTTTGACATTGATACACTTATTGTCCTTTTTTCTAATGAATTGTGACTCACCAAGAACACATCTCTTTTCAAGTTTGGCAAACATAAAAGATATTTTTAACGCAATTTCTTGCAATATATTTAGTAAACCTACTTGACAAGGAAAGGAAATTCATCCCTTGCTAACTTTTTACCAATCAATCTCACCTTTATTTTCGGTTGCCACCAAATTCAGGTCAACTTATGCGATCAAATTACTAATAAAATAATATATATTTTTGCAAATTATTCCTTTTCTTTTACCCAGCTTCTTTTTTACAAATTCATAAATTTGTATCTCTTATAAAATCAACTTTAAATTAAATTATATAATTAAAATATTTCAAAACTCTAGGACTAAAAATGTAGGATTTTTTTAAGGTATATTATGCAATGAGCCTTAATGTAGCTTCGTTTATAATTACAAGACGTGAGCTACTCTAAAGTCTTCATCATGAATCATCTGTGTTGATTTTAGTTAACCTAAGTTTTTTTTTTAAAAAATAAAATAATATTGTTTTGAAAAAATAAATTTCATTATCAAATGTCAAAAAATCATCTCAATCCAATAGTTTAAGTTGTTAGGTAAGATTCCAATATATGATTTATATTATTATCTAACATATACCCTCAAGTGAAAGCCCTTTTAACTTGAAACTTGCACATGTTCATATTATTTTATGTTTAATTTTTATCAAATAAATGGGAATGGTGAGATTTGAACTTGTGACCGTTTGGTTATTAAGGTTCTGATACCATGTCAAAAAATAATCTCAACCCAATAACTTAAACTGTTAGGTAAAGTCCCAAAATATGATTTATATTATTATCTAACACCAAATAATCACAGGTCAATTACCAGTAAAGATGACAATGAATATTCATGGATCTTGTTTTTTATATGCATGCCCTATTTAATAACTATTTGATAAAAATTTTAGATATTCACACTCTACCTAACAGGTTTCGATCATCTATATAGATATATATTTTATGATTATTATTTGTTAATCAACAAAAAAATAAAATATATGTACTAGAGTTAGGTTTGGGTCATGTTTTGTATACTTATATTTTATTTATCATATAACTATCTCTAAAAAAAAACTTATTTTTTAGATTGGTTTATGTTAATATATATTAAATTCAGATTAATTACTCGGGCTGGCCGAGTCTTGTATCCAGACTACTAGCAGAGGCTTTTTGGTGAAAAAAGAAATGTTATTCAGTCAACCCTACTTTATGCACGTGGCAGACCAATTTTCGAAACCAATAAAAGGGTATTTAAGTCATTGCAATTTTTGAAAAAATTAAACCCTCGAAATAAAAAAGAAAAAACATTTGCAGTGAATAATCATCAGGGGTAAAATCGTACAGCAGCATTAAACAAGACAAAAAAAGCCAATCATAAGGAGAAGAAAGAGGTTGAAAGATCTGTCGTAACAACACAGTTAATTACCACCCATCATTAGAATAACCCATTCACATAATGCCACGTAGGTCTCTTTGATTTTAAAAGATTTCTTGCAGAATAGTTATTGGTGTGCAGTAATTTTCGGTGAAAATGATGGCGATTTTTGTGGATCAAAATGGCAAAAAGCAGACGTGCGCGTTTACGCGGTGTGGACGCGGAGAATCATGACATCTCGCGGTGACTGCCACGTAATCTCTACGTCTCCTTCACCATGTCACTATTCCTATCACAATTATGTTCGGGGCCGCAGTTATCAATAAAATAAATTTTATAAAATAAAATAAAAACATATTATTTTCATATATCCTAAACAAAAACATCATTTAAAAAAATAATATTTATAACTGTTTTAAACACCCTTTTAAATTAGGCCTGTCCTAGCATATTCAACGAGACTTGACCAGCCTACCTTCTATACCAGATTGGGTGTTAAAAAGGATAATCTAGAGTTTGACATAATCAAAACCTAATTTAACTTTTTATATATATATATATATATATATATATAATGATGTTATTTTGATTTTAAAAAAATAAAAATAATATTATTTTTATTAACTTAATTCAACCTGAATTAACTAACCTAACTTTTAACTTATATTATAAATCATACCAAGTTTAATTACTATAATTCCTGAGCGATTTTATCAAATCTATGTGACATGCCTTTTGTTAACCTGAATCACAAGTCAAACTAAGTTTAGTTATAATTATGTGATTGACTTGTGATACACGGCATGTCAAATTAAAAAACTTTTGAACATAAAAAAAATATATTCAAATATTGTTTATGTCTTTTTTTTAATAGAAAAAATTTAAATTGTGTAGGAGTTTACTCGATATAACTCGGTCGACATTATTGGTCCAAAAACAATTCATACAGCCTGTGAAAACAAATATTTAAGATGATAACTTCTTTTAATATTAAAATAACAACATATTGTATTGACCTTGGACAACCCGGGTTAACATGTAAAATTCATGACTCAGGTTATGAGACTATGATAACCCTATGAAAAACAAATTAAAATAAATTATTAAGCTCGATTCCTAATTAACCCAATACTGAAGGATAAAATTGAAAAAAATTAATTTAAAAAAAAACCTAAAAAAATAATTTTGGTTAACATGTCAAACTTGCAACCCAAATCATAAGACTGAGATAACCCAATGAAAAATAAATTGAAACAAATTACAAATTCCAATCCCTAACTAGTCAAATATTGAAGGATGAGAAAAAAAAATCAATTAAAAAATAACATAAAAACAACCTGATTCAATCTACCAAACTCATGACCCGGGTCATCAAACTAAGATAGCCTTGTAGAAAAAAATAAAAAATAACTTGATTTAATCCTAGTTAACTTGTCAAATCCACGACTTTGATTTTGAGATTGAGATAACTCCAAAGAGAGAAAGTCAAAACAAATTATAAAATTTTGTTCTCGATCATCCATGTCAAATCTAATGTTGAATGATAAAAATTATAAAAATCTTAAATAAAAAAAAAGATAAAAAACTAAGTCAAGTTAACCCGAGTTAATCGTTAAACACTATTATCGAGTCATAAAATCATGATAACCTCATGAAAAATAAATTAAAACAAACTATGAAGCTTACTTCTCAATTAAACACAATATTAGTTGATGAAATTAGAGGGTAAAAGTCAATTAAAAAAGAGAGAGAAAATTAGTCAATTAGGTTAAAAATAGATTATGAAGCTCAATTCCCAACAAACTCAATATTGAATGATAAAATTAAAAAAATAATTAATTAAATAAAAAATACAAAAAATAACTCAAGTTTTCTCGGGTTAATCCATTAAGCATTATTCTCATGTTATAAGATCAAGATAATATAATGAAAAGTAAACAAAATAAATCATGAAGTTTAATTCTCAATCAAATTAATATTAAAAGATGAAATTGGAAGAAAAATATTAATAAAAAAATCCGAGTCAACTAGGTTAATCTGCCAAACTTGAGATCCATGTCATGAAAGTATGATAACTAAATATTAATTGAAAAGAAAAAGACAAAATAAAAAAAAAGCAAATAAAAAAAAACAAAGCAAAAAACTATTCTAATGAATAATGCTTTGTAAGGAGGGGTGCAATAAAACCCTTATAAGATTAAGATAATCTAATGAAAAGTAAATAAAATAAATTATGAAATTTAATTTTTAATCAAATCAATATTAAAGAATGAAATTGAAAGAAAAAAATCAGTTAAAAAAAAGAAAAAAATCCTGAGTTAACTGGGTTAATCTGTCAAATCAGGTTAACTCGTTAAACCTGAGATTCGTGTCATGAAATTGTGATAACTAAATAAAAAAAATTTAATACTAAAAAAAACTAAATTAAAAAAAAAAAATAATTAAAAAAAAGAAAGTAAAAAAACAAAAAAAGCTACAATTAAAAGGCTTTCCCCGTGGATTTGTATAGTGAAAGCCTGATAAATATAGAGTAAGTATATAATTCGTAAATGGCTTTGTTAAATCTGTGTAACATGGTTTTAGTTGTGTCAAATCATGAGTTAGACATATTAATTACTAGTATACATATGCATTTATGTTTTATGGTTACATGAACGAATTACAATTATAATACTTTTAAGTTTTTGAAATAATAAAATAAAATTTACAGTATTATAAATTTCTACACTTTTTTAGTTTGTAAGTATTTAAATATGGGTTTTTCATGATCTAAAAATAATTTTTTATTCTATAAAGTGATAACAATTTTTTTAAAAAAGTTAATTATACTTAATTTTTTCTAGTTACAAAACTATCATAATTACAAAATATGTCGTGATAAATAATTAACAAGTTTTTAAATATTTATATTTTCAATATTTAAAATAATTAAAAAAAAACACATACAAACATAGCTATTAATAAGGTGAGGGATGCAAAATCTTAATGCTGGGGAGAGATGGAAGTGGAGTGCCAATACAAATATATGGTATGCAAATACCTACAAACATAAAAATTATAGTTTATATTAAGTATATGTTTGGTAATATGATATAAATTTTTTTTAATTAAAAATATATTAAAATAATATTTTTATTTTTTATTTTTTTATATTAATACATTAAAATATTTAAAAATCATTTTAAAAACATCAATTCAGGTACAAAATAGTTTAAAAAACACATTAAAAAATAGGTTAAATCACATTACTAAACAAAATAAAGACATCTTGCATGTTAAAATAAAAATCAGACACAAATCAACAAAAAGAAAAAAAATTGAAATTGAAGGTGGATTTTGGGTCAATGCAAGAAATATTAAAGTACACTAGAAACTTAGCCTTTTCTTACATGATTCAAAAGGTAGAGGTCCTAGTTGGTAAATGCAATCAAATCCCATTTCTTTAACAATCTCTTCAATCAAGTCCCTGAATATATAATCTTGCAAAGCCAACCCTGTTCTTCCAATCTCCCTTCTCTCACCCCAGGCAGCATCCCTGCACGCCTCGTTCACACTTTCTATCATGGCTTTGCTGCTCCATAAAGGTGATGAAACTACACTCTCATGGCTCTTCCCATGGCCGATCATATCTTCTCTGGTCATGATTTTGTCAAGGAAATCAATGCTGCTGATGTCCTCTCCTCCTCCTCCCTTCTTCGTCTGCTGCTTTGGCACTCGTTCTGCAACACAAATATTAACTTAATACGCCTACAAGAGCATGAAGAACATGTTCGGATTTTGATTTTGTTTTATTTAAAATTATTTTTTATGGTTTTAAAATATTTTCAAAAATAATTTCCATTACAAATACAATACCAAATACGCTAGAAATGGCTTCATTATCTCTCAGATTATATGCATAAAAAAAGAAAAAAAAAGTTCTAACTACAATCATAGCTATTAAAACCGACATGTCCCATCAAATTAATTCGGTGACTTATTGATTTAGAGTTAAGTAATTAGTAACTTAACGGCTCAACTTCAAGGGATTTCTTTTTATTTCTAATATAATGTAATTTCAGGTTTTTCTTAAAAAATATTATTCAAAATCTATGACCCGAGATTTTAACTAGATTAATCTCAAATAGAGTTTAATAACTATATGAGTTCAAGACCCGTTGAGATTATTTGCTTTAATTATCTTATTAAACTTGTCAGCAGCTTACCCCTGTCCCCTGTAGACAGGGGTGGAGGCAAGGGATGGCTGGTCGGTGACATGGCGCCGGCGGGTTTTTTAATTTCCAGACGAGATGTACTGGCTCCGCCGCCGCCTATAGATTAGTGGCAGAGCGTGTAATCAAGTTCTTACTCCGGGTAAGCACCCAGATTTTCTCACCATTGCTTGCCACAGCTGTTAGTCAAGACTTGTTCATATTAGGTTTTATTATAATTGCAAATAGCAGGAATCGTGTCTCCCACTATAATGGTAATAATAGTCTCAACACATGGTGCTATGATTGTTAACTTGGAATCCTAGACGGAGGGCCTGTGGGGCTTGCGCACGCCATAGAGAACCCACCAGTGTCTCCCCTCGAGGGATACCATGCATTGAATCCCTAGAGTCCCAAGAGCTGTTTCATACAAATTGCTGTAAATTAACACTATCCATCCCATTGATTTCCCAACTACCCATGATTTATCAGTTGGTGAGGATTCATTTGCAGGTTCGCATGTTTGCCTTGCAGCTGGCTGGAACAAATTCATGCACTAAAAGGGACAGATTTTTCATTTAATGTCAGTGAAAATCTCAGAGATTTGAGGTGATGAGTATTGTGAGGATGCTCGTTTTTAGAAAGATGAGTCCAATTGTGTTGATCTACTGATTTTGAAAGTTTTGTACACTGTTACCAAGTACCTTTTTGTCCGACCAACGAGTTAATCCGGTAATTTTCTAACTCGGAACTTGGCTAGATTGAGTTGGGTCTCAAAGCTAAAATTTAATTTAATTTTTAAAAATAATATTATTTTAGATTCGGTTGAGATTTTAACTACACTAATTTAATAAATTTGGTTTTGTTTTGGGAAAATATTGATGAAAGGCATACAAAATCTAGAACATCAATGTCTATATATTCTCATGTACCCTACCATATATATCTTGAAAGGGAAGCTAATTAAAAAGTGCTTGATTAGGTTTGAAAACTTTGAAAAAAGCCAAAAACATCAATATAATGAGACCCACTCATGAAATAATTTGACAACAGATTGGCTTTAGCGTGTGTTTACGC
This sequence comes from Populus tomentosa, assembly GCA_018804465.1. Lineage (NCBI taxonomy): Eukaryota > Viridiplantae > Streptophyta > Magnoliopsida > Malpighiales > Salicaceae > Populus > Populus tomentosa. The sequence goes on along the minus strand of CM031979.1, from coordinate 1,771,530 downwards.
AAAGTACTTTTTGTTTATCCCTTTTTCTAAAATACCAAAAAGAAAACTTTAACGAGACAAAAAGATCAAGGAAGCAGACTGTGTTTTAATACTCCCATTAATTTGTATAATACTAAAACACAAAATTAATCTCCATGCTATAAAAAAGTGAGCTGCTTTTGGTCAAGAAGAAAAATAAATAAAAAAAGACAAGAAACCATGAAGAATTTTGGTGTTTTTAAATAGAATCATGCCAAAAACCAAATAAAACAAACAATATTTGTTTGAATTATGGTGTTTACATGCATGATATAATATGGTATATAGCCAAGAGAAAAGACAAACACAATTAATAATAAAATTGTAATCAAGGAAGAGAACAGAAACTTACGATTAATGGTGTAACGTTTGGAGAATCCACTGAGAACCGAACGAGTGAACTCATCAAGCACAGACACTGGACTAGGTTGCGGCAACAATGGAAGGTCATTACCTCTCTCTGATCTTCCCTCATCATCGTCGTCATCACCAGTACTAGACACACTACTACTCTTTACTGCATCAATTATTTTCTTTAATGCTTTCAAGTCCTCATCGCATTTCTCCAATGCCCCCAGTAGCCTCCTCCTCTTCTCGGCCAACGCCAATTCGGCGGCTGTCAATGGTGGAATATCACTCAACCCCATTAGTCTTGCCACCGGGGCTGGTTGAGCCCGGAAACTTTCAGGGGAGTTTAAGGATCTTGACCGCCTTATTCCGGTTGGCAATGATGGGCTTCTTGGTGCCATATCGCATGGGAGTCTTTGGAGAACTTTGTTTTCTTGTTCCAGTGAAGTGGAAGAAGATGACGGAGAAGAAGAAGAAGAAGGTTGCGATGATGGTGTCGTTGGTTTTGGAGAAGTAACCACATCCTTTTCATGCCTTTTCCCTGAAAAAATAATGTTATTTTCTATCTCTGCCTAGTAGCTTAAACTTAGGTAATTCATGAATAAATCTAAAAGCTCATAATCAAAGAAGAAACGTACCAAAAGTGATGAATCTACGGCGATTATGGTATCTGTAAACGAATTGGAAAATGCCAGACATACATCCGATGCTCTTTGAACGAATCTTTTCGGGTGCCGGAGAGATTTCTCGCCGGGAAGATGACGAGACCAAGGGATCTTGTCCCTTCATGTTTCTCTTGCTTCTTCTCTATCTGTGTTTTTTTCTGTTTGATTGTGCTAAGAGAGGGATGCCATCTTCTGAGCAAGGAAAAAAAAAAGAAAAGAAAGGAGTTTTGCCTTAAACTTAAAGCCACTGAGTGATTAAGGCCATGCACGTGAGTTTCTTTTGGAAGAGCTCAGGCCTTTTGATTGAGGGGTGTGGTGGGGGGCTCGTTTACTTACAGTCCTTGGATTTTCAGATTGCCAGGCCTTTTCAAAATCTGATGAGCTCCAGAAAATAAGAAAAAATAAAATAAAATGGCGAGGTTGCTTTTTTCAATTTGTTTTATTTATTTCATTGCCCGATTAAAAGTATAATTATAATTATTTTTTAAAATATTTTTTATTAAAATATATTAAAATAATATTTTATTTTTAAAAATTTATTTTTAAAATCAGCTCATCAATGCAAAACATACAAATAATTAAATTTTTAACAAAAAAAAAAATTAAATTTTTTAAATATATAATTTACATTGCGTTCCTATACGGTTTTTTAATCTTGATAACCTTGTGTTTGGTTTTGCATTTTAAATTAGAATTGGATAAAATTTAATTATTTTTATTTAAAATTATTTTTTATATATATTTTTAGATGAAAAAATACAAAAATATTATTTTAAATAAAAAAATTAAAAAATAACCACTGTAACATTGTAAAACAGAAATATACATGTTTCCTGCGCAAGATATAAGAGATAGCACGGGATATCAATGAGTCAAGTTGTCGAAATTGTAATGTGTATTCTGAGCATAATTATTAAAGCTGTAAGGAGCTGACAATCTAGCGACTTGGAGGGGCCTTTGGGCCGGGTTTTTATTGAATATTGGCTCGATTAGATTTGAATAATTCGGTAAATTAAATTCGCAATTTAGTTTTTCTGGTGGAGTCTGACTCCAGTATTTTTCTTTTATTTTTTTTTGAAAAAACAACATGGTTTTAATATCTGTAAGAATTTAGTCTGAAACTGTTTTAGTCTTTTTTTATATATATCAAAATTAATAGGCATTTGATATTTTGTTTCTTCTACTGCATGTAAATCCTGTTGTTAGATTACTTTCTATGCTAAAAAAGTTTGAAATCATTTAGGGTTCTGTTTATATAAATAATAAATTTTTTAAAAAAATATATCAACTCTTTATTTTTTTTTCCATCACCCTCCTTTTATTTTAAATTAGATATTTATTTTCTCAATTTCATCCTTAATTTTATTTAATCATTATCTTGAGGGTTTTGTTTATATAAATTAATAAAGTTCTTTTTTTTTTTTAATTCAACTCTTTATTTTTTTTTCCATCAACCTCCTTTTATTTCAAATTAGTCATTTATTTTCTAAATTCCATCCTTAATTTTCTTTAATTATTATTTGGGTTATTTTTGAATCGATCAAATCAATTCTATTATGTTCAGACAATTCACACATGATTTAGTAAGAAGGCCACTCAAGAGATTTTATTATGTTAATTTCAAGTTGACTAAGTAATATCAGGATAACTATTACACGATTTAATTTTAAATCTAAGCTAGATAAAGAGTTCGATTAGGAGGTTTTAAAATTAATCTATTGAATCAGGGTTAATAAAAATATCAAATAATTTTCTATAATCTAAATATTAATTGTTAATTTTTTTTTTTAAAAATCATCCAATCCATAATATAGCCGTGTGATTATAAACTAAACTAATGTATGCTATGCATGCAAAAAAATTATCTTCACCCTCTGTAGATTGCATATACATGCATCCACTAACATTTTGTGATTGTGAGGTAGATCTTACACAACATTAACACAGGCTCTATTCCTCTTTGGACATGTACTCTCCCAGCTTTCTCGTCTAGTTTGCTGTACACTCTAACTAGCACATGAAGGAAACGCGTGGGGATGTGATGAAGCAGACAAGGAGACATCATTCTGAAGATCACCCAGGACTTCCCTGCTACCTCAGGCATGGGGCAGTGTGCCTCATCTTTTAACTACTACACCTCTACTATATATTCTTGCTTTTATAAAAGTTACCATCCTCACACCCCACCACAAAACAACACTGCCTCCGCTGAGAATCGCATGTTTTGCAGAGGATTCATGCATTTTGTGACTGTGATGCTGTCAAATGTTGTATCATGATGAGAGGGTTTTCGATGTTGGCTTGTTTTGTCATTTTCTTGCACTACACATGTTGGATAAATGTCTGACCCTTCCTAAATCCTTCTAATTAGTTTGATATATTTATGTTTTATGGCTCTCCTGACCTATGTATTGCCGGAGACTTGTCAGGTCACTTGATGAGCTAAAACAAAAAACAAAGAAAGGTAAAAAACCCATGTTGATGCTTTGTTAAATGAGATTGTTGTTGAGAGCAAATCAATTTTTTGTTCACAAGACATTATGTAAGAATAAATGCTTGTCAAAGTTTGAGGAGAGGCACAGGGACGTGAACCTCTTTATTAGATGCCACTTTTATTACAGCGAACACAAGGCGAGTGACAATCAGAGTACAGACAACCACCAGCCCATGATCTCATTACTTGTTCTAGCTAGCTAGCTAGCATTCAGGCTGCCACAAGAAAGTAGCACCAGCATTCCGATCACTGCAATACAAGCAAGGATGTTGTTGCTCAAATCCCTGTGCCTGTAAAACCTCCCTAGCCATCATCACAAGTTGTTTGTTACTCAATTGACCTAAATGTTCTTTCAACACCATCTGCACTGCATTGCTAAATGCTCCATAGGACTTTCCACCACCCTCATTTGGGCTCATATCTGCAGAAGTCTCATTTGCTTGGCACCCACTGAGTAAAATCCCCTCATCCGGATTTATTGATTCAAATTGGTCCCTTTCAAGTGGTGGTAACCTGTACTTAAGGCTGGCATCAGATCCAAAAAATTCTAACAAGTGAGTACCAATATCAGACGTGTTGATGTTTGTTAGAGATGTAAGGTGCTGTAGTATAGACTCAAATGGGATGACTTTAGGGCTTTGAGAAGGCACTTTGGCATTATTAGTTGTGATTGTTGCCTTGGGCCCTATTTGCTCCTTCTCTTTGTCAATCAGGCCACCACTGTGGCAAGAATCGGAAAGGACTGTCAAGCTTGCTCCTTTTGGCAGCCGGTTCACTAGTTGCCTGAAATCCACATCTGCATAACAGTGATAGAAGAACCTTTCAGTACTTGAAATAATGTCACGGATACAATCGTCTTATCTTAATCATAAGTGCATAACATATATGTGTGAGCACAAAATCGCAGGGCACAATAGCCTCATCGTAAGTCCACGGTAATCTAAAATGAGAGAGGATATGTACCGGTGATGAGATTAAAATCGCAGGGCACAATAGCCTCATCGTGCCTGAAGGGATGGCCAGGTTTGACGGATGGGATCCTTGTTCCATGTCCACTATAATGGAACAACAGGACATCCCCTGCTTCAGCCTGATCAATCATTTGACCAAGTGCCTTCTTTATATTTGCACCAGTGGGCAGAACGACGGACCCTGGTGCATCAGTCAAGAGCTGGACACTTCTAAGATCAAATCCGAACCGTTTCACAAGCACTTCCTTCATTGTCAGCACATCATTGATGCATCCATGTAATTCATTTCTGGTGTTTGGATAGTTGCACCCTACGAAAACAGCCATCCTCTTATTTCCCATATCCATTTTGCAGGCAATCAGAGTGCAAAAACAAGGCTAGATCTCAGTTTCTTCTCTCTTTAGTGCTGCTGCGTGTATGTTCTGTGGTTTCATATATAGGCCTTGACAAAGAGTTCCTTGCACGTATATTTTGCTTGTATGTTGTTGCAAGCAACATTTCTAATCTGTACACTGCATAGCTTTCAAGCGTGGGAAGGTTGGTTGATGACAATATTATTGTAGCAGAAGCTCCAGATTTCGTCAAAAACTCAATTTTGTATTGATGGTCGGCATGGCAATAGGGTTTGCTTCCACGACTGCCTCCCCTGGCTACCTTGTAAGGTCTTCTCCTAAATTTTTATCCATAGATCTTCCACCACCGCTGCCACCACATCCACACTCTACCATCGCTCCATAATCAACCCAAACCCTCAAACTTAAAGCTATTGCGGGATCACAAAATCAATTTGGGGTCGTATCACCGCTCAACATCCAATTCGGGTTGTAACGGTGGTGATAAATGGTGGAGATGGTGGTAACATGAGTGAAGTGGAGGAGACAGGCACTGCATCTTCACAAAGGGTAATTACACTAGCAACAAATTGATACATGTAGCAACAGCTGTTCCATTGGCATTACGATCAGCTTGGGAAAAAAAAATAGTGAAGGAGAGTGGTTAAACATGATGGAGTGCCTAAATCAACTCTCTATGCATACCACCACACAATGGTTTTTGCCAACCAAGTTTGTTTTTTTACTCGTTTAAGTCAAACTCAAGTAATGCACAGGTCAACCCATCAATTTATAATCGAAGTTAACCCGATCAAACCCTGGTAAAACCTAATCATGTCAACTTCCAAGATTTTTTTTTTTTTTTAATTTTTATCCATAACAACACTCTTTCAGTTTTTTAAAACTTTTTGTTTAGGATAGACAAGGGTTGGCCAACCAGCAACCCAAGCCTTGGAGGAAGTCTAATAACTATGCCCAGAAATCAGGCAGTATGGAATCACATAACTGTATTTGACCATGGTATCATTGACATGAAAAATATATCAAATATATTTACAGGTAGATATAAGTCATTCTCTCATGTTACTGTGACTGAAATCACATGCTAGACAATGAACGAAAACATGTTCCATTTCAGCTTTTGAAGAGCAGCAGAGAGGGGAATGGATGAAAAGAACAGAACTCTATAGATCTTTCCAAACACTAAAATCAGTAGCTGAGCTGTTATAGTTTATCGTACTGTCTTGGCATCCTAAAAGGAATGCAGTACGTGTGCGATCCATATTTACTATCGCATGGGCTGTTCCACTTGGGCTAGCTGCAACAGCAACTTCGTCCATGCCGACAATCACCTCTGCATAACCTTTATCGACTATCTGATTGTTCTCCAGCTGCAAATGGTTGGGAGAAAATTATAAGGAAAATATAAATGAGAGAATATGAAATCAACAGTAAGCAGGATTTTTCTAATTGTACTCGGTGACGGAACCGTACACAGCGACAAATCAACAGTATCCAAGATCCAGTCAAGCATTCATATCCATGCTAAGTCTTTTTCAAAAACTTATTTTCTCCTCCTTTTATAGAGAAGTAAACCAGTCAGTTTGCCAATTAATCAGAGCTGTGCACGAAGATATGACCTTTCATAAAAAAAAGTGATATTTTCTCGTTCTATGCATCTTCAGCACACACATGTTAGCATCCGGCTCATAGCCAATAAACTCAGGTGCACCAGTCAATAGCATAATCACATGGTGAAAGCACAGGTTAGAGTTTATCATGGGGCGAAGAAACATAGTATTTGAACCAGTGGAGTTCTGCAATTCCACGTATTGATTTGACAAATAAGGTTGAAAAAGGAAGGTATCAAATAAAAACCCGTCAAGGTCTGATGCAGTCTATTAACGATCTGATCAAATACAAGACTGCAACAACACAAGAAAGGTAGAAAAGAACAAAGCAACTCAGAAACAATGGAGTTCCAATCTTCTTTTATGCTGAGAGAAAGGCAGCATTATTTGCGTAGACATCTTAGACACAATTCTAGAATATTTTAATTATTTTAACCGATCATATGAAAACATTTGAGACCCCAAGACATGCTCAAGACGCCAAACGGTCACCTAGTTATAAAGATAAATGACAAAAAGCCAACATTTTCATAAGAAAGCAGACTGAGAAGACACGTGGAAGATTTCTGAAGTATTTGAACGCTACATATTCATAGCTTACCATTCATGCATGGTTCAATACACAATTTATTACTGATCTCATCAGCAACATCCATAAATCAGATAACATTGTAGATAAGAGAAACCATACCCTAAATAATGTTTTAGCACCCCAAATGACAAATGTCTCATTGCAAGTATGGTGCCTGTGATTTCCCCTTACACCACCAGGTCTAATTTCACCAATATGAATAGAAAAACAAGACACAGCTCCACCTGTAACAACAACAGCAGCAACAAAATCCTCCTCTTTCAGCAACAAAGTCACACAAAAATAAATTACTTTAAATAAACCTCAACAACATCAATCTTACGCAGCATTTAACATTATCAAATTGGACAAAGATTAGACTATCAACCAGCAAACAGCTGATTTTGATATTAAACAAAGAAATCGTTCAAAACAATCAAAACCCATTATTCTTAGTGAATCATATAACACTAAAAAGACCGAAGGTGTAACCTTTAATGCCATATTCAAGAGCAATAGACACAGGGTCAAGCAACCAGCCACGCTTATCTTTAGAACTTAAGAACCCAGATTTAAATTTGACCAGATTAGCCTTCTCATCCTCCTCTTGACTCCCTTTTCTCTCATGGAGATTGCTAGAAGAAAAACTTGAAGAAGAATGTTGGAGTCTGAGAGAAATCCATGCGAGGAGGAGAAAGATAGAGAGCAAAAAAGGGAAAGCAAGTGGCTTTTTCAAAAAGTGCTTTATAGATGATAATCTTGAATGGTTTTGTAGCTGAAATGAGTTCTCTGTGTTGTTTGAGTATGAATTCCTTCTAGGGTTTGCCATGTTTGAGTTTTTCTTTCTCTGTTTATCTCTGCATTTCCTTTATTTTATAGCATAACTATAGTGTTTCTAAACATAACAAATTAGATTTATGTTTTTTAAAAAACATTTTATTATCGAATTCAGTTCATTTATTTTTTTTTATATTAATCTTACAATAAAAAAACTTATCTCATTCAACCTTCATAGCCTCCTCTTTTTACCTCAAACTCTTCTCTACAAAATTAAATTCAAATAATCATTTTAAAAAAAATTAATTTATTTTTATACCATTTTTAATTTTCCTTTTCGAATATGCTGATCCTTGTTTTTCAAGTTTTTTTTTTTAAAATGTTTAGCTTGTTCGTTTTGTGGCAGGACCCGCCAACTATATACAATTGTTTTTGGATAATATGATTTAGTCCTTACAATCTAACTTGGAGCCCACCTTAGTCCCTGCTAGGCTGAAATGAAATGAGTGCGACGCATCTAAAACTGCATCCCGAGACTTATCAGAGCTAACATTGAATGTTTCTTCAATTAAAAACTTTGGGGATGATTTTGTAAACACTTCACTGCATGGACTAAATCAAAACCTACAAGAAGTTGCAGGACTATATCACACTAGACATTACATCTTGTTCAAGCTGCCCTTGTGAGATGTGAAGCAGAACTTCAATCCATTTTGTAATTATGAACGGGACAGGATGTCCAGTAGGTGTTTGTCTTAAGGCCAGTTCATTGTCCAGGCATATGTAACCAGAAGGATGATATTTTTTTTTTTAATCAAATAATCATGTGAGACTAGAAGTAGTTTCAGATCTCTTACAAGCCCACCAAAGTTTGGAAATGAGAGAAGAAACTAGAGCAGATGTCATATATCTGCATAAAGAAGAAGTTACTAGCTGTTGATATCATAATAGTTATGATGACATTTGATTACTGTCTCGAGATAGAAGTCGAGATAGAAGAGACGGGGAAATAATAAATATACAATCCATCTCACGCAGACAAATTCAATCAATACAAGGGCTGCTAGAGATGCAAGTTACCAATCCTTGATCCTTACCATGCCAGAAGAAAATATGCATAAAGGCACCTCTTCTGTGGTTTTCAGGTTGATTACAGGTGGGAACGGTACAAAAATCCTACATAAGGTGATACACTTGAGGGTCGGCTGAAGTTGAAGAATTGGGCTAGCTATGGGAAAGAATTTGGAATCAATCTTCTTGGTTTTTTAGCCTCTGCTGGTTGATGTGAACCTTTGAAATTGAACTAAGAAATGTTGTCATCAGGAAGGGCTAGAAATGGTTTGAAGGTCAAGAGCAGTCCTATGACCTCGATCATGTTAAGGAGGAAGAAGATCATTTGATCACCTGCATTGCAAAGGATCATTCAGAAGCTTTCATGTTATGTAACCAGGCTTCAACTATCACAATTTTAGGGCACCATATATATGTTAAAACTTCCCTGACCAGGCCTAGGAGGCTGTTTCTGTATTGAGGGCAGTCAGATTTATTACCAATCTATAAATTCCAATTAGGTGGTCTGAACAATTGTTCTTGCCCTTGGCTGTCATCTGAAAAACTAGTCTGAGAATTCTTTATAGGGCCTGCATAACTTCTAACTTATGGGAAATGGCATTTAAGGAGTTCTATACCTGGAAAAAAGAAAGCATCCTGACGCTTTTGTGTCCAAGAGAAGCTGTAAAAATAGAAAGCACGGTCAACTGTTGTGAAAAACTGCTGGATATGTTTAAAGCATAGCATATAATTTAGTAGAAAGGCTTATGATCGACACTTAATTATGCAATGAAATCCACATACAGTGTAACATCTTATTGTCTATGCAGTATAGACTCCCATCAAGCATTTTTCCTGTTGACCCAAAATATTCAATAGGAAGTTCTTGAATGTTTGGATGAACCAATAAGGAATGTGAAGAGTCCTCAGTGTGTTGTGCATTGGTTCATGATACTTAAGCTTTTTTTAGGCTAGCAAGGCACCTTGGATGCATTCCAATAACACTTTAAAATGTCAGTGCAAACATGTTTGATGTAACGCAAGATGATCATATGTAGGAATTCAGCCGTAAGACGAGGGACATGTTCAGCTCATTTTTTGTGCATGAAATGTAAAGCTCTTCAAACATGTTTCATAGCTTCTAGGATTAGATTAATATAGTGCAGGAACAATTTGAATCTCACAGTAACGAAACTAGCCAATTCATTCAATCGAGTCTCGAGATGATACTTACAGAGAACCCCCAGCAGCTGGACCAATTGCTTTGAAAAGGGACATGGCAGACATCGAAATTCCATTTGCAGCACCTCTTTGTTGTTGTGTCTGACATTAAGTTCAAGCAATGCATTTTACAAAATGCCGTTGTTTACCCATAACCTGTTGCTAAGATACAAGATAAAGAGAGAAACATAGAGCCAAAAGAAGGGTAAAGTTACCACTGATCTATTTTGCAGAAGGAACAATCCTGTTGTGATTGATACCTACACAAGTCAAAAAGAAATGGTAGTGATTGGTGAAAAAACGTGAAAGCTTTTACGAAACCATTCGAACAATATGGTATAACTTGCACTCCAAAATCAATATGTTAACGGCACAAACACAGGCACTTACAGCGAGTACGTTCTTCACGATGGAAGCGCAGTTGATCAGCAGCATTAGGGCAAGGCCTTTCAACATAGCTAGAAAAGGGTAACTGGATAGCAATGGAATGGTCAAGACCTTCACAAACAGCAAGAAAATATTATATAAAAAACATGACTTCAACAAATACAGATGCAAGATGATTTTTAAGCAGAAAGTTTGTTAAGGACATACTGCTCCTATGCGAGATACCATGACAGGTCCAAAACTTCTCTCAACCAGTGGGTATATAAATAGCTGAAAGAGTAGCAGTCCAAGGCCTGGCAGATTGGAAGACAAAAAGGAAATTAATGGAAAAAGAAAGTGAAGCAATAATGCACAGTCACAACTAATGACAAGCCTGCATCTATAGCGTTCGGTTTCTGCTCAGATATCACATGCATGATATCTCTTGAACTAAACATGTTTCTGTCTCCTTTATACATGTCCCTTCAGTTCTTGAACACTAACCAAACACAAAGTGATGAAGTGAGTGATATCACATGCATAACATCTAACAACGTTGGAATTGATATTGTTAACCTGACAAGGGACAAAATTGTATGTGTTTAATCAATTATATGATGCTGGCTGGTATCTACTACCTGAAAATGCAAGAACTTCACCAACATCTGCAGTGGAAAAGCTCAATCCTCCATTCTTCCTAGGACTAACAGCCCATAATGAGAAAATCTGTGGTCAGAAAATAACCAGTTTGTGATCAAGCATGTTTGTTAATGAACACAAATTATTTAGAAAAGAAAAATCCCCAGAAGGGAAATATGCTCTAGGTGAACGAGCTTAGTATTATTAGTGAATATTACCTCTGCATAGGCCATATCATGAAGTTGGAACACACAGTACACAATAATAGATGATATCAAGGGCCAATTTTTCAGAAGGCTTTTCCGAGGAGAGTTAGACTCGAATGCGGCAGCCCCAAGCGCTACAGAATCATTGCACACTTCGCCATTTCCTCCATGACTGTGCAGTGTCTCCTGCAGAAATTTTCAGGCTCCATGTTAAGCTATATGAAGCTCTGATAAGAAGAACACACAGATATGTATTGAGAATATCTAATCAACACACTTAAGCTTCTGAGCAGTGAATAGTAAACCATCGATGCATTAACCAGGGAGAATCGGACGAGAAACAAGTTTAACAATTCGTACAGCAACATACCGGAAGCAAGCAACAAACGGCAATTACTCCCACAGAGAAGATTGATATCAAAAGGCAAGGTAAGAGGTATGGAAACCTGCAATACCATCCATGTTGAGGAGAGTTTAGCAGAAATGAAAGGTAGAAGATTGTTACAATAAGGAATGAAATATGAAAACTAGAAACACTAAAGCTTACCTTCCGAAAAGAGAATCCGTAGAAAATATGTTTGGATATTTCTCTGCGGGCTACAACATCAACAATTCCAAGGTTAATTGATAAATAAGTAATTTAATTGAATTAAACAGAGAAATCTCATCTCTTTGATAAATAGTTTGATGATTTCAGTACAAGTACTTTATAGGAAATTTCATTACAATTCACGATGACTACTAATAGATGATGTGTAACATGTGGATGTGTTTATGGATTAAATATACAAGTCAAAGTACATGAAGAAATTAAACACGTAGTTTGATAATAACAACTATAATTTCATATTCAATTATTAGATGGGCTCAAATTTGATGAGGAGATTCTACATGTCCAATTTTATACGAGGGTCAATTTATTTTTAAAAGTCTTTCAAATCAAATATAAAAGATGTTATTTTAATTATTTTTTTTCAATTTAGACTTAGATTCTTTTGATTTGATCAGTTTTAATCTCTATATAGTGTTTTTGTTTTTTCATGAGATTTATGAAATGAAATTTTTTTTAGAAACTCAAAATCCTCAAAGTTTTCTCGTAATAACTTTAGAACTTGATAGCTCTGGTTTCTTTCTCCATAGCCTAAAACTGTAAGAATTCAGGAATTGAGGAACTCTAGCGCTGTACGCTGCGTCAAAATCATCTTTTAACATTGTCTTTGATTTGTCAGGGTGCATCAAGAAGTACCTGAGCAAGAAATCCTCCAAGAGCAGGACCAATGACTAATCCAATACCCCATGATGTGCTGATCTGAAACAAATACATTCCTTTCAATATTTCATATTAAACTACAAGTATTCTTCAACAATCTATGGAGTTGAGGCTCTCTTACAATTGACATTCCCAGAGCTTGATATTCTTTACGGCAAACTTCTGAAGCATATGCCTGGTCAAATGAGGACACTCAAAATATGCACAATAATTTCAAACAGAAGGCAGTGCAGACAACAGCAGTGTTAAGCATTGGTACAGAAGAACAATCATTTCTAAGCTACACATTCAAGAAACACAGGAAGAAAGGCCAGATGGCCTCCTCCAAAGAGTAGCAGGCATTGTTTAACTGTTAAATCAACCACATAGCCCACAAGCAGTCCATACAGGACACCAGTAGGCAAGGCAGAGAGGGCCCCGGCTTAAAAATCTTCGAGCAGTACACAAATAAAAGAAAATGGAGTTCTCCGAGGGCTAATGTTCAGGCAATACAAAGATGAAGTTTCAGAGGTTGACTTCAAAATTGGTCTCCACTTCCATCATTAAGATGCAAGAACTTGATTAAACTTGGAATTGCATGAAAATGAAACTGTTTCCTATAGAAGCTTTCAGGAAAACTGAGAATGGTGTTGTAAGGAAGAGTAAGCCATTAAAACATCACAAAAGAGAAGTACCCTCATTGGACCAAGAATACCACACAAACTTCCAAGAAGAAACCTTGTAGAAACTGCCATCCAAAAGTTTGTACTAAAGCCGAAAAGGGTATTGAAAATAACCCTGAAATAAGAGGGAAGTTAGGGTTACATATTACTGGTGAGCTCTTCAACACTTACACATTAAAGAGATGTACAGCAACACTTACACTGATATTGTGCCAAACATTATAACCGGTTTTCGACCATATCGATCGGCAATCATTCCCCACAGCACAGAAGTTAAAGCTCTTCCAAACATAAAAGCAGATCCTTCGGGAGATGAATGGTGCAGTGAGAATTGAGGAGCTCAAACAAGATATTTATGTAAACAGACCGAGTACAAGTCATATGTAAAAGATTTTCTCACCCACATAACCAGCATAGTAGCCAATGTCCTCCTCTCTTTTTGCAATGTGGAAGTCCCTTATCTGTAGAAAACAAATTTGCAAGATCACCACGTAAGTACGAGTGAAGAACATGAAAGAAGAACAGATTGACAGATCCACTATCACTGAGATCTTTCATGATCATGACCCTAAGGCACCTTAGTGCCTGTACTTTAACTTAATTTGGGTGTCAAAACAGCAACAGGGATTATAATGCCAAAAAGCAACCTGGTTTACATGTCCTGCTATCAGCCAACATTAAGAACCACATCCCTTCTCAATTTGTTGCTCAAATGCTCCATTTACTAGGTGCTACTCTGCTGATAACCTCGAATCCCCCCCCCCCCTCCCCCCCTCCCCTGCCGCTAATCCAAACACTGGGAAAATTCCTCAAGCCATAGGTATGTGAACCATCAGTGCCAAATCTAAAGTAAGCCTAATTTTCCAGAATAACAGGCTCACCATGAAATATAGGAAAGGAAAGAGAGACGATATAGGCAAAGCTGCAGAAGTCAAAACCACAAAATTAACACAGATATTAGAGGGCAATTCCAATACATTAAACCAAAGCATTTAATTCAGAAAATTTCAGTGACAATAAATGAAACATCAGCCCTTGCAACTGCTCTTAACCTGCACAAAATGAAAACTTCATTAGCAGCAAAATTGTGTGTGAATTTGTACAACAAATCTTGTTTCCTAATCAACAACAATATTTTCCTGAACAGTGTCTCAAAACAAACTGTTTCATTTAACAATCATCCGAAACAAATTGAACAGTGCACAATGCAAACCCATTCAAGAAATCTCCAGGTACCACCTCTCTTCCCAAGAGGCACGTTTCAAGAACGAAACCTACCACGAGGCCATGAGTCCAAGGTGGGGTAATATATACCTCTTGTGGGCCAATTATGCAGCAGAAATGGGCAAACAAATCAAGAACCAAGTCTTTGAATGATACTTAACCTGCACAAAGGACAACAATCCCGACATAGAGCAAATGTTTAAAAGGGACACCAGTGTTCGTCTCTTTGAAATGTTCAATCTTGCAACCTGGGCAATCCTCATGGTACTTGTTCTTCTTCAACAAGGATTCTCCAATCCCATTCTCAGCCATCCTGACTCACTACAGATTTTTTGTCTTTTCTTGTGTTTGAAAACTAGTTACTTTTGTAAGAGAAAGCATCATGCTTTCCTTTTATTTATGGCATCAGAAACTTTTCCGGGGGCCAGCTTTCTTGACTGGAACTGTTGGTAGAACCTACTAGTCACATACCCTTTAATTTGAAAAGGGCTTCCTTAATTCCTAAGCTATCCTCTCTCTTCCTATTTTGTGGGAATCGAATCATGGAAAGTCAGTACTCAAGCAGTTTGTCTATGCGGCCAATCACGTGCGCAACCAATTGTATTTTAAACTGTGATTAGCCATGCAAAAATATAAAAATGATGTTTTTTTTAATTAATTATATTTGAAACGATTATCTGTATATATTTTTATTTTTATGTATCAAAAGCACTTTCAAAATATAAATATAAATATTTTTATTTTTTATTTTAAATTAATATTTTTTTATATATTTTCAGATTATTGATGCGCTAATATTAAAAATAATTTTTTAAAAATAAAATATAAAATTATTTAAATATATTTCAAAAACAAATACAACTATAACTATACTTTCAAGCACACTTTTTAATACATTTCAAGCACACTTTTTAATACATTATAGTCAAGATGCTTAGATTTTGTACTTTTTAATACATAATAGTCAAGATGCTTAGATTTTGTACTTTTTAATACATAATAGTCAACATGCTTAGATTTTGTGACGGAAATATCGTGTGATAAATTTTCACAATCAAAATAAAATCTTTTTCTTCATATATATATATATATATATATATATATATAACAAGCTCTAAAAGTTCTGAATTAAGGGATTCATAATTTTATTTTTTGAAATTAAACTTAATGATGAAGAAAGGATTATATTTCTTTTCCAAGTATGACTGTGAACACAAAATTCTTTAAAATTCAATTTAGAAATCGTTCTATGTTTATTTGATCTAAATTAATTATGATTTTTTTAAAAAAAGATGAAATTATTTTAATAAAAAAATTGAAGTATAGCCGGATTGCATACCCCTACAGTAATTTAATATATTAAATAAGTTTGAATAATTTTCTTAATAACTAAGATTTTAACTCAACTCGTATCGTAGTTTTAAAGACAAGAATGAATAGCATAAATGGGATTATAAGCTTCTGATGTTTGCAAAACCATCTCTATCTTTGTTTGTTGTTAGATGTCGGCTGTCGGCACCAGTTTGAAACAATGGGGCCCAGCTTGAGTGGGCCTTTTGACTTGGGAAAGATGGAATTTTAAAAGAGAAAAAATGACGGGTGATGGCAAACGATTATGTAAATTGTGGTTTCTAATTGTTCTTATAAAGTATTTTTTTTTAGTAATATATGAAAACAATAATTTTTTATTTTTTTAAATTTATTTATAATATTAGTATATTAAAATAATCTAAAAATACTAAAAAAATTTAACAAAAAAATTTAACATTTTAAAAAACTTGGTTTTTACGACAAAAACAAACATTTACTAAAATAAAATATGTTTTGTTGTGACATTAATGTTAATAATAATAATTAAAAAAATCATTAAATTTTTTTTTTTAAACAACCTATCATGTGATGTTTTGTTTTTATTTTTATATAATTTAAATGAGTTAATTTAGATTGATTTGAATTAATTTATAGTGTCTTTTAAAACAAATTAAAATCAAGCTAGATTCTACTTGAATTTTAATAAAATTTTTGGTTGACTCTTCGAGTCTATTAAATTTAAGTGAATAATTTTAACTCTATTTAATTATAAGGCTCTTATCACATTTCAAGTTAACAAGTAATTAGATTAACTTATCAAATCAAATTAAGTTTAATAACATCAATCAGAAGTTGAATTAAATTTTTTATGATAATTTATATATCGACAATACATTTTATATATTTATTTGTTAAAATACTTATATATAGGTGTGATTATAGTGGAATTAAACAAAAATTTTATTAACAAAGCTAAATAATTGAAAAATATAATAATAAAAAACTCAAAAAACACACAAGGATTTTTAAATTTGTGGAATCTACAATTGGATTTCACTTTAAAAATTATATAACGATCCATGTGTATTTTTTAAAGTTTTTTTTTAATATTTAGCATAACTATTTTGAAATTATTTGTGATTTTCCACCAAAATTTTCATTTTAATCATTAAAGTATTTTTGGCTAATTTTCGTATATTTTGGACAAGCCATCCATCACACACCCAGTTTTACACATTTTTTAAAAAAGGTCTTCAACAGAGAAAAAGGAGAAATATGCTGAGGCATAAAGATAATATGCTGAAGCATGTTTGGTATTTTTATATTTATAGGTTTGTTTTGTGATGATGTTAAAAATAAAATTTTAATATATATATATATATATATATATTATTTTAATATATTTTTAGGTGAAAAACAATTGTTCCACTAAAGATAAATGAGAAAAAAATTGCTTTATTTATATTCCTAGATTTTATTTTTCTAACCATAGGATTTTATTAAATCAGTTTTATTGCGTTTTTATTTATTTTTTGATAAATAAAATTCACATATAGCCTTAATATTAAAAATAAACAAATCAAGAGCTGAAAGTGAAAGAAAAATACTCCCGGCCTTCAAGTCCAATGGCCTTTAGGGCTTTAAGCCCAGTAGCCAAGGAAAATTCAATTTGTCCTTCTAGTTAATGGGAAGGTCAGAATTGTAGTGCCTTTGTTACCACAAAATTATACAAATATCTATTTAATTTCATATAAATATGATAGCTATTTTCATCGTTTGTTTTTCTAGAAAATTTTAATTTCTTTATTAGTGGGAAAAAACTTACAACAACAAGTGAAAGTTTATATTTTGATGGTTTAGAAGCTATCTAGCTTATTTAAGGGAGTTAAAAAAACCAAATAAAAAAATCAATTTATAAATTAAAAAAAATACTCAACTTAATTCAGTTTCAATTTTAGTAAGCTGAAACCATCAAAATATCCAACTAAATTTGATCCAACTAAAAATAAAATGGATATAAATAGAAACTCAAACAAACCCTTAAACACTTTGTTTATCCCTAATGATTTTTGTTTGTGTCTTAAAATTAATTTTTTTATATTTTTATCTTTATTTTTAATAATTAAAAATATTTTTATACTTTTTAATTTTTTAAACATCTATACTAACAAAAAGTAACCTTGAGCGTATTAAATTGCCAATAACATATGGCAGGCACATCACACGAACGGAGAACTTCCGTTTTCGAAGAGAAGGCCAAGAAAGAAGGATGCTGCCGCGGTTGAAGCAAACACTTCAAAGCTTAAAGAGAACAGCAACAATATCAAAGGCTCAAGCAATCAAGAATTTGAGCACCCAAATCAAGAAAGAAGATGTCCCAACAGAGAAAATAGACTGTGTGGTTATAGGAGCAGGAGTGGTGGGGATAGCAATAGCTAGAGAGCTTGCTTCCAAAGGCAGAGAGGTTTTGGTCCTTGACTCCGCCTCCACTTTTGGCACTGGCACCAGCTCTCGCAACAGTGAAGTCATTCATGCTGGCATCTACTACCCTCCTGATTCTCTCAAGGTCACACCCCATCTCTTTACTTATTAAAATATCATGAGCAGATTATAACCTAGTTCTTGTATTTTCAGGTTATAAATAAGCGAATCCCCGTCAAAAAACCCTATATTTCATTCCTATGTTTTCATATTTGTTTATAATTTAGCCCTTCATTTGGCCATCCATTGCTTTGGTCCTGAGCATATACTTGGATAGTGGTCAGTAATTTCCTTGAGTGAAGAAGGTTCTGATCCAAGTAATTGCGGTTTCTTCTAGTTATATGAGAACTGCTCCATTTGTATAGCTTAAGGTCCTTTGACCTTCTGATAAACAAAAAAAAAAAACTACAAACAAGTTGGTAGTCATAGTTGGTCAAGGAATTAAGATGTAATTTTAAAAATTAGAGGGGATAACCTTAATTTTGTTGACAAAGTTATAATTTGCTCAAATATCATTGATGGTTGCTGAACTGATAATTGATTTACATGTGAAGGATGCATTTTGCATGTGTCGGGATAAGAGGGAAATGAGTTTAGATTCTTTTATAGGAAAAGACCATTGCTAAGTGTATGTAGTTGTTTTAATGGTTATGCAGTGTTGTGTTGGAGGGAAATCAAGATGGATTTTCTTATTTTTGGACAGGCTTTATTTTGTGTGAGGGGAAGAGAATTGCTGTACAGATATTGCTACGAACATGGGGTGCCATGTAAACAGATAGGGAAGCTAATAGTTGCAACTGGGCCATTGGAGATTTCAAAGTTAAATGAGTTAATGAATCGTGGAACTCGAAATGGGGTTGATAGTTTAAAGCTGTTGGAGGGTTTTGAAGCCATGAAAATGGAACCTGAATTGCAATGCAAGAAAGCATTGCTATCACCTGTTTCTGGAATTGTTGATTCTCATTCACTAATGCTATCTTTGGTGGTATGTGTCAAATCTTTCTATGTGACATTCTAAAATAGAAGTATGGTTATATCTTATATACTTTGTGAGTCATGGTTGCTTATTGACAGGGATATCAACACAATTTGAATCCAGGGAGAAGCTGAAAATAATGGAACAACTTTCTCTTATAACTCTACAGTCATTGGTGGCCATCTGGAAGGGAATTGCCTGCACCTCTATATTGTTGAAAGCAAAGATCTTGAGAATTGGAATGGAGACTATCCATTGCATCCAGAGCTTGTACTTGTTCCTAAGCTTGTAGTGAATTCTGCAGGATTGAGTTCCCTGGCCCTTGCAAAGAGATTTCATGGCCTAGATAATGGTATAATTCCTCCAGGGTTCTTTGCTCGTGGTTGCTACTTCACCTTATCAAGTACAAAGGTTCCTCCTTTTGAACATTTGATATATCCTATACCTGAGGATGGTGGCCTTGGGGTGCATGTTACTCTGGATTTGGATGGCCAACTCAAGTTTGGCCCGGATGTTGAATGGATTGATGGCATAGATGATGTATCAAGCTTTCTAAATAAGTAACCTTTCTTTAGTTCACCGTTCTTTCTCTACATGATTTAGAGCCTTTTTCAATAGCTGAGCAACCTAGTTATTAACATCAGTAACTTAATTGCATGCTCCTGAGAAGGAGGGAACTTATAGGAAGATTCTTCCTTTTGAATTCTTCTTCTGTAGCATTGGTATGAATTATAGACAACTGTGTTTGTTAAATTCTTCTGAATGCTTCACAAATCGTCTTGTATTGATTTAATAGCAGGCATGAGGAGCGATTTTCTCTCAAACCGTTGCAGTATTGTTCCTTCATGTAACACACAGACATACTTGAGCACATACCTATGCTACACGTTAATTTACTTGTTTTGAACCACAGAACTCTGTCTTATCTGTTTCCTTAAATCATTCCCTTTTGTTCTCCTAGGCATTTGAGCAAAGCATTTTTCCTTTGAACTTGAATTTAATTGCTTATAGGAGATGCATTTTAACTTTCAAATGAAATGTTTAAATTGGTTAACAAATAGAATGAACTTCATGCCAATGCTGCTGCGGATGGACAATAAGTATGCAGAAGCCTTTTTTTTCTTTTGAATCTTGCATCTTCTGTGCATAGAATTTAGTTACTGTATTTTTTCATTCCAGGTATGATTATTCCATAAGTGCCAGTCGTGCAGAGAGATTCTACCCAGAGATAAGAAAGTACTATCCAAATCTAAAGGATGGATCACTGCAGCCAGGCTACTCAGGGATTCGACCGAAAATTTCTGGTCCTCGACAGTCTCCTATCGACTTTGTAATACAGGTAATTTGAGCACTCTCGTTTCTCTTGTGAATCATCATTTCCATGTCAGAGCACATTCTCATACAGCTGGCTAACATGATTTTAACTCCTAAGAAGTTGAATCCTGTTTTAGATTAGAAGACTGAAACTCAGCTTCACATGATCACGAACATGTCTAGCTGATTTGTTTGCTAAGTTCATGAGCAACATTGAGTCAAGCAACATGTCATATTTTCTTTTGTTACCCCATTATAGTTTCAGATTTCACAGGCATCTTTAACTTCTCGTTAGTGTTTGAGGGCAGAGTGCATGCTGGATTATGGATTATGAATTTTTCGTTTTTCAAGCAGGGAGAGGATATCCATGGGGTGCCTGGTCTTGTTAACCTCTTTGGAATTGAGTCCCCTGGCCTAACTGCAAGTATGGCTATTGCTGAGCATATAGCTTCCAGATTCTTGAAGTGACAGCATGCTTTAAGTCTGGGATTTCATTTCAAGAACATTTTCGTTCTTTGCGCGAGAGGTGTGATGATTAAGGATGCAGACTTCAAGTTCAGCGATGACTGATGAACGCGTTCTCCCCTTTAATATTGAGACCATACTTCAACTTACTGGCTTCTGCTAGTGTGGTGGTGTTTGATTTGCTGAGAGATTGCCATGTTTTAAACTTGGATTCCTGAAATCTGTCAGCATTATTGCTTGCTCATGCAGAATCGCATGTGTATCAATTTTAATATTACGATAGAGGCATTCCCATAGTAAATTCAAGCTATACTTGGCCAGAAATTCAGTCTTCAAATAATTGCCATGACAATTACATTCACCATTCCCCTGATTGATAGTTCGAGTCCTACATAGTACATACTCATCCGACACAGTTTGCTATAGGTCTTGCTAGAACTAGAACTGGCCTCCGGATAGTATTGGGCATTACCTTTTCTTCTTTTTTTGTGATTTCAAGTCGGGTATTGTGAGATTTCAATTTTTAGGCAATCTTCAATGTTAAATATTTTGAATACATTTCTAGAATCAAGTTTTTGTTCCAATCAAAAGAAATGATTGTCAGAACTGATTGCATGTTCCAGGGTTAGGTTTTTGTACATTGTCACACGTACGTATTAAAAGTTCAAAATGCTGCCCTTAATTAAGAGCTGATTGCATGTTTTGCTTGCTTCTTATTTCGTTAAAAACTACAGGATTATGGATGTAAAGGAGTGACACAGATGACAGATTGAAACTCCTAGGTGCACCGGCAGCTGAGATCAACATCCTCTTAAACGGACAGTCAGTTCTTCCGGCTGGCATGGAGCTTATACTGCCAAGCTTGGTCGGCAATCCAACTGAAGGAATTTCACTTCATTCAAGACATCATTCCTGAAAATATTATTCAAATGCACGAGCTTAATAGAGGTGCATGAACAGATTGATAAAGTGGCCAAAAGCTCAAGACAACACCTTTCACCGCTTTCGTTCTGGACGCCGCTTGGATACCGGTTTTCTCGGTGGACAATCAATCTCATCTTCACGCAGCTTGCGCTTTTGTCCCTTTTTCTGTTATTAAATGGAAGATTCATTTTCCAAAATTTCTATGAATAACCTAATATGGTAAGTAAAAGCAAGAACTGGATACCTGTAATTCCTTCTGCAGTGCCATATCCATTTCTCCAACTGCTTCGATCGGTTCTTCCGGGCCTCAAGCTCTCTGTAGGAACTGGCCATTTTTCTGCCCATGGAACAGTGAAACTATTATGTTGGGAGATGGGACAAACAAAATATAACTAAACTTGATGTGATTTCTCCCATCTTTACATTTCATAGCTTAAAGTGCGCTAAACTTTTCATAAAATGTATATTTTATTTTTGTTCTGGAATATATTTTTGGGTTAGTTTTCCAGTATTAAAATCAAGTTTATTAATATAGAGTCAGATTAGTATTGTGTTATTGGTTGTTTTTTAAATTATTTTTTACTTTGAAATACATTAAAATATATATTTTTATTTTTTATATTAACATATTAAAATAATAGAAAAACATTATAAAATTTAAAAATTTTAATATTTTTTAAATATAAAAACAAACAAGTTCTAATTATAATTAGTTTTATAGTAAAAGAAATTCGCCTCACTTCTTGATTTTTCAGACTCAATTCTTAAGGAAAAACATGCACACAAAACCACACGAGAATAAACTTAGTATTTATTAACATGCATTCTAGTTAGAGAATTTTTTTACTGTAAAAAAGAAAGAAACAAATAAAATATTTTTTAAAAATTATTTTTAATATCAACATATTAAAATTATCTGAAAACATAAAAAATATATATTAATTTAAAATAAAAAAATAAAAAATTTATTTTAAAAAATAAAAAATAAGATGCATCTTAATTTTATTTTTTATCATTTTAAAATACACCTTTTCCATAACAAGAAAGATGAAATGGAACACCTAAAGTGTCTACTCATCTGAGTTTTTAACTTATATTCCGTGCGTTTCAAGAACTTGCTTAGTTTTAAAAATATTAAATTATTTTTTTAATATTTTTATAATAATTTTAATGCATTAATATAAAAAATATATATTAAAAAAAAAAACCTAAAAAAACACGAAAGCTATTCACGGACCCTAAATTCTCCTACCATACACACAACTCCCAAAGGTTTTCCCTCTCACTATGCAGTGGACAATATCTAATTGTTCCCAGTTATTTAATGTTCAATAATTGGTAATTAACAAATTAGCCTCTACATGAACACGATAAGCTCATAATTAATAAATTTTAAAGAATTTTTTTTTTTTTTTTTTAACTTTTGAACCGTGACAGCGAGTGACAAAGCACCACAAGAGCCAGTTGGTAGTTGTTGATGGGAGAAACTTTCCATCCTTGTCTGATGTAGAATTTATTGATTGAAGACAATTTTAAATAATGTTTTTTATATTTGATGTAGTATATTAAAATTATAAAAAATATTAATTTAATAATTATAAAAATTAAATATATATTTAAAATACATGCTTAACTGCCCAAAGGCAAGAGTCGCATGGCAACTGCACATTTCAGGGTCAATGGTGTATCTTGTCCCTCTAATTTCAATTTTATTTTATTCCAGTCTATTTACTCAAGTTTTTCAACACCATCCTTCTACTTTTGATCTTAAAAACATTTTCAAAACAAAAAAATTTGGACTCAAGTTTTGATTTTTTTTACTTAAAATTAATAATTAATTTTAATGTTTTTTATCATTTTAATATATTAAAATTAAAAATAATTTATAAAATATAAAAAAATTATTTTATTATATTTCTAAATAAAAAATATTTTAAAAATAATTATATTCTTAAACACCCTCCTAAGTAGAAGATATGGTTATTTCGTAACGCTGTAAAATCTTGGTGTTAAGTTGCGATTGCAGAAGCCATCGAGTAGATAAAAGAGAAGGGATCGAACCAATACAAAATATAGAATAGAGGGACCTAGTGAATCATTAAACCAAGAGGTAAACAGCACTACAGTTCGGTCTTCCAAGTGCTGTGACCACAGCTATGTCACTGGATTATGTTCCTGCTTGTACTTTCAAAATTTTCCCTTTTTTCGACACAAGAACCCACAGCTTCCATTTTCTCTGCTGCACTCTCCCTCCATCCCCTACTTTCGAGGTTTTTGAGTTCTGGGTTTTGTTTAGCTCCTGCAAATCTTGGTCCTTTTCAAATTTCAAGGTTTCTTAGCTAGATACTATCAGGTAAATAAGCAAGAAAGTTGATTCCTTTTATGAGCTTGACCTTGCATTTCATGTTAATTACTCTGTGTTTTTGATCTGCTTCAAGTTGTGGGTTTCATGGTCTTTCCCTTTTTCTCGCTCTTTATTTTCCTTAAAGTTTGATTCCTGACGTTGGAAACATGTGTTGTTTATTTTTGGGGTTGTTTTTGTGTAACGTGTTCTTACACAAGTTATTTTCTTGTTTTCTTTTGTTTGAGGTTTCAGTTTAACTCATGGGCTTTAACACTCACAAACGAAGCATCTACATTTCTCTGGGTGAAAGATTCTTGTTGTGACTTGCTAGATACCAATTTTGTAAAAAGACACTATTACCCTTCACTATACCACTTCAGTCCTCTCTAACACACACTGGATCAAGTTTCAAGTTCTTTGTTTTTCCAACTACAAACCCCATTTTTTGAATTCATGTGTTGTGTGTTAGCACATGTTCATATGAGCATTTGTGTTTTTCAAGGGTTCACTTACAAAAGTCCGAGAGCTATGAGATTGAAATGGGTTGCAAAAAAGGACTGATTTCGCTTAATTTAACAGCTGCTCTCTGTTATTAATAGGTGTTTCTTCTTTAAAAGTTAGCAGATTTTCATTTTTTCTGTTTCTTTTCTCTATTTGACACAGATGGCTTTCCTTTGTTCTCCAGCAAGTGTGATAAAGAGTTTTTTGCTATTTTTCAAGGCTTTTTTTTTTTGTATGTTTAAACAGGAAAGAATTTCTTGCTATTTGTGTTTCTGGGTTTTTTTTTCTAAAAAGAGAAGTGTTGCTGAAACCTGGCCTGTGTTGCAAATTTTATTCCGTACAAAGGACAAATTGTTCAGGATTTTAAGAGGATAACAGAATAGACATAAGGGGCTTCTTTCTATTGTATGTATGAAGGTGTCTTAAGTATCAAATTATTGTTCTACCCTTATCTTTCTCGTGAAACTATTGAGCTTGTACTTTTTTAGTCTTCCCGCATCCTCTCTCTCTCTAAGTTTATCTGTTGTGTTCTTTTGATAGATTATTAGTATTAACTTAGCGCTTTTTACTAGCATAGTGTTGTCTTAGATTTTGTCTCTTGTTTGATACTTAATTCTGTATTTGATACGGTGTTTGGATTTGTGTCAAGTACTAATATACCCCTGTTTTTTCCCAAAATGACTCTCATGTCCTCCACTGTACCTGTGGGTGCCCTCCTTATTTTTCCTTTGGTAAGGTACATAGTAGAGCTGAGTAGGAACTTGACCAAGTTGACTGAATCCTCAAAAGTCAGTAAAATGGAAATGGTTGCTAAATTGAATTGTTCTTGTCAAGTCATTGTGAAACATTACAAGAGGACTTCTTTTTCTCTGTTTTTATTTTTCTTAAAAAAAAAGCCTTATGAAACAAAATCTCATTGTGAAAGTTATGTGCAGTGCATAGCAAGTCTGTTTAATTGTAACATCAACAATAGCTGAATGATGGCAAACTGATGTGTAAATCTTATGCCTCCAAAAACAGGAATATGTGTGTCACAATGACTTGCATGCTATCACTAATCAGATTCCAAGCCTAGAGTTAACTTAACAATTTTGGTCATTTCTCTTTTAAGGTTTAGCAATTCTGGTTATTTCTATCCAAGGGTGTTTTAGTTGTAACGTGAGTTGTAGTAGGGATTTTTCTATTTTGGATGTTGCTTTTATATAAAACTTGATTAAGTGAACACTTGTTTTGCATAATTTATATATGGATATCATGTCATATCCTAACAATGCCAGAGTTAAGTTGCCTGTGAAGCAATTGTTAGGTGTCATTCAAGTTTCCTGGTGTAATGGAATGCAAATAATGGATAGAACCTGCCATTAAACCTGGCCCTGTTAACACATAAAGGCTATTACCCTGTTATAGTTCCATAAATGAGGTCTTAGGGTGGGGAGTTTGGAGATAGTTCCACCTTGCAACGATCAGGTGTGAAGTGGCCTCTCTCAAGACTTGAATCTGCACCGTTATGGTTGCAAGTCTAAAAGGAAGAATTGCACTAGCAATGGACTAAATTTCTGGGAATCACTCCTTAAGTCTTGTTAGGAATCATCATTGGACATGAAATTGGATTCCAATAATAGTGATGAAGCTGCTTACTTAAAAAGTGAAGTTTTTTCTACTCAGCATCATGCAATGAGCTGTAGGCATGATTCTCTTATTAAATTCAATCAGTTATTGAATGTTTTGCTGTCTATATTGCTATCCCTGAATGAACATTTTGGTTTATTTATTTCTGATCATTCAACTAATTTTTGGTTTCAGTAATGTTTTCATAGATTCATAGCTTACCTATGTTTCAATTGATGCATTGGTATGTTTGTCTCTTTTCATTCCTCAGGCACAAAATGGAATCCACTGAAGAGCCAGAGGCCCTCCCTCCACCTCCACCTGAGATACCGCCAAATGTAGTTCCTGTTCAATTGACAACAGACTCTGTTCCGGAGGAAACAAAAAAGATATCAAAACCAAAACGTTCCCCGATTGCCAGGCATGGAGTTGGGTCCAGAGGGCAAAAAATACAACTGCTCTCAAATCATTTCAAAGTTTCCATCTCTAATACTGGTGGCCACTTTTTTCATTACTGTGTGAGTTTCCTTGTGCGTGTAATCCGTCTGCTTTGGTTCTTGTTCTTTTCTTCCTTATAATTCTGTTCGTCATTGAATTAGGTTTCCTTGTCTTATGAGGATGGTCGCCCTATTGATGCAAAGGGCATTGGGAGAAGATTAATTGATAAAGTTCATGAGACTTATGGCTCAGACCTTGCTGGGAAGGACTTTGCATATGATGGAGAGAAGAGTTTATTTACAATTGGTGCTCTGCCTCGAAACAAAATGGAATTCACTGTTTTGCTTGATAGTTTTTCATCAAATAGGTATGTGGATGCATTTTGCCTCTTCTTTATGAACTGTAAATGACAAATGCAATTATTTTGTGTGCAGGAATTCTGGAAATGGCAGTCCTGTTGGCAATGGAAGTCCAAACGAGACTGATAAAAAGAGGATGAGGCGGGCATTCCAGTCCAAAACATTTAAAGTGGAGATGAGTTTTGCTGCCAAAATCCCTATGCAGGCTATTGCAGCTGCTTTGCGTGGTCAAGAATCAGAAAACTCACAGGAAGCCTTAAGAGTCTTAGACATCATTTTAAGACAGCATGCAGCCAAACAGTGAGTACAGATCTAGCTACCATTTCCTTTCTAACTTAGTTTACCTTGTTTTACTCATTATATGCTTAATTGCCTATCAGGGGTTGCCTTCTTGTTCGCCAGTCATTCTTTCACAATGATCCAAAGAACTATGTTGATCTGGGAGGAGGTGTCCTTGGATGCCGAGGATTTCATTCAAGCTTTAGAACCTCGCAGGGTGGATTATCCCTAAATATAGGCGAGTTTCACTTTGAAGCATATATTTTTTCAAACTGTCTCCCATGTTACTAATATGTGTTCTTAATGGCAGATGGTTCGACTACAACGATAATACAGCCTGGGCCCCTTATTGACTTTCTCATAACCAACCAGAATGTGTCAAACCCCTTTCAGATTGACTGGGCAAAGGTACAAATTCTGTTTCCACCGGCAAATTCACTTTACCAAGTTCATGTAGCTTACTTCATGTTTTCAATGATAGGCTAAGCGAACATTGAAAAATTTGAGGATAAGGGTGTCACCTACCAATCAAGAGTACAGAATCACTGGCTTGAGTGAAAATACTTGCAAAGAGCAAATGTTAGTTGTTCTCATCTTATGTTATTTCTGCCCATTTGCTATGTTGCTGACATACAACTATGCCCATCCATTATTATTTTTTCATGTACTCATGCCTTCTTTTCCAAAATGTAGGTTCTCTCTGAAATCAAGAGCATCTGATGGAAATGATGTTGAAAGTGTTGACATTACAGTTTACGATTATTTTGTAAATCATCGCGGCATAGATTTACGCTACTCTGGAGATTTGCCTTGCATTAATGTTGGCAAGCCTAAAAGGCCCACTTACATTCCTGTCGAGGTGACTTGATCTTTTTCCTTTTTGCCATTGTTCTAAGCTGCTAGACATCTTTCCTTGTTGACCTCTGTCTGCGCTAATGTAATTTCTGAATTATATCCAGCTTTGTTCACTGCTTCCCTTGCAACGCTATATAAAGGCACTAACTGTTTTTCAGAGATCACAGTAAGTAGAAAAATCAAGACAAAAACCACAAGAAAAAATTAGGATCTTAACTGATGTAAGTCTTTGCTCATTGGTTTTCATTGAGGATGATTGCTTTTTCATATACTGCTACATATTTATGATAAACTGCCACTTTTTGTCAGGTTATGAAAAGCAACAACTATGCTGCAGAACCATTGTTGCGTTCTTGTGGTATCACCATCAGCAGCCAGTTTACTCAAGTTCAAGGCCGTGTCCTAACTGCTCCAAAGGTTTCTAGTCTTCTATCCATTGATATACTGTAATCTGTTACAAATTCTTTCTAGTTCTCTTGGATTTTGTCAGCACTGTCCACATTGAAGGCCCTGAATCACCTGAGTTGTTCTTTTCTTCCCTTTTCTTTTGTAACAGTTAAAGGCAGGAAACGGTGAGGATGTTATTCCAAGAAATGGGCGGTGGAATTTTAATCATAAGGTGATTTTTGGAATTTAGTCTACACTGCAATTTACCTTCGTTTTTAGTATCAGTGGTTATAATAAAAAACCTACCTCTTGTGCAGAAATTTTTTGAACCTTCTAAAATTGAAAACTGGGCCGTGGTGAACTTTTCTGCTCGTTGTGATGTGCGTGGTCTAGTCAGAGATTTGATAAGATTTGGAGAAATGAAAGGGATTGTAGGTTTTATCAAAATTTTGTGCACTGTTTCATGTAATGATCCTTTGAATCTGGTTCCCTGTCCTAAATATTTTTCTTTTTTCTGCTTTGGTGCAGCTCATAAGTGACCCAGTGGATGTTGTTGAAGAGAATGGTCAGTTTCGACGGGCACCGCCTCTTGTTCGAGTGGAGAAGATGTTTGAACAGATACAGAAAGCATTTCCAAATGCTCCTCCTCGCTTTCTCGTGTGTCTTCTTCCTGATAGGAAGAACTCTGACATATATGGTTAGCTAATTTGTCATCATATGTGATCCCTGCTGTTGCATTTATTATTCTTTTGATCAATAAAACTAGTTAATGTTCTGTGCAGTAATTGTTTTTCCTGATAAATTTGTTCTTTAAGGTCCTTGGAAAAGAAAGAATCTTGCAGAATATGGAATTTTCAATCAATGCCTGGCACCCACTAGAGTTAATGAGCAGTATATACTTAATGTTCTCCTAAAGATAAATGCCAAGGTGAGCTAGCATCCCATTATGGATCATTCAAAGTATTCTTCTCTTGTTCTTTCTTACTCACAGCAAAAACATATTTTTCTAACTTAACAAAATTTTCCCCATGTCTGGATAGCTTGGTGGTTTGAATTCTTTGTTGGCCATGGAGCAATCACGAAACATCCCATTTGTCTCGAAGGTTCCTACAATAATATTTGGAATGGATGTATCACATGGTTCGCCTGGTCAGTCTGACATGCCCTCCATTGCTGCGGTAGGATATAATTCTTTCCTCATTTGTTTCTGACATGAAGGTTGACCTTTTCAAAAAATTGCCTTTTCATTACAATCTCCCCTTAAGTTTGTTCAACATCTCAAAACTATTATGTGATTTTTTTAAAAAAAATTCCATAGGTTGTCAGTTCTAGAAACTGGCCTCTGCTTTCTCGTTATAGAGCTTCTGTGCGGAGTCAATCACCAAAAGTTGAGATGGTAGATTCGCTTTTTACACTAACACCGGATAAGAAAGATGATTCTGGGATTGTCAGGTGAGCAGTATCTGTCCATTATCATTTAAAAAAGTTGTACTAACTACACATTTAGAGCTGTCTTTTTTCTATAGCCAAATGCCCTTTTACCTCAATAGAGATTTGAAATCCTATCTTTTCAGGGAATTGTTGCTGGACTACTATAGGAGTTCTGGCCAAACAAAACCAGCTCAGATAATCATATTTAGGTCAGTTTCCTTTCCTTTGAACTGGCTTTCCTGGTCCTTGCACTGCTGGTTATTTATCTTTCTTCTGTTACAACTACATTTTGCTATGTTTGGCATAATGGATCCTGTAAGCAAGAGGGCCTTGCTTCAATGAAATTAATGAGGGTAAAGAGATCCATTACTCGTATCGAATGTGCTGAATATTATATCTGAAGTCGCTGTTCCATATGATAAGGCATTTGAAATGTTTTGGCATTCTTGTGAATTATCATTCTTTTCCTATTCTTCCAGCCTTGAAAGGAAGTTACTATGACGCAATAAATTTTATGTTTTAGTTATGAACTTGTCTCTTAAACCTTTTTTCCATCATTAAAAGCCCACCGTAATTTGTTTTTGTTCTTTTTTATTGTTCCAATGTTGAAAAAGGGATGGAGTTAGCGAGTCACAGTTCAATCAAGTCCTCAACATCGAGCTGGATCAAATCATCGAGGTTTCTTACTATTAAAATACTAACCAATGACAAAAGGTTAATTTTAACAAGTTTACAAATACATATTCTTGAAAATAACCTTCCTTTTTGTGCTCATCAGGCATGCAAGTTCCTTGATGAAAGCTGGTCGCCCAAGTTCACTGTCATTGTTGCACAGAAAAATCATCACACTAAATTTTTCCAAGATGGATCTCCAGACAATGTTCCTCCTGGTTGTCATTTGCAAACTCTAATTGAACGTGCAAGTTTGATTAATTTTTGGTGATATTTATACACCCTTTTCCCAATATGCAGGAACCGTTATTGATACTGCTATTTGTCACCCACAAAGCTATGATTTCTACATGTGTGCACATGCAGGGATGATAGTGAGTTTTTATCATTGAACTTCCTTTATTTTTAGTTGTGGATATCATTTCTAGGTTGGAGATTGCATGCATGAACGGACAAAACATAAATGGGCAATGCTGGTTGCTCGACTGATAGGGAGAGAGAGCATTAGTTTTAGTTTAATGATCTAATTTTCTCACCATTTGATTTTTTAGGGAACAACAAGGCCAACACATTATCATGTTCTTTTAGATGAGATTGGCTTTTCAGCCGATGATCTACAGGAGTTGATTCACTCTTTGTCTTATGTGTAAGTTCATCTTGGTTTGCTTTGTTATTTAAAAAGGTATTTTGAAGTCCATTTATGGTAATCTGTTGAAAACTTTGCAGGTACCAAAGAAGCACAACAGCAATATCTGTAGGTAACGAACAAATCCCTATACTGCATGCTTATGCATCTTTACTTTGAGATTGGGAATTGAAAACCTCCATGCTTAAAGTTAGCCTTTTTTATTTATATTTGCTGCTAGTTTTTTCTATTTTGAATTTGACAAGGGAATGGTTGTCACTAGCCATTTATCATTTCATGTGCTGCACCAAACACGTTTTATCCACTCCTGTTGAGCAATTTTTATTGATATAATCCTCTTGCAGTTGCTCCTGTCCGTTATGCTCACTTGGCAGCAACTCAGATTTCACAATTCTTGAAGTGTGATGACATGTCAGAGACATCCTCGAGCCATGGAGGTCTAACTTCTGCTGGGCAAACCCCTGTGCCCGAGCTTCCTGAGCTACACCGGAATGTCTGCAGCTCTATGTTTTTCTGCTGATGTTTGTGAACTACAAGGCAAAAACTAGAGGATCTTTTGTCACGGGCTCAAGTTTTTGTATGTATATATGCATTAGGGCCAGTTATGGTGATAGGAAAACCTAATGATACTTGGCATGTAGTTCCTGAGTGTTAAAAACAACTTATTTTGCGCTAACCTTCTATGCTATCTCTATGTTTTGGTACTGTCCATCGACAATTCATCACCTATCAACCTGTTTGGTGTTTCTTTAACCAATTTCTACATGTGTGCATGTTCATGGATTTTTGGTCAAGGGCTCGTCGCATCGGTAACAACCAGTTGAGGGGCCGTCACAAAAATGGTTTGTGAATTCTGATTTGTGAACACAACCAAAGTAGATAAATTTGATGGGTTAATCTTGAAATAAATTGGATTTTCTGTGCCATGCAAGAGCTGCCATGTTACTAAACTCTGAGTAGGTCCCACAAGTCTTATCATAAACAAAACCACTAATTCTCTTCCTGTCTCCTCGTCTAGCGTACCTGCAATAGCTGGCTTTTTATACCTTGAAAGTTGTTAGTATCTTACTATTTTTTTCCATGCTTTGTTCGAGAGAAAAGGGTGGCAATGGGAGAGAGAATGAATCATGGTGTAGGGCAGCTAGTGACCCCATATGGTGAAAGAAATGATTTCCAACTAGTCTTTTTGATATGATTAGTTAATTTTCTTTCTCCCATTTCGTTGAGCTGTCAAGATGATTATGATAAGCAACTACAGAGATGATTGTGATTTACTAGCTGATCTCGGCAATCTTGCTATTTTTTTAAGGAGGTTCTAGCAGTATCAAGTTGGACGCGGGTCAATCTACATGCTAGGTTTTTTCATTGTCAGGGGGCTAGTCATTAGATTGATCCATTAGGCCATGCCGGGTTACATGAAACCTGAATTAATGAACATTTTAGCTGAATAGATGAACATACACATCTTGTTTTAGCTGAATAGATGAACATACACATCTTGGATATTGCTTGATATGCCTAAAAGCAGAAACTGCACTAGTCCTAATGGTTATCAAGCATTCCTGCAGTGTCATGCAGTTTTTTTTTTTTTTTTAAAGTCTATGAGGATGCGTTGCACCAGTAATGCACCATGTTTTCTAGAAATTTACTATCCCTTTTGAATGCTTAGGCAGGATCTTATCAGACACCAATTTGTGCGGCATTTTACCAAGTATGAAGCGACAAAAATCTGGTTCCAGCATTTCTCCGAAAGAGACTACGTTCTTACAAATTTTATTCGTTTGGTTTGGCTACACGATGCTTCTACGGTGCTGCAAACTGTGGTTCGCAAGAAAAAGCACAAATTTTGGTGTTTTTTTTCATATGAATCACAGCTTGCACTGCCTTTCCAAACAAAATCTTAAATGAGGAACAAAAATAAAGTGGATATATCCAAATGCCTTGTAGAGATTGCCTTCTCGTTTGCCAATCATTTTTTCACAACGATCCAGGGAGCTTTGTTGATCCAGGAGGTGATGTCCTTGGATGCCAAGGATTTCACTCAAGCTGTCGAGTCTCACAGGGAAAGTTTTATGCCCTTTTCAAACTGGCTCCCACCACCACTAGCTTTCTGATTTCTGTGTTCTTGATGGCAGATGGCTCAACTACGACAGCAATAATGCCCGGACCACCGATTGACTTTCTGCTAGCCCATCAGATCATGTCAAATTACTACCAGATCAATTTAGGAAAAGTACAAAATCTGTTCTAAAAGTACTGTTTGCACCAGTAAACTTTGCAAAATTTAACTGGTTTGATGCGTCCACCGTTATTGAATCCCGGCGAGTCATTCTCATTCTCAGCGGGTTGACGATGATCCTGGCTCGGGCTGAGTATAAAAGGTCACTCGAAGGTCACCTTGCTTGGTTTGGTCAATCTAATAGTTTAATGATATAATCAATTCGGTCAAAACATAATTCATAATTAGTTTTTTTAAAAAAACCATATTTAAAACAATATTAATTTCATAATTTTATAGACCTCAACTTAAATTAATTAATCTAACTTATAATCCGAGATTTGAATCATGCCATGAATTAAGCCGGATTTAATAATTTTTGCTGCATCTTTATCTATTAAATAGATAGGCTAAATACACAATTTGTTGATGATATTATTCATTAACTATTAGATTTCGTTGAACTAAATATTTTTAATACTAAGTAGACATTTAATTATTCATCATTTTCGCATGAATTATTTGGTAATTTTGACAATAAGATAACTCAATTTCTAATTAATTATCAACCATTAGATTTTTAATGAAAGGTGGAATGTGCAATTACAAGAAATATAGAGGGTGAAAAGTGTAAGGTTTTCACAACTCAAGCTACAAAGTGTAATAACACCCAAAATAGAGGGTTGTAGAGATAATTAACTCTAAAATTTAATTTTGTATTTTATATTTTTAAATATAAATGATACACATTGTATCGTTTGGATATTTTAATTGGTTTGGAAAATTTCATCTCATTCAATTATTTTAAGAAGGTTATGTTTGATCAAATTTAAAACTTTTAGAGACCAAAAAAATATTATTTTTTTCTTGTTTGAGCTGCCTAAAAGGGGACATTGATACCTAATTGAAATCTCAGGAGGGTCATTAAAACAATTGAAATCATAGGGAGAGAAAATGGATTCATCCCAAACTTTAAGAAGTAAATTGAAATCAACCTTTAAATTTAAACTATCATTTGCTATAAATACACACTTACACATATATTTTTTTTGTAACATAAGATAATTCTATGAATTTAGCTAAAAGAAATGTAGGTACATAACATTGTTTTAAAATCTATTTTGGAGTCGATTCAAGTTTAAATCATGGATTATGAGAATCAATCTAGAATAACTTTGTTGTTATTTAAAAAATTTTAAAATAATATTATTTTAACAAAAAATAAATTAAAAGAGTTAATGAGTTGGTATCCGGATTTCAATCGGATCAGACAACAAGTTTTTTTTTATAGGTTTTTTAACTTGAATTGAATCAAGCCCCATGTCAACGGTTAGAAGATTCGAGATTTAAAACAATGCTAGAAAGCATGTCACGTTTCCATGATAACAACATCCGAAGTTTCAAAATGTACATTTAAGACATCACGAGGAAAGCCAAGAAAAAAATAATCAGCAGTAGAAACCTGTAATGTATAATCCTCCAACCAGTTTAGAGATTTGAAAACTAAGGTTATCTAAATGTCATCATGTCTTGCGCTTGCACGAGCACAATTGTCAGCCATGAAAATAAGGCATCACAAAGGGGCTGAACTTGTTCTGCGTAGCTGAGACTTGGGTTCAGGAGGCGGCGCGCATGGCAAGACCTTCTCCGCCTTCTGCAAGGAAAAATCCACTGTCAAGAAAATATTGCTGTGTAATCTGTAAGGAAATGTAATCATATACATGTTTAGCTCATAGCAGCAACGACATAGACGAACACCAAGAACTTCTTCTGTGCCCCATTACCTGGTCCTGAGTCTTGTTCTATACCCAATGAACAATGCTTCGGAAAGGAAGCCAATCTCCATTGGCTTGGTTTCAGTGAGTTCAAGAGACGAGGATCAAGTGAGTTCAGAATCTTCTGCTCTCGTAATTTTCCCACTTCCTTAGCCAATCGGTTGAGTACTGGTATAGGATTTTAATCATGGTCATATGCTTTGATGTGGCCACAGGAACAGTTCATCACAGACTAGAGTTTTAGAGCTACTCTCTATGCCTACGGAAAGTCAAGTAATCTGATACAGTATTATGTTAAGAGCACACCAGCTTCATTGAACTTGAGCTCCAGGGCAAAGGGCATAGCAGTATGTCTAATATCATAGTCTGTTAGTGATGCAAACCATATTATTTGATAGTTTTATCGATATTTAATTAATGTTTTGCATATGTTTTATATATAAAATGCCTTGATATTTTTTGTTTTATGTTTTGAAGGTATTTTTGAATGAAAGATGCAAAAAGAAATAAATTGGAGGTAGTTGGTATATTTGACTTTTAGTCGATATTTTATGCAGAGAGTTAGCTATAAAGGTCGAAATGAAGTGATTCCAGTGGTATTAAAAAGCTAACATCTATACCTTTCTGGACATCTAAGGCAAGATAATAAAATAAGAAAGAGCATGGAAATCACAGCTTTCAAAATCAAATATCGCAATCTACCAGTGTTAACCTTTGATCATTCCGACTTAAGTATCTGAAGCTACAGAAGTCCAGTTGATGCAAACTTAATTTTATTGGATTCCTGACTAAAATACCTATAAACACTCCAAATTTCAGCCAAAAGTACTAAAAACTTTCAATGAGACAGCAGGGACTGAATGCAGGGGATTTCACAAATTAAAAAACGTGATTAGAAGTGCGATGGTATTGGAGTTGCTCTGTGCTAAGTCATAAACCACTGGTGTACAATGTGCTAGGTTTATTATTTGTGGGACAAACACAATGCACCAGGGTTAATGCAGAATTGCTAGAACATTCAAACTACTAAAGATGATTATAGCACTGTAAAAGTAAAACAAGTGGTTGCAGGCAAGCATGAATCTCAAAGAGAAGTAGCCAGTGGAAAGATAATGAAGCCTACCTCCTGTTTTCTAAGTCTTTCATTCTCCTCTTCTAGATGAGAGACCTTAATCTCCAGCTCGTGTGTATAAGCCTGTTGTTCAATTTCATCAAAATATTAACACATATTTGAATGATGTATCAAACTGTTTCATGCACAGAGAAACTCCAAATGGAAAAACCAACCTGCCTCCTTGCTCGTGAACGAGCTGCGGATTCCCGGTTCTTAATCATCCTCTTCTGCTTCCTTTCAACGGTCTTCTCAACCACATCTCCCGGAGCAACCCTTTTCCGTCCGGGAGTCTGCGTGTCCGACAAAGTCCCCATCAAAGAAGACGGGGATAAGTTCATCTGGGAATCAGGATACGCTGCATCCACAACTGTCATCATGTTGTTTTGATACACTGGCTGCTGCACTGAAGGAAGCTGGAATTGCATCCATTGATTACTTTCCTGTTGGTGTACCGGAGTCGATTCCGTAACCACCCCTGCTTTAACCAAGAAGTCCTCAAGAGTCATCTCACCGAAAGGAGCATTCCTCCCTGGATTATCATCGTCTTTCTTCTCCAGCTGCTGTATATCTCTCCATACCTCCTCAACAGTCTTCTTGCTCAGATCCCTTGACAATGTTAGGCTCCCTTGTCGATGCATAGGTGCAGACCAAGCACCCACATTGTCTACGCTCTTGAGAAGATCATCAAGATTCATGCTCCCCAATGGTTTCCCCAAGCTCGCCAACTGGTTCTGAACCTCATCAAGTGTCAGGCTGCACAATGAGCCTTGCCCAATCAGAGACTCTGGATTTTCTTCTTCAAATGAACCACCTTGAGACCCCATCGGCTGTTTCCCCCCTTCCACTATCAATCTAGTCTAGCTACACCACTTATCATTCATTCCACTTCACCGATCAAGACCAGTTTCACTGACCAATCTCTCTCTTAATCTAAAAAAAATGCAGCCTGTCAACGACAGAAACTTGATAGACAGAGAGCTAGAAACAGGATCAAAACTCAAAACCAAAACATATGATCGAATAAAACCAATATATGATCAAATGAAATGAAACCCAGTTAAATAAAGAAATCAGATTTAACACTCTTAAGAGAAAACAGATACCAGAAAGAGAGCAAAAGGACTAAAAAAACATCAGCTCATGTTGCTACAAGGACCAGATAAGAACATTCTCTAGCAAAAACAACGAGATCCCTGAAGGGAAAACAAATGTATGTGAAAGAAGTGAGCCTTGCAACAAGACTAACAATAAACCAATTTGCACGAAACTTTTGAAAGAAAGGACAGGTGATTTTATCCTAAGGACAGCAGGAGAAAATCGGAAATTCTGACAGAAGAAGCAAGAGAATCTATGAGATTTTAAGGTTTATGCAGATCTGATCTGAATCTACAGAAGTCCATTTTGATTGGCAGTGAGTTGTTAGTGGGCCAGTGTCACTTCCTAACTGTACCCACATTCCAATTGTTGCCTTTCTCTTTTTCTTTAATAATATTCTTTTCAAAATATAATATTGTGATTGATTAGTATTTAAGTAAAAGATAAAAAGTAAAAAAATAAACAATGTTTTTTTTTTAAAAAAAGAAACGGACATCAAGATATAAAAAAATAAAAAAATATTCATAACTTTAATACAAAAATCATTCCCCTTATCACCATTTCTCATTTCTTGTAATGCCAGGGACACAAATTATTGATCCAGCCTGGCAACGGTATTTTCCTTCTTAATTATCATAAATCAAGATGTGAAAGTAAATTTTTTATAATTTGTTGAATTCCTTTGCTTATGGAATGATTGTAAACCCATAAGAACAATTTATGATTTGAATGGGTCAAAGTTAAATATAAAATACAAAAAACTCCGTTAATCTGATTAAAAATCTTTATTAATCTAATAACTTTACTCTTAATTTATTATTTAAAGAATAATAATATTATTTTAATTATTTTTAAAAAATAAAATAAAATAACTCTAGTTTTAAACTTGTAATCCAGTCTTGCCTGAATGTTACCCAATCAGGTTTTTCATTTATATTTTATGGTTAAGTAAACTGTAAAGATTAATTTAAACCAAAAAGGCTAAAAAAGTGAGGCGGCGGCGGCAGCACAGAAGCACCGGCAAGGTGAAATGTTCCTCGTTATAGTGAGGCATGATGTGTTTGCATACGAGGTTGTTCCTACGCTTTCCGCCAAGAAAGGATGCACGTGCAAATGTTTCCTGCTTCCCACGTTTTTTTCCCTCTCTCAATAAAGTGCAAACAATATATTTCTTTATGGAAAATAACAAGCAAGTCCTTTTGCATTTCTTAATTTCATCCCAAACCATAAACAAAAGGTTATCAGTGATGACTTGAACCCTATTCTATGTTATTCAATGTCGTCCCTCAAATTCAATTCAAGTCCCCTTAATATTTTCAGGTAATTGCATGATTGTGTGGTCCGGTTCGGGGTTTGATTTGAAAAAAAAGTGAATTATTGGGTCACTAGTTCAATTAAGATTAACTATTTTTTTAAAAAACAATGCCATTTCATTTTAAAAACAATTCTTGATATTAACCCGACCAAGGTGATCAATCCGCCGTAAATTTTGTTTGGAAAGGTTGATCCGTTATCAACCATGTTTAAT
Source organism: Populus tomentosa (assembly GCA_018804465.1). Taxonomy (NCBI): domain Eukaryota; kingdom Viridiplantae; phylum Streptophyta; class Magnoliopsida; order Malpighiales; family Salicaceae; genus Populus; species Populus tomentosa. Next base: position 1,732,364 of record CM031979.1, on the reverse strand, counting down.
TTTATTTTGAAATAGAAAAATATGGATTTGTGCTCCCTTCTACCATAGCTGTTAGACCTACACTAATTTTCTCTGCCACTACTTGCACTGAAAAGAACAGGGGCACACTTTTACTTGGTATTAGCTAGTGCTCTGGCTAGAGGCATTTTCTCTACCACTTCCCCTGAAAATAGGGGACATTGCATCGCAGCCCTTCACCTCATGGAGTACTTGATTAAAAAACCAAAAATGTCATCATTTTATTTATAAAAAACAAAACAACATTGTTTCAATAATAATAATAATAATAATAACACTTTAAAACAGATTAACAAGCCTCGAAGACGGAATAATATAAGCAACCCAGTTTATCAATTTAGCTGGTTCGCTTACTCTGGTAAATACCCATTTCGGCATACTGTACGAAATTACAAAGAAAAATATCAATGAAATCATACTCGCAATTTATCTATGAAAAACATCTCCTCCCAGCCATGCCGCCTCCTTGCTTGAAAGCCCTTGAGTGCTTCCATGGGGACTGAAATCTGCGAGACACAAATATCCACCCAATCTATCCCACACTTCGAAAGGGTAAAAAGGGACATAAGCTTCCAGAAACCTATATAGTATATACTCAAGTCATGCATACAAGTTTATCTTCAGTCTCAACTTTAAAGCAGAGCCATCCGAAAATCTGTCAAAGAGCTGTATTGAGTTTTTCAAGACAAAGCAAGCAGAAATTCCGTGAAAATAATGCTGAAAAGCTGGAGTGGAAAGGTAACTTAAACTTAGAAACTTTGACAGATTTGAAAAAATTCCACGTTGAGAAGCCATATCAACTGCATTCAGAATCAAAATATGAACACAACAGAGTGAAGTAACTAAATTTTGAAACCTGTGGTAGAACATACTAGCTTTCAGCTCCCATGTGTTTTCAGTGAAAGATGTCACTTTGTTAAGTTCATAACTTTTTTTTTCTTCATATATTTATGGAAATGGCTTGTAACATAACAATAAATAGAAAGAGGGTCATTACATGTAACCCCCCAGTCTATGAAATTCTATCTACTCATGTAATACAACGTGAGGATAACACTAACAAACTTAATTAGGAGAAACAAAGAATAGTATTTGAACTAATGTACTATCTTCTGATTCACTCCCACATATTATTTCCTTCTATCACATGGTTATAAGGTTGAAGAGTTGAATACAAAATGCTTTTGACTCCAACTTTAACTCAACTAACTTAATTAAAAACTAGCAGGGGCAAGCCACAAGACTCTAGAAAAGGCCTATGCAATTCTATGGACTCATGTACTGCAATGGACAACAAATTAAGAGACTTCATTTGGACAATTAAAGAATCATTACTGCTGATTTCTCACCTTTTGACTCCCTCGCAACCACCAGTTATTCCGTGGAACAGTGACCGGCATATCCATAATGCCACGCATTCTGTGGGCCTCATATGCAGTGTTGGTGTTTCAAATATATGAAACAAGTTCAACAAAAAATCTTAAGCGGACTGTTCATTGGATAGTTATAGAGACAAATCTCGAGCTTCTCTCAGGTAGCATCACCCCCAATAACAGAAGTTATACAATTGTTCTGATTTTAAAACTGGCTAGGTTTAGATTGCGCAGAGCACTACTCAAGGGACTTCAGAAAGGAATGCTGCCTTCAAGAGTATTTGATCAAAAAACTACTTCAAAACATATATGGTAACTTTGTCCCAAATAAACCACAACCTAAATCACCCTCATATCATAAAAGCAAAGATTTTTCCAAAGCAACCTATTGCTGATGCAAGGGGAAAAAGCACCAATTCTTGTCAAAGTTGTCAAACTTATTTTACAGTACATCCATGTGAGTAAAATACTTCGATCAATTTAAAATTACAATACCACAGAAAAACCACCAGTTAAAACAGTTCCGCACCATAAAACCAGACTTCTAAAACTGCTCAGTAAAAAGTTGACAAACCATTTTTTGCATCACAAGACATAATTTTTCAGAATTTATAGTGGTCAACTGATGTTAAAAGTTCCAAAAACCACACACACACACCCAGAAAGAAAATTTCCTAATATTACTCAAAGCCAGCTGGTGAGGGCTAGGAACTCTCAACCTGCACAACAGAAAACTTCCAAAGAGATTATAAGCAGTCTTTGTTACATTATCATATTTGCTATGCACAATCAAATGCTTTTCAAATTTGAATACAGGGTGCATCATAGGCGATTGCACCTATAGATCACAGCAAAGTTTCAGTGTTCTAAACATAACATCATTTCAACGCAAATAGATTCAGTTGATGAAACATTTGAAAGTATTCAATTTAAGTGAGCAAGACCATGTACATTAGAACACTTAAAAAAGCACTAAGTAACTGAAAGTAAATAAATAATTTTGTTCAACACCATTGACTTCAAAGAGTACACAGATACTTGAAAGTAGTCAAATTGTTCCCAAAGCTTTTAAACCAAATACTTAAACTCAAATACATATTTTAAAAAAGAAAAGGCGCAGGAAATGGAGAAAACATAAACATCATTTGACTTTTTAAGATTCTGGCCTTTGCAGCAAAGAGTAACTTTTGGTCATATTTATAAAGACTTCATTTGCATAAGCTCCATAAACTTCAGAAGAATCAGCAGGCCAGTACTTAAAAGACTGATGCACCTATTTGGGATCTGCAAAATGAATGAGAAAACATAAAAACAATTTCTCAAGAAACGTTTTCGGGCCAGAATCTTTCACAAATTGGTTTAAGCATCACGGAAATATCTATTTAAATACTGAAGCAAGTGAAGACTTAAAAGTAAATGAAGTCAGACAAAGAAAATTTCTGCAGTGTCCTTACCTCCGAGTGGAAAACCTAGTCTGAAAAAACCGACTACCAAATACATGTTAGCATTGAAATATAGTGCATTAAACACTAAAAGTGTTCGAACTTTGAAGTGGTCATTAAATGCATGAAAAACTACAAAATGTCTATCCACAAACTGAAAATGGCTTCTTTTTCCCTAGTGCTATAAACCCTGCAAAACTTCTATTGCAGCCTGCAATCTTTTGATAAAAACATGATACAGGAAGAACTATACTTTCTTCCATGTTATGCATCCTCTATAGGTTCTAAAGTCCCTATCAATGTGTGAAATCCTGTAAGAATTCAATAAGTACGGAATAACTATTATACCTGATGGACACCTAGTGACCCATATAAGGGGTATATTGCCCATGTTGTCCTCTCCCAGAACCACCCTGTCCCATCTGCTGATTTGGATATCCACCCTGCATAGCTCCCTGATTCGCATAAGCTCCTATCACTCCGGGACTTATGCTCGCCTGGTTCCCATAGGCACCCTGCATTCCATGAGCTGCACTAGGTACACCACCCTGGGTCACAGCCGCAGCAGACCCCAAAGTCCCAAGCAAATTAGTGAGCCCTCCCAATCCAGCACCCTGAGTGGCAAGCAACGCGGTCAGCGCCTGTCCAAGTGCAGGGTTCAAAGCAGGAGCAGCAGCACTCTGATTAAACCCAATCCCAGCACCAGCAGCAGCCGGGGCCATTAAATGACCACCACGACCCCCACTAGCAACATACCCACCTCCATCATTCCTCTGGTAATGCGAGCTTTGCATATCATGATGCTGCTGTGGTGGTTTCTGCGATTTCGCATGTTTTGGCCCATCAACAGCTTTCTGACAATGCAAAATGTGCCCTTCAAAACTCTTATGTGGCTCTTCTAACGCTTTCTTAGCACTCTCAACTGTCTTATAAACAAACAAACAAAACCCTTTCGGTTTCCCAGTCGCTTTGTCAAGCCCTAACGGTCCTTCTTCAATCTCTCCAAACTCCGAAAAGAAACTCATCAGCTTCTGAGGATCCAAATTTGCTCCCACATTACTCACATAAATCTTCCTCAGCGTATACTCCGAAACCGGCTGCTGTGTTTGCACAGCAGCAGCAATCGGTCCAGAGGGTCCAGCACTGGACTGTGGAACCGGCCCAATAGAAGCCAATTGACAAGCTGCCATCCTATTCCCTATCTTCTTCTGCGGCTCCTTCAACGCCTTCCGCGCCCCACTCCTTTTCTTAAACAAAATAAACCCATAACCCTTCGATTTCCCCGTAACCTTATCGCACACAGCTTTACAGTCCTCAATCTCACCATAAGGCTTAAACGCATTGATCAAAGCCTCAGCATTCGTATCCCAACCAAGCCCATGAACAAAAATCTTCCGGTGCACCGGATCTTGGTCAGCTACTTGCCGGATTTTATCTGCAACATCTCGGTGACCATCCGCGGCTTCACTAAGTAAATTAATCAACTGGTCTTTTCCAAACGGTTCGAGAAGTTTCTCAATCGGCTCCTCGTCTTCGTCATCGTCGTCGTTTAGATTCTCAACAGCTGAGATCTGAGCGTTTTGATTGGTTTCTCCATCTGGATCATCTTCATTATCTTCTTCCTCCTCTTCCACTTCTTCATATTCTTCCTCCTCCTCCTCTTCTACTTCTTCTTCTTGAGGTTCTTCCTTTGGTGGTTCTTCTTGTTGCTGTTGTTTCTTCGGCGGTTCTTCTGCTGTTTCGGTGGATTTGGAGTCGAGCTTTCGTTTTCTAGCCATGGATTTTGAAGAGGAAGAGAGAGTGTTAACGATTTGGTGGCTATGGCTAGGGTTCGCTCGCTTGCGGTGGTTGATGATGAGGTTAGGGTTTTATAAATACCAACAGAACTTCTAGATTTGTTGGAAATCTGTGCCTGCCGTGCCGACCTTTTCAAGTATTTTTATGGGCTACGGCCTTATTTATTGAGTCTCGACCTCAGGTAAAAATAATCTGAATCATTACCTCTTGGATCAAACTATTTCTTTTTTCTTTTTCTTTTCACCTCAATCTAAACGACCTGTCATTTAGTTCAGTAGAGATTTCAAACCTGACTCGGTAATCAACCAAACTCAAGATTCAGATAATATATTTTATTCATGTCATCAGTTTTTGATTAAGTCACAGGAATTACCTGAATCAACTTTAATTTTTTTTATAAATCAAAATAATATTATTTTAATTAAAATAAATAAATAATTTATAAATTATTACTGAGTTTTTAATTAAATCTAATCAAGTCAACTCGTTCAGAATTTATTCATAACCAAATTATATTTTAGAATTATACATTAAAATTTTAGAATTATAAACTAAAATAACATAATTTTTTTCTTTAGAAAATAGCTTTAACTTCACTTGATTTAGATGGGTCAAGTGAATCACTAAAAAATAAATTAAATTAATTAAGTTTTAATGTATATGTGTTAAATTCTTTGGTTTTCCGAGTCAACTTATCTGGCTGAGTTTATACCAAATATCATATGAAGGGACCAAACAACCATATATTGAAAGTATAAGGTGTTAAGATTCAGTAAACTATGAAAATGAACAAAGTAGAAAACTTGGAGGACCAAACCGGTAACTTACTCTCTTGCTTCTCCTATGTGGCACGAGCTCTTCCATGTACAGAAGTAGACAGGAGAAGATCCGGCAACCAGGGGGTGTTCTAGAGAGGGAGAGCAATTTTTGTTTGATAAAAAATCGAGAATCAAATGGAATCACCATTTAAAGCAAATATCCTGAAAGGAAAGGTAGCTTTGATAACAGGAGGTGGATCAGGAATTGGGTTTGAAATATCAACACAATTTGGTAAACATGGTGCCTCTGTTGCCATCATGGGTAGACGCAAGCAAGTTGTTGATTCTGCTGTTGCTAATCTCCAATCACTTGGGATTTCTGTAAGATTTTTGGTTTTTCCTTCTGGGTTTTTGTTTTTTTGTTTTTTTGTTTTTTTTGTTTTTTTTGTTTTTATGTTTGTTTCATTTCTCGGTAAAAGTTGCTTGTTTTCCGTGACCCATGTTTCATTTGTGTTAGGACAGTGTTTAAATCATCCGATTCTATTTTTCCTTATAGAGATACAGAAAGTAGGGAGCTTTAGTTAATTTTATTGCAAAAAGTTTCTTTTCCCTGTCTTGTGTTTGATTCATGTTTTAGTTTTGTGTGAAGACAGTGTTTTCAACATCTGATTTGTATCATTGTCTGTTGCGTATAGTTTAGGATTGATTTATAACGGTTAACTTACTGAAAGTAGGGAGCTTTATTAGAATAATTGCAAATGTTAAACTCGTAGGGAAAGACTCTAATGGAAGAAGCATTGCTGTCTGAATTTCTCCGTTTAATCATTTGATACGTGGAGGGACCATTCCTGGGTTTAATGGTGATCTCATGACATGGATTTCATTGATTATTCATTGGATACTCTTCAGCGCTTTTTTATAATACATCAAACTTTCAGTGGTCTTTTATCTCAAATTCGCATTCATTTTGCTGTGATATCTGCAGGCTGCTGGATTTGAGGGGGATGTTCGCAAGCAGGAAGATGCAAAAAGAGTTCTTGAATCAGCATTTAAACATTTTGGCAAGATTGATATTCTGGTGAATGGTGCAGCTGGCAACTTTCTTGTATCTCCTGAGGATTTGTCTCCTAATGGATTTCGAACAGGTTTAAGAACTTCTTTTGCATTGTAACAACTGCTAGTCTAGAACATACCAAAGTTGAGATAGAAATTTGATAGAATTTGGACAGCCTTTTGCCATAGCTGATTTTACTTGGGAATTTGGTGGGTTAAAATTACTCTTTATGTGTGGACCTGAACCTTAGTAAAGAATTTCAGCAGTAATTAATCGATCCTGTTAGCACTTTCACTGTTTATGGCATGGAAATGAACCTTCCTAAAGAACTTCACTGATAATCAGAGATCTTTTCCATTTTTATTTCTTCAAATGTAATAAGGGGCCATTTGGTTAGGATGTTGGACATGCCTTTGAGTTTTAGTAAGGACTTTAAGGGATTAAGAAGGTAAAAATTAAACGATGACCATCGAAATCAATTGATCCATAACAGGTTAGTCAAAGCGTTGAGGTAAAGGTTCACTGGAGCGCTAAGCAAAAATGAGATTTTATGTATAATCTTTTATGAATTGATTATATTATCCTTTGATACTGGAACTAGCTCTGGGCCCGCTTATCAGCTATAGGATCTGTCTGGTTTTGACCAAAATCCTATTGTTCTTCTATCTCCCCCCTTGCAGTTTTGGATATTGATGCTGTTGGCACCTTCACAATGTGCCATGAAGCACTTCCTTATCTCAAGAAAGGAGGGCTTGGACAAAGCTTATCTGGAGGTGGAATAATTTTAAATATAAGTGCTACCTTACACTATACAGCAGCTTGGTATCAAATAAACGTAGCTGCAGCGAAGGTCCGCCAAATGGACTAATGGGTACTTTGTATATTTTGCATGTCAAGTTAAGCTTTCTTAAAGTTTCATTTTCCAAACAGGCAGCTGTTGACGCCATAGGTAGAAACTTGGCACTGGAGTGGGGTACTGACTATGATATTAGGGTGAATGGGATCGCCCCGGGCCCCATTGGTGGCACTCCTGGCATGAGTAAGCTTGTTCCGGAAGAGATAAATAGCAAAGCTAAAGATTTCATGCCTCTGTATAAACTAGGAGAGAAATGGGACATTGCTATGGCCGCTCTCTACCTTGCTTCTGATGCTGGTTAGTGAATCCTATTCGATTCTAAGTGTTTATTTTTGGATTTCCCACTTCTCCAATTTGTTTGTCTCCAACAGTATCTAGTAGCGAGCCTTCATGCTTGCACATCATCCAACTTGTCAGTGCACTGGAACTGTCTAATCACTTGTCACTTCTCAAACTAAAATCTATCTTCGCATCTGATATTAACAAGTTCAACGTGAACTTTGAGAACAATGGATTCCTTACATTCAGTATTGAGATACATTCGGTGTTGAGATCTAACTCCTATAGGCTTTGTTTTCTTAATGCATGTGAAAATTCATGGTTTCATTAGTTTTTCTGATACAACTCAACTCAACAGAGTTTTATTGGAAGTATTTTACAGACTTGCAGTAATCGTTTCCTGTGCATGTGCAATATTTAGTTTGGCCTTTTCATTTTGTCTTCAAATTTCATGTACTTTGCCAGCATTTTTTGTTATAAAATGCACCGAATGTTATTTCTTTTGGACTTCCTTTTTTTTTTGGGCACAAGAGAACAGCTAATTGGTGAGAAACGTTAACATTCTTCTTTGGTTGAGAAACTCATCCCCCTGTTTAAATTTTAAAGGTAAATACGTCAATGGAACCACTCTCATTGTTGATGGAGGACTTTGGCTGAGCCGTCCTCGCCACCTTCCAAAAGATGAAGTCAAGCAGGTTTCCCGAGCTGTCGAAAAGAAATCCCGAAATGCACCAGCTGGGGTTCCATCTAGCAAGCTCTAGGTAAGCCTAAAAATCATTTGTGTCCTGCCGGTAAACACATCAGATATTAAACTTTCTGGGTGTGACATTCTTCCCACCCAAAGCAACAATAATAACTGCAGCTCCAAACTCTCCAGTCGGTTATATTGTAAAATAAAATCATTGGTTTGATATCAATCTATAGGGTTTTCTGTTTTTTTTTCTTCCCAAGGGGTAACAAGTTAATCCATCAGGCTGATGGATAGGACTCAGGCATTGACATCAAGCATTATGAAATTTATTCTCTGTAATTTGGCATGCAAATGCATGGAACTGGAGTACAATACAATAAAGTCATTAAACCTGGTCGAACCCAAGGCTCGAGTTGCAGGTTAGGTTAGGTGAGTTATCCTAGTTAATTTAAAGGAAGTTGTTTTTTTTTTTTCAAGTTAAACCGATATTATTTTGAAAATTTTAAAAAAATCAAACTGAATTTTAACTTGATTGTTAATAAAATTATTTTTATTAAAATGATATGTTATTTTTTAAAAATAAAATATCATAGTCATATTTAACTTAATTAAAAACTAAATCAGGTTAGTTTTTGGATAAATAATTTTCTAGGTCAAGTTAAATAATTATAATTTAAATCTTTATTTTATGTCAATTTGGTATTGGCGTTGTTGTAGATTAGATTTTATTTTTTAAAGTGTTTTTTATATTATTTTTTTTATAAAGAATATTAAATTAATTATTTTTTATAATTTAAATGTGTTTATATAAAAAAATTATTTTAATATATTTTTAATTAAAAAACATTTTACTGAACACATATTTTTTTTAATTTTGTTAAGATGACCTTTGATGGAAATAAACCTAGAAATCATATGGGTTTAGAATATAGAGTCCAATGACATGAGCCCGTGAGCCCAGAAACGGTGTATATACCCAAAAACCCCTGTATCAATATGCAGTAGCATAAGAAATTATCATAAAATCAAGACCCAAAATAATGTCGAGCTACATGCCACCAGAAAGTCCTAACCGGAATTCTCTCCAAATTAGGCATCCAAACGCTCCTACGATTGTATATTTGTGTCAAAACAATGGCGTTCTTTGATAGGCAGCAGTGCTTGTATCAAGATCCAGATGAACAATTCGATCAAAACCAACACAAACAACGCCCTTTCCGTCTTAGATAAAAATGGCCGCCTTTTATCAGTTGATTTTGACGCTTTTCGTCCTGGACACAACCCAGTCACCTTGGGAGAAAACCCACGTCTGACAATCCCAAACCAAAGTGTTCTCTTGATCGGTTCTTGTAATGGTTTATTTACTGTAGCCTATGCAAGTGGTGCCGTTTTTGTATGTAATCCATGGCTAAAGGAATATAAAGAGATAACATATTTTTTCCCATGCATTTTTAATGATCTTGGTTTGCTTGTCTCGGATAAAGATAGGGCTTTGGGAAGAGCATAGGGGTTTGGTTATGATTCAATTTCTAACGACGATATCATTTCCACCAGATGCTAATGTGGAAGAATCTGAAATGATAATATATAGCGCAAAGAAATATTTGTCCTGTTTTATTAAGATGCCTTATCTTTGAGGACTGGTCATTATATGGGTGTTTATGTTAGGGGAGCATTGCATTGGATTGCTAGTAGGTTTGATGATTTTAGATGTTGTCCTACAATGATTGTTGGTTTTTGATCTTGGAGTTGATGGGTTTAGAGAGTTGCCGCAGCCGGATTACGCCCGGGTATGTCTGGTTTGGATATAGTTGTGTTGGGTGGTTGCTTGTGCGTTTGTGCTCATTTTGAAAATGTGGGTGTTGATGTTTGGGTTATGAAAGAATATGGGGTTGAGGAGTCTTGGAATAAGGTGTTTTCGATTTCGAGTAGGGTTCTTTGTTATGATTATCTGAGACCTTTTGGTTATTCAAAGAAAGTTAAGGCTGTTTTGCTGGAATTGGATATGAAAAGGCTTGTTTGGTACGATACAGAGAAGAAAAGAGTTGTTGATTTTGTGATTGAAGGATGGAAGGAGGGGAAGTTCGGAGCAATTTTATGTTTGAATAGCCCTTTTTCGACCGAAGCTGGAACGGCCACCGAAGAAGGAAAGGAAGACAGTGAAGAAGAGGTTATATATCTTTTCTTCATTTGGAAAATGTTTGCAGATGATGGGCACATACTTGTTATAATAAGCATTCAGTATCTTTTGTTTGCAACGCTTCCAAGAATAGAATTTGCTATAATTCCTTCTACGATTTATTGCAATTAGGGCAATCCAGTAGTATTCTTATGTGCGAATTTGAGATTTAACTAAATCTTAATGATAAATGAATAGCCTGTTGTGCCATAATTGCTCATTATTTTAACCTTGTTCCTTTTAGGGATGATTTCCTCTCAACAGGCTTCAAGCTCATATTGTAGGAAACAAGGATCAAGCATGGTAAAGAGGTGACTGGAAGATTTTTGCTAAAACGTGTAAAATCAAAGCTTACTTTTGCTACTTTTCTGAAGCATTGGTTAATTCTTAGGTGACGAATCTGAGCTAAGCTGGAATTTATACGGATCCATAATTCATTGTGTAATCTACTCAACGCTACCTTGTTTATATTGGCAATTTAGTTTGCTCCATCTCAAAATTAACATAATTAAACTTTCTCGTCACCTCTTTTCGCAGGGATTTGTGGGGTCGAAATCAAATGCATGATTGGGGGAGAAACAAGGGTAAAGTACATTTCCCGTTAGTGTTCTTGTTTTCCTTGCAAGAGGTACTGTGGGATGCAATCTGAATACAATAGTCGTGCCTTTCGTGGTATGCAGTCTTTATCATCCTTGGATATGTTGAATTAGTAGCTACAGTCCTCTGGAAAATGTATTAAAACTTTTACTACTAACTAGTTCAAACTTTTTCTCGTAGAAAGTCTTGATCTTATCTCACTATACAGTGTGAAATCGTGTTCCTTGTAAGCAGAAACTTTCTTGCTATTACAGTGTTGGATTGGTTCCGTTTCACTTTGCTCTGCATCCCCTAGGGCTTCACCTCTTGGCTTGGCTATTGGATTGCATCTGTTCTACTCATGGATTATCCTGTTCAAACTCTGGTATCTTAACATACAATGAATCTAAAATACATGACAAGGAGAAAACACATTAACAAGCCCTATCTAGTAAGAACTGCCGCCATAGCATTTGATTATAAGAGCTCAGTATTCAGACATTAAGAAAAGAAAAGAAACTGGAAAACTCTCTTTCTTACATAACCAAACCAGCAAAACACTGCTGGTGACATGTACTCTTGAGCCATAAGCATCTTATTCTAGATGCGCTGCCAAAGGATCCACAGTTGCCCAAATTTGATGCATAGATGTCCTACAACTTCAACCACACCCCCTGATGCATCCAATCTCCATCACCTCCATCATCACTGCTGATCTTGCTAATGTTTGCCATCATCAGGATTTCTTGCAGCTGACATCTAAATGGAGGCCATGAATGATCTCTCAGAGGGAATGGATGAAGGAGAGATTATTGAGATATTGAAGGAAAGAAAAGGGCTAGACTTTGTGGGAGGGGATCTTCCGAGCATATGCTTGAAGCATTAACTTGTTGGCATATTCTTTCTTCTTTAACTTTTTATATATATTTATATGATTAATGGAGATTAGCATGAGATGTTCTTAAAGTGGGAGTCTGTGTGCTTTACACTCCTGGCAGTTTTCTGTCCCATTGTGCCATCTAATTTTAATTTAGACATCCTAGACACCGACACTTGATTATACCAAAGCAGTCATCAAATCAATCAAATGGATAGGCCATCTCTTAATACTTACCATGCAATGCAAAATACACCATTTAAGCTTATTAAAAAAAAAAAAAAAACACTAGCACATTTAACCAAAAAAAATTCAGAAACTAGCACATGTAAAAAAAAGAAGAAGAAGAGAAACACCATAGAGATATTAAAAAAAAAAATACACAATAACTGAAGCATAAAAGAGAGGGGAAAAAAAAAATGAAATTCTAGAGGCTGGCAGCTTCAACAAGGATACCTCAAGTGCTATAAAAACAAAATCTTGATAAGATAAATTTAGTGATATTAAAAAAAAAAACATTAATAATAATTGAAATGAATCACACACACCATCCAAAAAAAACAAATTCACTCGATTGTTGTCATTTTTGAATTAAGACTTGCTTGGACAATTATATTAATTAGGATAAAAAAAATTAATAAAGTGATATATTAAAAACTTAATTATTTTATAAAAATCAAATCAATTAAAGTTATAATCTGCAGAACGCCTTTCATTATATAATAATAGAGTGTGCCATTTTCCATTGGGCAAGTATAATTAAATCCAATTATAAGCTCTTGCTTCTTGGATCTGTGCCCCTCTAGTTTCCTGGTACAGTGTTGTTGCTTGCTGTGCTCTGATCTTGAGACTTCAAAAATTGGTCTTTAGCACAATTCTTACTGGAGATACATGCAGCACGTCGTGACAAAAGAAGGAAATCTGGAAGGAAAATTTGGCATCAAATATGGCTCGGTCAAAGAAGACACGAGCCAGCAGATCTGTTTGGTCTCTGAATTCTGATCCGTAGTTGTGATGAGGAAGGGGTACAAGCTAGTTATTTACAGTGTAGCTACGCTTGCCCACAGTTAACTTGCTAAAGATTTTCATTCTTGAGTGCCCTCAAGATGGGATCGTTTTCATCATCCAACAAATCTTCGTCATCATCAAGTTCATTCAACTCATCTTGTATTGATTGGTTAATCCTTTTGCGAGACTGTCTTCTATGCTTCTTGGGCTCCAAACGTGGCTCTGCTTGCTGGACACCCATGTCTCCAACCTTGTACCTGTGAAGGGTGACACTCAGAATTCAGAAAATGGGACCAACAATATTGTCAAAAGTAGGTTGTTCTGACGGCAAACCGAGCCAGAATAATGGAACTTAAGCCTAAAGTAACAATGATGTCAATCTAGAGAGAGCAAAGTAGAGTAGTAAACAAGGTTATCAACAACCGGTAGGCATTCATTGTAACCAAAGATTTTGCGAAATTCTTGCTCCAACATTTTGCTTCTCAATAATAAACTAATTTAAGCAAAGCGAGAAGCTCTTAAATTAGAATTTCTTACTTTTCACATATAGCAAGGTTATGCTGTTTGCAAATTAGATGAGTTATCTTAGTACATCTAATGCTAATCGTAATCCAAGGAAAAATCCTTGGAGAATGAAAAGGTACAAATGAAACATGAGAAGAATACAGAAGATTTTTCTGTTACATCTTTAGAATAATAGAAATTCCTAGTCTTAGAAACTAGTTGGACAAAAACAAAATAAAGATTTGATTTTTTTAGAGTGATCCGACGGTGCAATATTTTTTTGTGAGACCTGTAGCAGATGCGGTTTCTATTATCTATCTCAGTGATTCCCATAGTCATTATTTTCTCTACAAGCATTCATGTTCAAGCAGCAAAAGATACTAAACCAGCTATTTTCCTACCCTAATATTGCTGTACATAAGGTAAGATCTTGTTACTAACAACATGCACAATAGCAGATTTTCCAACGCATTTAGTAGACTAAGCATGCATTACATACAAGGTCCACTCAATCCTTAACTATTTAATTTAATATACCTTACGTCATCTTCCCTCTTGGTTCCAAATGTCCTTAACTGAAATTCTTCCCTGATTCTGATCTCATCAAGAAGCTGGAAATACAAGGGATACCTTTCCCAATCCCCTTTTACTATGCACCCAGGTTCGCCAACATGCAAGCAATCATTGAATGCACATTTAGCCTGTTCATTGTCACCAAGCATTTTCCTTATCTGCAACAAACACCATAAACAAAGAAACCAGGTGTGAACAAAGTAACAATTCAATGAACAGAACCCACGTAAACCATCTAACATAGACAATCAAAAGGCAACAACTCAAACCTCCGGAAAATACTGGGCAAGAGATTGCTTTGTTACTTTCAACAAACTAGGTTGGCTAAACCCAGGAGTATCAGCGAGATAACCACCTCCACCAAGTGGAAGCAAAGAGACGTTACGTGTAGTGTGCTTCCCTCTACCACTTCTCGTTGAAACTTTACCGACACGCTGATCTTCAAACCACTTGCTACCCATTATCTAGTAAAACCACACGTACAATACACAATCATCAAACAAATGAGCAATTCTCACAAAGATGAACAAAAGATCGCTGAAAGATCAGACAAACCTACAGGGTCAAACCAATTATCTACTTCAACTTGGGAATTGGGTTTATTCCTCAAAGCATTAATCAAGCTAGATTTCCCAACTCCACTTGGACCCACAATCACTGTCGTTTGATCTCTCAAAACAGAAGCCAAACTGTCAAGCCCCATTTTCGAATCAACACTACAAAAGAGAGGCTCATAACCCCAACTTCTCAATCTAGTATCCCAAACACTCAACACCTGCACAAATCCCCCAAAAAAAGAAAAGAAAATCACAAACCATTAAAGTCAACAACCTGAAATAATCACTAACAAATTCACCATATTCCAAAATAAATCACAAAATTCAAATTTCACATTTAACAAAGCAATTAAACCAACCAAAATACAAAAGAAGCAAGAACGTGTTTAGCTGGAGGGACGGTGACGAAAACATAAAAGAGTTTCGAAGGTAATTTTCCCCGTCTATTCTGTATCGAGATAGTAACCAAATGCTATCTAACAACACAACATCTACCACATTCCAATAAAACCAAACAAATCCAGCATCAACAAAAACCAAACCAAATCCACTCTCCACAATTCAGTCAAACACCAACTAAAGTACCATCAACAACCCAACACCAACAGCATTCCAAAACAATGAGCAGACCCAAAATCATCAAATCACCCATTGCCAAACCAAATTCACATTCCACAATTCAACTAAGCCAACCACATTTCGAAAAAAAAAAAACCCATTGAAATGAAAAAAAACAAGCACAAGCACTAACAACAATTAACCTGTTGATCAACAAGTTCTGCTTTATTCAACGCGAGAGTAATCGGAATCCCAGTAGATTCGGCCTCAATCAAAAACCTAGTCAGCACAAATGATTCCAACTGTGGTTGCTCAACCGAAAAAAGAACCAACAACCGATCCACATTCGCTACCGGCGGGTCTAAAATATCCGAACTCCGTTGAAAAACATTCTCAATCATTCCTCTCCTATCTACCCAATCAATTGACCCAACCACCACCTTATCACCAACCAAGACTCTCCGTTTTATCTTCTTCAACACCGCCCGAACCACGCATAGCAATTCAGTTCCAACTTTACTACTACTACTAGAATCTTCTATCTTCTCAGGTTCGGCGGTGACAATCACTCGCATGAAGTTCGCTTGGGAAGCGGCGACGGTGCCGATGGCTTGAGAATCGGAGAGGTTGGTAAGGGTGTGGTCAGGGGAGAGGATCGGAGAGAGATTGGAGAAGTCTTTTTTGGAAGTTAGGTTTTTTTTGGCTTTGAGGAGGTTTTTGCTTGGTGGTTGTTTGCGGGAGACATTGGGTTGGTTTTGGTGGTGTCTGGATGCGGTGATAAGGAGAGGGTGGTGGTTTTGGTGGTGGCGGAAGACGGTGGGAGTGCGATTGCGGGAGAGGGATAGTGAAGAAGGGATTTGCATTGGCGCAGTTAGTTACATGTGATTTTGGTGGGAAATGAATTTGTCATGGATGTTGGGATTTTTACAGGGGAGGATTAGAAGGTGATTAAGAGAGTTTTTTAGCTAATAATGATGATTATTCATGTTCTTACAACTCGGTCCGACCGACAGGTTGACTTAGAAAACTAATCTCAAGAGAATTTTAAATGAAATCAAATTAAATTGATAATATATTGCTATTATTTTAATAAAAATAACTGACATAAGATAAATTTTTAATTAAACCAAATAAAATATTAAACAATTAACTTAGAAAAAAAAAAACTTATTGTTTTAATAAAAACAATTAACTGAATAACCTATAAATTTACATATAATCTATGTTATTTTTTTATCGATCCCAGAATCGGGTCTAAATCGGATCTGACGTGGTGTCTTGATGAGTGAAGAACAGTATTACAGTAGCTGACTAGCTGTTAGGGTTTTGTCAGGTGGATCAAGGGATTTGTATTGAAGGACATTGATTGGAAGTCGAGGACTAAGGAGGCCAAGACACGTGGTTCCATCAACGAATACAACAGCGTTTTTCAAGATGAAGGCAATTGGGACACGTGGCTTTAAGCCACTCGGCAAATACATTTGGTTTCTGTAATTTTCTATCCCGTCCTTTTCTTTTAAGCACGCATTAACTTTGATTAATTAAAGTTGATAGAATATGGGTAAGAAACTGGAGTGGATAAAATGATTATATTTTTAATTTAAAATATTATTTTTTACTTTTTTTAATATTTTAAAGATACTCTTCTCTAAATTCAAATTGAGATAGACACAATAATATTCTTATTATTATTATCCTCCTCCTCCTGTTGTAAAGCCTCCACCGCAAGAACAATCCCGCCTAGAAAACTTGGGAAGACGTTTCCACACCACAGAAACATCTCAACAAGAATGGCAACAATTCTCAAGTTTCTCCCCATCTCATCATCATTATCCATTTTACCTAGTTCCTATGTCCTTTCATCGATCCACAGCAAATCATCAATCAACTTTTCATCTCTGTCTAAGAGAGCTCATCATCCTCTAGTCTCTTCGATATTTAAACAAGACACTACTAGAAAATATTCCACTTCCTTTCGCATATCTTATAGATATTACAACGTGGAAGCTGATGGTGAAGAGAATTGTAGCTTTGAAGAAGCAGCTGCCCTTTTCAACAAGAGGGAATACTACAAGTGCCATGATGTTCTTGAAGCCTTGTGGATTAAAGCAGAAGAGCCCACTAGGACTCTTTACCATGGGATTCTTCAGTGTGCTGTTGGATTCCATCACCTCTTCAACCAGGTTTGTTTGTTTCTTTATTGTTGTTTGCTTATCGATTTGTAGTGGCTTTAAATTAATGGCGTGTGTAGAATCATAAAGGAGCGATGATGGAGTTGGGAGAGGGACTGTGTAAGCTGAAAAGGATGGATTTTGAGAGTGGACCTTTTCATCAGTTTGAGCAGGAGATTTCTGCAGCACTTGATTTTATTTACCTCACTCAGATTGAGCTAGCTGCTTGTGAGTATATATTACTTACGTGTGATGAACAGAAGATTGCTTCAGTTCACGATTCCAGCGTAATTGAAAAGGTTGATTTTGTAGGTGGAGATGATCTATGTTTGGCAATGTATCAATCGGAGAGATCATACCAACTTCTTGGAGCCTATGCTGCTGGGCAACACTTGTACAGGCTGCAGAACAACCCTAATGATGGTACATACATAGTTTTCCGTCCTCAGATCAGTTCTTATTCTGGTGAGCCACAAAAAGTAAAGCTTCCAACCCTTAATGCAGCAGACGATCATCTTATAGCCTACGAATTTAAGTGAGTCTATGTAGGCAATGATTTCTATACTTGTAAATAATAATCTATTGAATTGTGCAGGAAAATTCAAACTACAATGATTTTTAGCCATTTTACGTTAAGTCACGCTCCTCATCATATATATATATATGAGCAATAGAGGTAAAAAAATCACCGAAAATCATACAGTTTGCACCGTGTTACCAAACAAAACCTTAACTCGTCAAACTTTTATCCTCTGAGACATGCTCCAGAACCTCACTTTCAATAGATAAATACACTCATGTCTGGTTGTGAATGATTTACTTGACAGATCAGAAAGTAGTTAGTTTTGATATACCAAGGGTCCGAGAATCCCTTCACGATTCTAGATGGAACATTGATTATTTTGAAAGGATCAATGATCAAATCAAATATAGCAAACCATAGAGGTAATAAACATTTGATCGGGGCAAGTGCCTTGATGGATCATTTGTAGAGATGTGGTGCTAAAGGCATCGTAAGCGATGATCTCCAGGCATTGGAAGGAAGGGAAATTAAGATGGCGAGCCATGTTGTATAAGAAACCCTTTGCAAGTAGGGACATGGAGACTCCATGAAATTTGAATGGAGATTTGTAGTAAAGACAGCCTTGCTGTTGCCTAGGACATAAGTGGACGTGTCTATATTTGAAAGAAAACCCATCTTAAAACTAGTTTCGAGTCGGCAGGTTAAACTACCAGACGAGGTTTAACAAGTATGATGAAATTCACGTAAGTCGTAATTGAATGAAAAACGGGTTGGAAGAAAGAAAATGAGTTGGAGCTCATCAAGTCAGTTCCCGTCCATTTTCTGACAGCTAAAAACGAAGGAAGGAACCAGATTGGAGGAGATATACAAGGTGGTCTTCTGCCATGGAAGTCCAAACGGTAAATAACATTAATCAGAACTTCTATCGCTTAGTTCACCCAACAAAATCCAAACGAAGAGTTATTATCACCGCAAGACGGCCATTTGCAGCAAGGCTTATGCCTGATCAAGTTTGATGGGAAGCTATGAATGTTCAGATGCCATGGATCCATTACAGTGCCTAAACCAAAAAAAAAAAAAAAAAGCCCTAGTCAACATGTTTCATCACTATCTAAGCTCCATTGGACCTTCGTAGCTTGTCCTCCACTACTTGGCGCTACTTGGCGCCTCCGGTAGCGAAAGTAGACGAATTGAAGCAGTATCTAGTCAAGGCATTAGGGTTCGACAAAAAAATGGAAGACAACAGGGCTCATCTTATCCAGGTTGACAATCAAGTATGGAAACACATAAGCCAAGTGGAATTCACAATCTTTCCTAAGAATTTAACTGTGAGTTAATAAGGATACACAGGTGTCAAGCAGCACACAACCTCCTGCGTCCACCAGCCATGGTAGGTTTGCTCTGATCTTTGACCATGCCAAGCTATCGACTAGTATGCTATTGAAAACGTAATAAATACCAGACCCAAAATTAGAGAATAGAGAAGCAGAGACAAGAATGAAATCAAAGATGGTGGTGGGGCGGGGGGGATTGTATGCACCTTGCTACATATGTGATATTTCCAACCAAAGCAAAGACGAACATTAATGGATTAAGCCCCTGAGTAGCATAGAAGAAATTTAACACAACATTTTGGGTAGGAGACACTGTTAAAGATATAGTGGCTACATAATTGTGCTGTGGAACATATATCAGCTTTTATGGAAGAACACTGAAGTTATAGGTCAATATGCTTTACCTCAACCTTGCCCCTCTTGATCTGCAAAATTGATAAACCACTAAAGTTGAATTTAGTTGTAGAAATTTAGAAGACAAGCATTGCTAGTTAAAATTAGATCTAGAGGAAGCAACAATACACCACAGACACAGCAAATGTTCCAGGAAAATAAAGAGGTGGAGGGGAAGAGTAAGTCATAGTTCTGCTAAATTGATGCTTTTGGTTAGTGAACGCGGGTGCAACCGCAGCCATGCCCGTGTTCCCAAACAGGCAATATAACATGTTACATCTACCATCTCCTGTGCAGTCTTCTGAAATGAAGATAACCTTCTGGCATTGAATAGAAAAAAACATGCATGCATTACTGAATGCTGATAATATTGGTATGTTGGAAGATCATCTTACATTTAGGCAGATTTGAGGAAGCCGTCCACCCATGTAAATAGCTGCCATCGACCAACCAAGGAACGTTCCGATTGCATTTCCATCAATATCATTTTCATGTGACATTATGCTACTTGTCTGAAATCCGTTTCAAGAAAAACAACATAAGAAATTATCAAAAGAAAATTTAAAAGGGTTTTTTTAGAAAAAGTTCTCTAGTTAAGCAGCATATGAAAGCCAGTGACTAACTTCAGGATTATGTTTTACCATCTTGCATATATACTATCCTCTATCTCATGTGTTATCCTACATTTAATTGAATCATCTCTAATGCACAAGAAGCAGAAAGCTGGATGACCAACTTAAATAATAGTAGGGAAAAGGGGGAAATTTACTTTGGAGGAATCTGTAAAAGAAAGACAGGAAATCACCATTTTTTCCACAATGATCGACAATTTAATTTACTAGGTTGTGTTTGGTTAATTAGTATCTTAAGACAGAAATGGCAGAAACATGTTTAGTTGAAAAGACAGAGATAGAGACATGTCACCAATCATCTCCATCTTTTTTGTCCCAAGATATTAACGATACCTAGGATTTCTTGAATAAAACTAAACTTCAAGTTGGGATACCTGCAAAATCTTTCTTCCTACTTGAATGAAAATTCCTTGATTTTTATTTTCAAACACCCTGTCAAGCCTGCTGTTTGCTGAATGGTGAAGATTAAGTGTTCCAAGGAATGTGACTACAGATACCTGAAATAAAAAAACTGTCTGTGACTATAATAGAATGTCATATTTAGTGTAGAGTTCTTCACAAAACATGACTGCAAAAGATTGGTATATATCCTAACCACACATAGCATGGTTTTGGTGTTCAAATTCGGTGCAGGTTGTGTGGCTACATCTTCACCAAGCAACGGCTCTTCAATTGAATTCCTAATCAGAAACGATGGAGTCATTCTTTGTGCTAAAAAGGATCCTACTGTGGGAGTTTGGCTGCTTGAAAGAGATCTTGCTGACCTGAATGAAAAATGATAAAAGAAAATTACATTTGTGAATCAACATATTGTATAGATATGAAGTTCAATTTCAATAGCATGAATGCATACAAGAAAAAAATGCAGAGAAGTTTGTCAACTTCAAATATGGAACCAAAAAAGGCTACTGTATTTCAGATCAAAATGCGGCTACAGCATTCAGTTACAGTTTTGCAACCATGGGTTCATGGTGGAATGTTCCACCTGGAACTCAGTGTATAAATCCAAGAAAAGTCCTTGACAAGAACCAAACAAGCACCAGCATAGACTGGTACAACCACATAAAAAAAAAATAAAGCTGAGGTTGTGATTCAAATCTAATGCATATTGACAAATTCAAGAAGAGAAGTTTACGCGTAGTATAGATCTCTTTCAGGGGAACTTTTTTGAGGAAGTGTTGGGAAAGGAATTGGTGAACTCAAACCATTTGTTCCATCAGGAGCTGCAGGCTCATTTCTCTGTTTATCAGCACTGTTGACTTGTGCACCAGCATGACTATTTCCTTGTTTAATTCTTCCAGCCTCTTCAGAATGACTGGAGACAGGGCCCTGGATTACAGGGAAGAACATTAACAGCGTATTACATTCTTAAATACTAATCTAGAACCTGAACAGCACATTACAAATAGAAGTGCAGAGATTTTTTAGCTACTTGAAGAAGTCAATAAACAGCATATCTGTCATCAAATCTAATGACATAAATTTCCATTTATATTTAAGAAAAACCAAATTATAGTACTTCTAATTTATGCAGAACACATTGGAAAGGAAAATGTTCCCACAGGACGGTCACATTCATGTTTCAAAACATTTCTTCATTGAACCATATCCCAGAATTCATAAATTATAGATTAAAATCCAGCACAAACATGAAAAAATTCAGTCTTTTGCTCAAGGCCAAGCTTTGCTTCACAATAGTTAGCACAATTTTCTGCCTCCAGAATCCACCTACAGGACAATTTGTCTCCTTCTGACTCGTTCCAAGAACTTTGATCTTTCACTAAAAAAAATACATACTTAAATGTTGAAAATTGCTGTTAAATTATAAGAATAAAAAAGATCCTTACCTTGAGGCGTTGTCTATTGCTTTTCAGTCGATGATAGATGTGACCATAGTAAACAGTTTGTGCAGTAAGAAGTGTGCTAGTCATTGTATACAACTGAAAAACAACAAAGCATTGTAAATGAATTGTTCAATGACAAGAGACCAACTAAATTAATAGCAAGACCATATTAGAGAACTTGTAGTCTTTATCAGAATTCTTACCACTGCCATGTAGTACTGTGTTGGAAGCTGCAGAATCAAGCATAAAACTACAGTTAAAACACCATTGAAATCCAAGGTGAACAGGGATGATATAACCATCAACTAATCTTGAATTTTAGCTAATTAATTAAATCTTAGGTTGCATTTGGTTAGTATCTAAAGACAGAAGGGTAAAAAACATGTTTGGTTAAAAAGACATTGACAAATTAAGAGTACAGTTTTGTGAATTTTTGTCAGGAGGTCTTCCCTTTGTCTTTTATGTTTTTTTTTTTTTTTTCTCAAGACAGTAACTAAACACTTAAACTAATTCATCCTAGAAATTTAAGCGGGAAAATGCATGTGTAATCATTCAAAACATCACAATTTCATGGGATTATATAACATAATAACAAGTTTATTCAGAATTTCAACAAGTAAAGTGGATAATCAAAACAAGCAATCAGTAGAATTAGAGGTAAAAGAAAAGGAAAAAAAGACCACTTACAGTAGCTGGTTCCAGCATGCAGCCAAAAACATTGAAAAGATCCCTAAAAATAAAAGCATTACAAATTAACATAACAAGCAAACATATTATCAAAAGACATAAAGCAAGAACATAGCACTTCAACAGATATCTCACGGTCTCACCCCATAATCCATGTCAACAAGAAAGCAAGGGAAAGTCCTTCAGTGGATTTCTCCTTGTAGTTTGTAACGATTTGAGGTATCTCAGCAGCACCCCAGCTCAAAACACTAATCATACCTAAAGTTAATGAAACCCCGTCTTTCATATTGCAAAGACAATACTCCATGTAAACTCTAGCCCATTGTGAACAATGCTGAGGGCAAATGGGCATAGTGCTTTTGAAAAAATCCATTATTTTTCACCCTTAATCTGCAATAAACCGAAGAGAAAGAGAGAAGAACGGAGAGAAAGATTAGAACCCAGTCTGTATAGAGATTTGAATGATATGCTTATAGAAAGAAGTCACATTAGTATCGTAATCTTTTTATAATAATTTATTTGAAAAGGGAAAAACAAAATAGCATTTATTAATCAAAATGCTTATTTCTGATAAAGGGCATACTCAAATCAAATAACACTATATTAAGAACTAGAAAGAAACAGCAGGGCAACCATTACAGACTAGTTCCAAACTTTCCAACACCAATGGCACAGCCATTAAACAAGGAAAATGGATGCATGGACAAAAAAGGAAAAGATCATATCAGGAAAATCAAGCAGAACGTGACATGAAAAAGGTAACCTAATCGTTATGTTATTATAAAAGAAAACGTCCAAAATAATTAATATTTTGCATTATCCAATGCTAAACACAGAAAGCATTCAATCAATCATAGTAAATACGAAATAGTTTCCATGTATAGAAAACAACATATATAACCAAGACAGAAACATAACTATGAATCCTTACTCCCGACATGGATGGACTGTTTTTTTTTTTACATAGTAAACTTTAGAAACATCTGTAAGATCAGTTACAGCTACGACTATGGCTATGGCCAAAACAGATTAAGAAAAACAATATGCACATGAGAAGATTAACGTACAGTTAAGGGTACAGCTATACAGCTACGGCTACGGCCAAAACAGAGAGAGCTTGGAGAAATGGAGATTGTGATGGGATTTTTTTCACTGTCTTTTGACTGATGGCAGTGTAGGCTATTGATGGGGTGGGTGGGAATTTATTTTTATTTTTTTAACAAAATTTTTGGCATTTGATAAGGATGAGAGAGCGGGAAGGAGGGGGGGCAGCAGCATAGTATCGTTTGTGGTTGGAACTGTGCAATTTATAATGTTTGGTAAATATTTTAAACATAAATTTTGAAGAGGTTCCACTAAAAATTAAGTTTGTTCTGCCTGTTTTGAAGAAGCAAAAAATTACTGCTTTTCACTTTTACCCGCTTGTTGTTAAGAGAAAGAAAAAACTTAAGGGCCCACCCAATTTGTTGTTAGCTTCCTTCATTCAGTTAAAGGAGGAGTTTTTAATATTTTTTTGTCAATCATCATCGTATCTTCATCTAAACATTGACAAGTGTATTAATTCATTTAATACTGTTTACATAAATAGTACGGTATCATTCACATGAATAATAATTTTATTAAAAAAAATTATTTTTTTTAATTATTTTTTTTCAAAAACTAGTATTTAATATTATTTAATAACACTATATAAATTTAAAAAAAATCATATGATGATATAGCATTTAATAGTAATTTTAATTTTGTTTCTGATAATATTTTATCTGATTTTATTACACGTCCAAAAAATCATGAAAAATATAATTCTTATCGGATGAAATCCTTATCAAACGTGATGAAATTATAGATAAGCTAATGAAACAATTAAAAATATTTAATATAAAATATTATTTATTTAATAATATAACAGTAATAATTAAATTTATAATATTTAAATTAAAAACTATCAATATTAATATATATATATATATATATAAATATATTAAATTATTTTTTATTTAATTTCAATTTTAATTACATATGAACGCTCCTAGATAGATTAAAAGGAAAAGGTTTTTTAGAATTCATTTGGCTATTATTGTTTGACACGTGTTTGCTTAACTTGTTACTGCTGGTATGTTCCCTTTAATTTATTATATTAAGATTAATACCGATATTAAACTCAGTTATTAATCCATCCTTTAGCGTGGGTTGGGTGTAAGAATTTAAATCACAATTGATTTTGTTTAACATAATTCACTTCATAGATACAGTTAAAAATCAGTTCATTTTACAAAAAAAAAAAAATTAATAATATTACTTTAATTTTTATAAAAAAAACATATTTACCCCAATCAATCCAAATTAATCAATTCGTTCAACCTATACGCTGGACCAAGGTCATCCTTCCCGGACGTTGTCATGGTTTATTGTTATTTATTTTATTTTATTTATATCTGTAATGGTCGGTTTTTAAAAGAAAATCAATTGATTTTCACCATAATTATTAACCTTACCTAACTCAACTTGAAATTTGAAATATGATTCTTCATAATAGATTTTCCGTTAAATCAAATAAAACATTAATTCAAGAAAACTTGATTAATCTAACTCTGGTCATCACCGGAAAAAATAATCAAAACAATATCATAATCTATAAGTTAACATTTTTATTTTCAATCTTATCCCAAATCCATCTTATAGCTATGATTTTTGAGTCAAGAGCTAGTCCTTTCTTAAATTCCTAAGTTCTTATCCCATCATTTAAACCTGAGAACTCGAAGAGAGAATCAAAATTTTAAAGGGTATTTTGTCTTCTGAAGATGATAACCACAGCTTATCGGAAATTGCAAGTTGTTGGTGCCATCTGCAGCTTCTCCCATGCCTTTAACATGAGGGGTCCTGCATTTGGTCAATTGCGCCGAGAATATTACACCATTGCCCACCCTTGGAAGCAGTTACAGACATATATGGTGCACCCATAAGAAGAAGAAACATCACAAACCAAAAACCATTAATTGATGTGAAGAAGAAAAATCATGAAACAACAAATTGGCTTGAATCGAAAACGCTTTAATGCTCATTATTTCCCGTATGATGTTGTTTTGGGAGTGGTGGCCAATGCCTCAACAGATTCTAAATCAAGTTTTGTTTTGAATATCTGTGTTGATTTGAACGAGAAATAGATAAATATTTTCAAGATTTTTTTTTCCTTTTTTATGCTACTTGATTTGAGGTTGCAAGAGTAAGAGTTTGAAGCACAGATGTTGGCCAGGTGGAAATGATATAGGTATGGCAACGGAAAAGGTCCTTTTCTTCCCAGTTCTCCCTATCATGTAGGAATGAGCAAAATAACCGAATTATCCAGAATATCTGTAAAAACCAACCTAACATTAAACGAAAAAAACAAGTTCAGAAATCAAAATCTACACCAACAATGAGCATTGAGTGAGAGAGTGGCGGCAGAATATGATGGCGAAATGCATTAGCAGTATTTCTTTTACTTTTACCTTAGTCTACTCTTGTGTGATGAGAATTGGTGCCTGTTAGTAAAAAGACAAGTAGTTTACAATGATTATATTAAAGATCTCCATTAGTCTCACGGATACAAACTTAAGAAGACATGCTTTAAAAAGCAATGCATGTCGACTGCTTAATCTGGCATAGGATGGTGCGAGGTCAAGTGTGAAACAATATGTGGTGGTCTTGCCAGGTGTGTATGGTAGAAGCATTACTCTGTGTTACCTGATTCCATTGTCTGGACTGGTGGAGCTGTGACCACCGCCAGTTTAAGATCAGGGGAATTGGAGTCACCAGACCTTTCACGGATCTCCCTGTATTCTTGGCAATTAGCACACAGATGGCAGAAAAAGTGTGTCACTAAGTCACCACATGGCGCTTCCTGCATAAGAAATCAACAAAAATTAAACAATTAGCTTCATTTATGAACAGCCTTTTCTTTTTCTACAAGGAACTTTAAGCCTAAACAAGCAGCTCCAAATATCTCGTGTAGTCTATCATGTATGAAAGAAAACCTAAAGCAAAGCAGCTTTGAAAATTCAATGCCTTGATTTATCTCTGTGCTCTAAGCTCCCAGCAATCTTTGTTTCAACTATTTGTTAAACTCCTACTTGGAGGAAATCCATCAAACATATCCTTAATCCCATGTCTTATGCTACCAAAGGTATAAAATCTATACACCGCCGAAAGAAACCTAACATCGACATCAATGTCCTACACTAACTACTCAAGCCTATAGATCAAAGGAACATTTGCAGGTGTATTTATCTAGCATCCACAAACAACCTCCACAGCATTAAGGAAAATAGATAGAAGATTTTATTGATAAAATCACAATTTTGAACTAGCAATACCTGCAAATTATACTTTTCCCTAAGCACCCTGCGGTAACCACAAGCATAGCATGCAACAAAGCATCCAGGTAACCCCAGCAAAATGCCATCAGTCATACAGCAGCAGACGGTGTTGACAAGAGCCCACAAAATAAAATGGGTTGCACACGATCCTATCAAAGTCCCAGAACCCAAAAATTCTGCATTCTTACCAAACAAATAGCAAGGACAAAAAAGACCAATACAACCTGTACACACCAAAAACAGCATTGTATTAAAAATTTTCTTTTTAGGCAACAATAGATTCATGTTGTTCAATAAATTCCCAGAAAAAAGGACTTTCAATACATTCCATGCAAATCTACAGGCATGTACGTGCAAGCGTTTCATAAAGGTAGGATATTGATCTCCCAAAGTCTAGATCTTATCAGTCATGCATTTTATATCCAACAAACCCACCATGAGTGAAATGTCTAACACTGAATACATCCATATCATAATAACACTGCTACCCACTCCCCGGCAGTTTTCCTTAAGCTAGATTTCATGATCACAACCATGCCCTAGTACACAAAAAATGTTCTTCCTACCCAAATACGCAACATCCTAGATTCATGTTAGAAGCAACCGCAAACAAAGAGGAATAGCAAAGAAATGAATTACCACTTTTTAGATGCTGTAATTATTCAATTCATACATCACATCAACGACGAATACCAACTACCATCCATTCCGCAGGTTTGTGACTAATAGATACATTTGTCAAACACCAGTGCAGCTTAAAAAAGATCACTAATTGAAGGCTTAATGGTATGTTTAACACATTTCCATATAAGAATTGTATGCGATAGTTCATTCAAGAGGCAGTCTGCCTATAAGTAATATACTAGCAATAACATAAACACTAAATGGAAAGGATCATACAGATAATTTTTTTTCCTGATATTCCTAATTAGGAAACCCCTACCAAAAGAACAAGGTGTTTTTCAAATAAGCTAACTCATTGGGACACTATGCTTAGTCAGAAAAAGGCATGTTAGCTACTTTTAGGCCCCGTTTGGGAACGGGGGTGCAACCGCAGCTGCGGCTCGTTCCCAAACGTGGCCTTGGTCAAGTTTAAATTCCGGTTCTACAAAATCCAGAAAACAAATCCCCTTCCTAAAACGGCGCAATCCAAAACCTTTACTTAAAGAATCAAATCATTCCTTTCTTGGAGCCACAACAATGCCGGCAACTAAAGATAAACAATAGAAAACCCAACATTTTTATTCATTCAACTCATTAGGCACCTTCAAATTAATTTTCCTTCTGATGATAAATCAAGGTCACAAAGCAGAAAAAGTAAGCGTACAGCTCTGCATATCATCGCAACAAGCACAGATCCCAGACGACCATTGCGCCGGTCCATCACCTACAACACTAGCAGCTCCAGAACGCTCTTCATTTCGTGGAACACTCTCCGTTTCCAAATCCGATTGGTTCAACGGAATATACCGCGGCGGCACATAACTGCTTTCACCCTTCATCTTTCATAGAACATAGTAATCCTCTTGTGTCCCAATCAAGTCTCTCTTCTACCTCCCAAGCCCTAGCCTTCCAGAAACACCAACGATAAGGAGATCAAATCAGATCAAAGCAAAGCAAAGCAACATGAAATTATCAGATATACAGACCTTATTGAGCTCTTGTTGCAGAGTTAAACGAGGACGTTTTTTCTATCCCTGTCTGTGTTTCTTCCTTGTTGAGAACGTCGAGGAGAGAAAAGAAGCGTTTCGTCTCTTAGCTTTTTGTTGAAGAAGGGTCACGATGGGCTTGATTCTTATTGGTCCTTGGACTGATAAGCTGTAAGGCTTAGGCCTGTTATATGAGAGGGGGGAGAAGTCTGTTGATTAGGCCCAACATGGGCCTTCAAATTAATGGGTTGCTATCAATTTCGCCGTAAATAATTTTTTTGTGTTAATTGGGATCTTTTTTGATATTCTTTAAAACAAATACATTCAGTTACATATAAAAAAAACGTTGTTTCCTGAATAAAGTAAAATTTCGCTATAAAATATGAATAAAAACTCCGTTTTTTTATATATTTAATATAAAATTATTATATTCTATCACACAAGATGAAATGATTTATTTATATAAATATATCATAAAATTCAGTAAAAGAAAAACAAAATATTCCAAATTATATATTTAAACCCGGCCCAACTCTTGAAGATATGTTTAATTGATCTCTGTATTTTTATTTTGATCATTTATTATTCTGATCCTAGAAACTCTCTAATAAAGTTATGCAATGAGATTAATTATGAGAATTTGATTGTGGATATTTCAATTATCAAATTTTAAAATAAAAATGGATTATTAATCTGATTTATACCGAATTTAGGATATGCTTCAGGCAAGAATTCTTCACGAGGTGAAAGCTATGTAACATCAAGGCATATGCTTAGAGAGATGGGTGTAAGCGCACCATATTCCTTGAGGTGGCGAAATGCTTGCCCCAGCAGCAATTTGTTTCTCAAAGATAGAGTTGCAAAATGCTTCACTTTGCTATTATTCTCTTCTTGAAATTGCACCTCTACAACTTGCCTGGTCCTTCACCGAAACATGTGTAAGCACACAAATGTCAAAATCAATCAAAAATAACTCGAAGTCTTGGGTTTGTTTGTTGCGGGTTTAAAAAAATAGGTTTAAAAAAATTACTTTTAGTTGTTTATATATATATAAAAAATTATTGTGAAACAAATTTTTGAATGCAAAATAGATGAAAATGCAAGTGTTCATGAATGAGAAGCTAGATATTTTAACTTCTATAAAAAGGAGGTTTGAAACGCAATTATTTATGGGTTTAGTGCAAAAAGGAGAAGTTATTTGATTGACTAAATAAATTTTTTTTTGTAATTAGAAAAAAAATAAAAGTTATCATAGTATTAAATAGTTTTTTAGCTTGAAAATGATGATTGTGAGAGAACTTGTTTTTTAAAATATTTTTTATTTAAAAATATATCAAAATAATATATATATATATATATATATATATTAGCATATCAAAACATAAAAACACATAAAAGCTAAAAAAATCAAAAAAATTTAAAAATATGATTTAACCATACAAACAAACAAGCTAAAAAAGCTAGCAAGTGTCTTTATTGCATTCACTAATATTGTAGTTTTTATGGTAAATGGTGATTAATAATTAAAAACAAATTATGCTATTATCTATTTATTAATTAAGATTGAATTTGGTTAGTGTGATGTGACAGAATAAATATATACAAAAATATATTTATTCGAATAAATATAAATGAGGATATAAAATAAATGTTTTCGAAATAATTTCATAATGAATTTTCTTGTTTTCAAGACATAATAAATACGTATAAAAAAAACATTATCTAAGAATATCCGTTAATTTGAATTTTCTTAATAATTATCTCCCTTTTTTTTAATAATACAACATGATCGATCGATGCAGTTGGGCATATATATATAATTATTAATATATGCTTGCTTTTCTCCATTTGTTATTGAAACATGGAAATGATGGGTAAGTTCTCTGTGGGATAATTTAAAGCAAGTCTAGAGAATTTGCTACGACTGCATATATTTTCCAATTCTCTGTTCTGAAGTTGTGTGTTAAAGGAATGATTTTTGCTGGAAAGAATAATCAGGCAGAGAACATATTCTGATGGACAGCAATTTCAACACAATGGCCCATTTCAGTGTTCTTCTCCTCCAAACACAAATAAATTCATTTCAATTAGATTTCTCAATGGGATACGAATTTCCTACTCCAAAGAGACGGAAATTGTTAGGTTGGAAATGCACCAGATGTTTGGCAAATTAGGCTGACTCTGGCTCTGCACCAGGAAAAAAAAAAATTAATTATCATCAGACATCTTGTTCTTCGACTAGATGTCATTGTGAGAAGAAAGAAACGATTAGTGTCTTGAGTTAGATCCTCTTAACATTCTTGTTTGTTTTGGCATGATATTGATTCGATAAAACTCAATTAATCTAACTAGATGTTTAGTAACTTGATCGATGCAGTTTCCAAGAATTTTTAAAAAATAAAACTACGTGGCTTGATCTAATAACTTGATTAATTACATCATTTTTCAAGTTAATTTCCAGAATTATGATTAGAATTGCAGCCATTCTACGGTACGAAGCAATGAAATTCTCTCCACCCATACATGGTTATTAACAGCCATTGAATATGATCTATGCCTGACACAAATCTAATGCTATCTGTAATCCCGTACGAATACATATTCTTTAAAGCAGAAAAAGGCTCAAAGCTTTGAGAGAAATAAATCAAATAAAAAGAAATCATCTGCCCACTTGTGATCATGACACATGTCATCTACGGTTGAAGAATGCCATCTGCCTACACAAAACCAAGTGGCTTCTCAGGAGAAGAGAAGTGATAAATGCCGACATACGTAGAGAAGGAGAAACATTCTTAGCTTCTTCTGTAGAGCTTCAAACGCACGCCCATCATGTTTCAATGGCGATTTGGGAGGTCAAAATTATCCAACGCCTTGTCTGTAAGTGCTCTGGTCTCATCAAGCTTTTCTCTGCTACTGCTCTCATGTATGGTATCCATGCTTTCATTTCCACTCGTTTGATAGATTGTGGAGCTCTTGGTACACATGGATTGTGAAGGATGTGAAAAGAGAATACGAAGAGCAATCTCGAAAATCGAAGGCAAGTGTCTGTAGCTTTTTTTAGAATTTATCTTGTTTAGTCTTTGCAGTTTTGCATCTTAGTTGCATTCGGGTTTTGTATTATAAGGAAGCATGGAGCCCAACTAAGTTTTTAACTCTCCTGGCTTATGACACTAACTTAGCTTTACTATTACTTTACTCTATTTGATCCAGTCAACTTCCATTGATTTTATAAAAAACCTTAGCTCAGCTATCTCTGGATGGACCATGTCTCGGTTCGACCTAGCGAGCCGGGTTGGTTTTAATAGCAATGTTCTAGTCAGTTCGATTTGGTTTTGATCAAAATTGCAGCAAAGCATGTATACTGAGTCCTTGACAGATGATATAAATTGCCAATGTTCTTCTTCTTCTTGTTTTTTTTTTTTTTTTTTTACTATGCATCATGCAGGTGTTGATAGCTTGGAAATAGACATGGACAAGCAAAAGGTGACTGTGAAAGGGTATGTCGACCAGAGAAAGGTCCTGAAGGTAGTGAGAAGAACAGGGAGAAGAGCAGAGTTTTGGCCATTTCCATATGACAGTGAATATTATCCATATGCATCCCAATACTTGGATGAAACTACCTACACGACATCGTATAATTATTACAGACATGGGTTCAATGAAAGTGTTCATGGATACTTCCCAGACCAAGCTTACTGCACCGTCCCTGATGATACAGTCCATCTTTTCAGTGACGACAATGTCCATGCATATTGTAGTATTATGTAAAGTGTCTTAATCACCTTGCTCTAATTAAATCACACTTAAATGTGAAGTATTTGAGCTTTTACAAACATACTTCTAAAAAAGTGAGCTAGGATTGACCCGGATAAGGATAGAGAAGATCCATCCAGGTTGATTTCCTGATTTTTTTTTTTATATATAAACAAGATTAAAATGATATTATTTTAATAAAAAAAAGTTAATAAATTAAGGATTGGGTTTTAACCGGATATTTTACTAAATTAAATTGAATCCATACCTTAATCTATTGTTTTTTCGTTCTGAACTAGTCTATACTCCAGGCTAGCTTGGTATCAAGTTTATAATAATATATAGAAATAGTTTATCATATTAGTTTAACTTAATTATTTAGACGCAAGTTACTTTCTTGATTTATTCATTTATTTTTATTTGTATATTTATTTATTTATTTATTGGGTGGGATCAACCATGTTTAGCATAGTATAAAAGATTGACCTAAAAAATTCATGATTTGAAGTTTTGTATAAGTTAGGTTTCAATCTAAATTATAAAAATATTAAATAGATTAAACTCGATTTGCAACTTGAAGTTTTATATACCTCTTAATTATAATTGTTAAACTCAGTCTCAGACTTAGAGCGTGTTTGACAGTGTGGTAGCGGTTGCTTTTCAAATAGCTTTTCGTGCCGAAATACATGCAAATGATGTTTTTTTATTTTTTAAAAATTATTTTTGACATCAGCACATCAAAACGATCCAAAAAGTACAACCGTAACTCAATTTTAGTAAAAAAAAAAAAATTGAAATTTACCAAAACGCAGTTACAAACACAGAAACAAACGCTTCTTTAGAGCTCGATGTAGATAGAATTTTTAATTTTTAACTAATATAAATATTGATTTAATAAAATTTAGTTGATTTATTCAAGTTTTTAAAAAATAGGGGCAAAAATTAATAAAGTCAGCATCAAAGAAAATAAAAAGAATGAAAATCATGGTTTTAATAAATAAAAATATTTGACCTTGTTTGACTTGGTGATTCATAAATAAACTCGGTAATTCAATGATCTAAACCTTTTTCCGACTCAGTTCTCAGAACTATGTTCCTAACCATTGAACAACATAAAAAGTTGTTAAATCAATAATCAGTAAGGGATCAACTTGTAATTTACAAGACTATAAGGACCAAATTACAGCTACGTCAAAAACAAAAACTAACTCCACAAGAACAGAAATCTTGCCGAAGAAGAGGACACAAAAATGCCACGGCTGTCTGCGACAATCTCTTTCTCTCCTCTTCTTTAATTCTAAAAAAAACCAACAACCTCAAAAAAATCCAGAAACAAATTCAAGCATGGATTACTACAAGGTCTTAGGTATAAACAGAACCGCAACAAAAGAAGAAATAAAAGAAGCATATCGAAGATTAGCGTTAGAACTCCACCCAGACAAACACGCACGATCATCAAATCCTGTAAGAGAGAAAGCCACACTCAAATTCAAACAAGTCTCTGAAGCTTACGAAATTCTTAGAAACGATAAAAAACGTGCTGATTACAACTTTCGGTCGTCTTATTCTTCTTCTAATAATCACACGGGAAGGAATTTTTATAGTAATAAAAGTTATTATAATCGTGGGGGCTATGGATATTATCATAATTATGATAATAATGATTATGATTCGAGGTTTTATAGGTATAGAAATTCTGGGTGGAGCTCAAAATTGGAGAATTTGATCAAGTTCATGACCACTCGTGCGTTTCTTCTCAATGCAGCTTTTGGCTGGTATGTTTGTTTTGATGTTGTTTCTGTATTTCTGGAGTGATTATTTTTTTAGCTTTTTGAGTTTTTTTTCGTGGGTTTTTTTATTTTTATTTTCTGTGCTTGTTATTGTTTTTTTTGGTTCAAAGTTGGGATCTTTTGATTGGCAGTGATGCTTATCGAACTGGGTTGGAAGTAAAATCTGGACTAGAAAGTTTGAGTTTAGGGCATGCTAGGGTTTTATATCTTGTACTTGGTCAATTATGATGCATTTGTACTTGTTTGATCAATCTGTTTCTGCATTTTTATGTAGAGATTAAGGTGGTATTTTTTTATCTTTCTTGCAGTGCCTTACTTGGTGGGTCCGTGGTGATGGATATGGGAAAGGAAGCAGTGTGGAATATGCACAATTCAGGGGTATGCTATTTCTCCTTGTTATGGTGTTAATCATATTGGCGTGTTTTCAGTTGCTGTTATTGATTGATCATGTAGAGAATTCAAGGCTGATCCCATCGATTTCTTGTTACTTTCTCCATTGCCTTTCATATACTAGCTTCGGTTTTACTGTATGACAAGGTATTCCATGTACTAGCTGCTTTTAACAGGCTGTTGCTAGGATTTATCTATCGGTTATGACAACGGTTTCCCATCAAAATGTGGAATTAAATGGCCTTAGTTATAAACAATATACCTGTTGATTTGAACCAATGCTTCCAAAATAATGTAATTTGTCATGCTCCCATAGGAAATCACATGTAACTGGAGTTTGGAAACCCTACTCAGGCAGGGGCCTAGTGCATCAAAGCTTCAAAATGCTGTTCTCAATATGCATGCCGTAAGTTAAATATATTAGTGAGATTGGCTTTGTTGTAGTATGACAGAAAGACTGGAAGCATACCAATTTTCATGTTTTGTGTGAGACAGCAAAGTTTTCGATTGTAATGTATTTCTGTGGTCTGGTCACAGAGAAAAGAATCTGTTACATATATAGTTGATAAAAGAGCCAAAGAAGCCTTGAGACCTTTTGTATATATCCAACGATGTATAGCTGTTGAAATATATCAAAAACTGTTTGAATTTGCGTGCAGAAATCATTTGAGGATGCCATGGAATCTATCAAGAAAGCCAGAGCACATAGAGATGAGGAGGAGGATGAGGCTTGATAGCCAAGAGGACCGACCATATTCTTTGATTTCTACTAATGAAACCAGAAACTTTTCTTGCATGATTGGAGAACCAAGTACGAGAGCATGGGATTCGAAGACTTGTCTTCAACCATAATATATCTCCAGACTTTAGTGAATATCACATTTTTTTCGTCATTGAAATCTCCATAGATCTTCTATTGGCCATTATTCTGTACAGGAGATGCTTCAAATACATCCCAGGGGATTTTGTAAATACCCCTTTCAAGATCAGGATTTGTAAACAGAGTTGTACTTGTGTGACTGGTATCCAGCCCTCGATGTTATATATGCTTAAAATAATTCTCATTGTTTTGGTTCTTCACCACTGTATTTGACAAGGGTTGGTTTGAAACTTTGAAAGCCATAGATTTATCTATCCTTGAGTTATTTTTGCAGTCAGACAATTACAAACTACCAAAAACATCAATACATGCTGTTAGACAAACATCCACACTTTCTTATTCAACATTGCAATAGTTTGACTCACAAATGTACATGTCCGCTGCGCACAAACCTGAGCACAAATCACAGAAATGGCTCAGAGTACTTTATTTTTCTTTCTTTAATGAAGATACATAGTTCATTAAATCAAAGCACCTTCAACTCAGATGTCTCTAATTTATTAAAGTACGGTGAAACACTCGGAGAACTCTGGGTTGTACAAATGCTTAATGGGAGGCTCTTCCGGTGATCCATTCCGTTGAGCTCTGAAGCATAGAAGATGATGTCCAATCATCAACCACTCGGATGATCTTTTTCTCATTCTAAGTTTTGTTTCATGAGGTCTCATGGTGCATCAATTACTCAAACTGTTTACTGCTGCCAACCATATTGTTGGTTTCGGTTTCCACCCATCATGTTCGAACCACGACCAGCACCAGAACCACCATAAGGTGGACCACCTTGAGGATAATTTGGACCACCAACTCCATAGCCACTACCCCCTCCACTCCCATGTGGAGGTGCACCAGGCATACTACTTGAGCCATATGGTGGAGCTCGCCCCTGTGGAGGATATGGCCCACTACCATAACCACCGCTACCTTGACCACCACGATTAGGGTGGTTGTATCCCCCACTTGTTCCACTTGGGGGGTATCTGCCTGGTCCGCCAGCAGGTCCTCGAGGCTTCCCATAATGGTGGCTAGGCCCTGCAGCAACCGGGGGCTGAGAACTATGCAAGGGCTGATTAGGGCCTGAACGCATTTGTGGATGTGCCTGCCCAGACTGTTGAGTGGGGGGAAGCCGACCATGCTGCTGCTGGTGCTGCAGTTTCTGACGCTTAGCATTTTCTTCATGCTGCCTTTGTTGCTGACGTTTTTTCTTAGTCTGAAACTCATGTGATGCTTCATATTTCGGCAAACTGAATCACCAAATGAAAACTTGTCAAGGATATATAAACCAAGGAATAGAGATCTCAAGGAATTAGATCTAAAGGTTACAGAAGTATGAACAAACCTTTTGGGGTTGCAAGGTAATGGATCAGTCCAGAAATACTCAGCATCAAGTGCATCCTTGGCAGATATTCTCTGTCATAACAAGCATAAAAAGCAAGTATAACCAATACAGGACAGCATAGACTAAGGATCAGTTATGGATCAAGGAAAAAATTTTATATGCTGCAAATGAGCAATTGATTTTAAACAATAACAGAAGATTCTAGGGGCTAGTTTGCCCAAATTATGATTAGGTTTTTTTGTAGGTTCAAGGACATGGATGTTAAGAATTTCAAGTTAATAATTGTTTGCTTCTTATCGAGTCCAGGAAGGGTCCCTCCAAGTAGGATGTGTGAGCTATCGAGGTGTAGCAAATTCTTCTCCCGGTATTAGCAAGTTAATTATTGTATTCATTGAGAAACCCACCACCAAGTTAATTAAGAACTGTGCCTGATTACTCTAGGTTGAAGGTTTCAAGTTCTAACCCCCAGGGTGTCCTAAGGGGACAATTAATAAGTTGCAAAGCAACACTTAATAAAGACATAAAATGCAAGTGCAGCAAGTTGAATGCATGGAATGCAAGTCCAAGAAAGTAAATTCACAAGCTTAACTAATTCAAAAAACTAAATTGCTGTGTTCTACCAAATGTGTACCTTACTTCTGGTTTTAAGGGGTAAAACTCACGACGTAAGAGTATGACATCACAACAATCTCTTGGCAGAGATAAAAAGGTTTGGGGCAAGTTGATGATACTCAGGGAATCACACAGTTTTTATCTGCTCAGCATTCTGCATATGGGTTCCTTAGTTGGGTGAAGCTAAGATCTTAAAAAAATATGTTTGCTTAACTTGATACAACAGGCTATTTTGGAAAAAGGTTTAAAAACGTAAATTATGTTTCTGCACTAACATTGGGGAATTTCAATCTATTGCACACTGCTCATGGTGTAACTTCTAAGAAGAAATACACTCCAAACTGATTTTCACATTATCAAACCAATTAATTCACAAAAAAATTGACATAATCAGACTCGAGTTATGACAAGTAAACCAAAAACATAAAGGGAAGAGAGCATATCCAATAAGAGGATACCTCAGAGGGATCAAGAGTCAGCATTCTCTCCAATAACTCCAAAGCATTACGGTCAAAACTATAACAGAAAAACACAACACCAAAAAAACAGAGAAAAGGTTAGGGGACAGTAGTTATCAAAGCCCAAATTTATGTCATACTGAGAAAACATTGTAGCATCTACAAATACAAGTTTGTGCTTACTGTCTGAAAACCTCTCTTAGACGCCTCTTCATTGGTCTTGTTGGCTTGAGATTGTTGTACCAAGGAATCTTGGAAACTCCAGGCCAATTAAACTCATCAGGGGCTCCACATAGCTCAAAAATCTTATTTAGTTGTTCTGGCTGCAACAATAACGGAGAAATACTCATGAAATTGGTTTCAAGCAAGCAAATTTTTTGATATGATGATCAACTAAATAGCAATCAGAAGCCCATTCCTTTCATTAGATTATTCATCATCTTGATGGCATTTATCAAAGAAGTTCCAAATTAGAGAACTTCCAAAGCAAACTTAATTTCTATTCTTTTAAGGAAAACCAATAAGTTGTGGAAATCCCAATAAATGATGGCAGGAAACTCTTGAATGACTTTGATCTCAAGGACAGACATGTTAAGAATTCAAACCAAAGGTCGCTCCAGAAAGTTGCGAGTATGTCCATATTGCAATGGGTCATCATATAATCATATGATTAACCTGTTAAGTCCACAGAAACTATGGCCAGTATACCCCCCTCTCCTTTTTTCCAATAGCTATTAAAAGGAAGAAGCTACATATATACAACACATGGAGGACAGGAAGTCCTTCATGAATAGAGGAACAAAAACAATTAATGATGGCATGGCAAGGTTACTTACTTCATCTTTTCCGGGGAAAATTGGTTTCCCATGGAGAAGTTCAGCAAAAATACAACCAACAGACCACATATCAACAGCTGGACCATACTTTGTTGTCCCGAGCAGCAACTCTGGGGGTCTGCGCAAAATGAAAATAACTGGTTCTCATTTAAATTATCTTTTATCATTCTCCCCTTGTTAGGTGGAAAGCCACGGTTCATGGTCTTAGAGTAAAAATGATGTATGTCTAATAAAACCAAAGCTCTCCATTTAAGGGGCTACAATTATCACCTGTACCATAAAGTAATAACGCGATTTGTAAGATTTGCATTGTGATCATTTGAGAATGACCGAGCAAGACCAAAATCTGCCAGCTTCAAATTACCCTCATTGTCTATGAGCAGATTAGAACCTGCAGCAATGATGCAATTCAGCTCACCAATGCTCCATGAGATGGAAAACAAGATCTAATGGCAGAATACTTTATTTCTTAATAACCTTTTATATCACGATGAAGCACTTGATTCACATGACAATAGTGAAGCCCCGTCAAAAGTTGCCTCATGTAGCACTTCAAGAAAAAGAAGTGAGAACCGTGTAGAAGAGGATAAACCAGGAGCCGTGGGAACAATGTCAAGTATCAAATGCTCAGTGATTAGAAATAAAGAGATTCCTTCATTTCTACTTCTAACAATACCTTAATTTGGGGAACTGAAAACCTCATCCCAGGACGATCAGCGAGACCAGTCAAATCATGATCCATGTATTCAAAAACCATGTAGATCCCACCTTTATACTTGTTACCATCTGAAATCGCACGTAACACTGTGGTCATAAATCAATTACCTCCAAATATGACAACCATTAAAAAAATCCCTTTTATAACCAAATACAATCAAAACACGCACGTGGGCATGCATGCAGGCAAGCATGCATCAGCGTGGATATCTCAAAAAGAGATCCTTTCAAAATTTGAAAGGCTAAATTTACAGAAGCAAAGTAGAGAACTTGCCTGGTCTCCCCTGCTCATCCCTCTCTGGACCTGGAAAAAACAATCACGAGCATTTCAGTTATCAAACACGTAAAAATACCTATATTATTTCTATAAATACGAAAACATGGCAAGCACAATTGAATAAGAATATTTCAACTTTCAACCTGGAGAAGTCACAATCTCTTTCAAGTTAATCACATTCTCATGATGTAATTTCTTTAAAATCTTGATCTCCCTTATTGCTGTTATAGGAAACTACACAAGAACACAACCTTTTTTTTAGCAACCAAACACATTTAAAACAAAAACAAAGTAACATAAACAAGAGTGTGAAACAAAAAAAACAGAAAGTTACCCCTTCTCTCTCATTGTCCATTCTTATTTTCTTCAAAGCAACAATTTCACCTGTCTTTATTTCTCTTGCCATGTACACTTGCCTACAATAAATAAATAAAAACCCAATTGTAAGCAAGTTTTGATCTTTCCTTGACAGAAATTAGTAAGGGAAAAAACCCATAATTAATCATAAAAAAAAGCTAAAAAATCAAAAGGAAAGCTTAAAAAACACAGAGACAAGGAGAAATCAGTGAAAACTGACTGACTGACCCATAAGTGCCTTCACCAATTTGTTCTAATTTTTCAAAACAATCAACACTTCTAGATCCCCATGATGGTGATTCGTTTAAATTCAGCTGCCCAGGAGCTGCTATTGCCATCCTTCTTCTTCTCTCTTGTTTTTTTTTTCTCACTTTGTATTCTCGCTTGCTGACTGCTGTAACCAATTAAGCCCACAAACAAACTCAACTCCACGAATGACAATCCGCCGTCGCCGGAGGTGGTTGCGGCGCTCGCTGTCGTGAGAGAATTGAAGATTCGTTGACGAAGAAACAGAGACTCTCCTCTTTATGGATTTTTTTTTTTTTGGCTTGTAAGAGGAAGGTAATAGAAACGATGCCTCTCAAAAAGGAAACACGGAAAAGAAATTGCTGGATTTTGCAAGGAAAAAGCGTTTGGGCCTGTTGGGTTTTTGTTAAGTGAACCAAATTGAAAATTGTGGCCCTTGTAGTGTAGCATAGAGTGCATTTTGACCCATAAAGTTTGAGAAATATTCCACTTTGGGCTTGATGTCCTATTCAGCAGGCTAACCCTAGTCTACCCTCCAGCCTAAACCTAGGTTATGTGTCCTAAAAAACCCAACTTTATCTACTTTATTGGTTAAAAATATTTGACTTTTTTTAAAAATTAAAATAATATTATTTTAATTTTTTAAAAAATTCAATTAACTCGGATTACCTTCCAATTTATTTCCTAGACTTTATCCAAGATCAACCACCCTATCAAGATTAATATCAATGCTTTATTCATCTTACTCCTGTCAACTTAGAGTTCTCAAAAGATTTCAATATGGCAATTACTTGTTTATAAATTGGTAGTGAAAATCAACATAATGGTGATTTTTTTTCCTGTGATCAACTTTTATATTACCAAATAATTTTTATTTTGAAACATTTTAGTGTTGATTTTATGGATTTTCACATATTTAATATAGTTTGGAGAAATTGTTGAAAGAAAAATATTTTTTTACTATGATAAAAAAAAATATTCCTTAGAATAAGTGAAAAAAAATTAAAGAAAAAAATATTTTTTTAAAAAATTATATTTTGCTACAATTCATGCAAGTTGCACCATATATCAGTTTTTATTAGAAAACATTACTCATAACTTCTTATAATCCGGTCAAAATTATATTTAATTATCTAGTTTTGAAAAATTATATTTCATATCCTAAATTTTATACACTCGTTAATATTTAACTTACTTAAAAAAATTTAACAAAAACTATCTAATTATTTACAAATTTTTATTATTTTTTATTTAATAGCTAAAATGCCCTTATACTGAATATCGTGTTGAAAAAGTGTATTCTAGAGAAAGAAATGGAAAGATTAGGATTTTACCTAAAAATATTAAATGGCATGGGTATTTTATTGTAACTCAACCGCCAATGAATTTGCATAAATTTTTTAACAATAAAAATATATATTTACCTCTAAAATCAAAAAATTATTGAGCTGCTATGTAATAATGTTTTGGGGTTTCAAAATTTAATGTATAGTGTAATTATATCTTTAATATTAGAAAAGACAAAACACAAGCTTAGCTTTTAGTGGTATTTTTATATTTTCATATGAGTATTTTATATTATTATTGGGGTCATGGAGGGTATTATTTTGGTATTTTTCATATATTTTTTTAATTTTTCAATGTTTAAAGTTGCTAGAGTATTTTTGGTATGCCACAACATATGGGTGGCGTTCACGTGTGTAATGTCACCTGATAAACATCATGCTTTAGTTTTTTTTTAATATTGATTTAGCAATTATTTTTAAGGTTTTTTCTATAAATTTATCATGTCCTCATGATTCAGGTCACGATTTTTACATGTTTTTTTATGTACGTGGATTTATTCAGTTAATTTTATTTGTGTTTATCTTTTAAATTATAAGTTTTTTAGAATATAAATTTATATTTTATTTATTTAAATAAATAAGTTAAACAAACATACTGGAATACAAGTTTTATCTTATATTATGAAATATTTTGATAAAACTCACATAACTTTTTATATATTTATTTTTTTTATATAAAAAAAAGCATATAAACAACTTGTATACCGGATTTATATTTTTTAAAAAAAATTATAACACGCGGGTTTAAATGGTGAGTCGATAATTATTGAGAGTTGAGGGAGCAGTGCAGGGAGAAATATGGGGAGGGAGACAATAGCAAAAGCATTTCTTGAAAACGAAGCTTTCTCTCTCTCTTCGAGGCAGGCATCGATATCAATCCGAAACCAAACTTTATTGTCTGCCTATAAAAATTGATTAAAAATTCAATTGTTTGTAAAGTAGGCCCTCTATTAGCTAGAAACTAACTATAAGCCGTCAAATTATGAAACATTTTTAAAATAATACTTTAAATTGAAAAACTAAAAAATAGAGGTTCAAATAAAATATTTATAAGACTACAGGGGTCAACATGTACTTACCCATAGCAGTTTATTTTCCCGTGCAGTTTGCAAGTAAACAGTTCAAAGACGGAATGGATTCCTTGTCTTCTTCGCTTGAAGGCTGTGGCTCAACTGAAACACTGGTAAGTCTCAAATCCCAGAAAAGTTTAGCAACAAATTTGGTTGTTTGATACTGTTTTATAAGCAAAAGGGTCTTCTATTTTTTGTTATGTAGTTTCTTCCCAGTGAACATCATCAATTATTTTTTTTTTTGCAGGTGGAAGACAAGGAACTTAACTTTGCTCAACTAGAGGAGATAGACATGGTATGCTTTGTTAGTTTATCATGTATCTATGTCTTTTCTGGGATTTGTTTGTTTTAGACAATTGCTTAGGATATGCTGTTCATTTGACTTGCTTCACTATGTTTTGTTATTTTAAGATTAGAGCTTTAGTTGAAATGAAAAATTTGATAAACACAGGGAAGTGTGATTTTTGGTGAAGTTTATGTTGGTTGTAACTTACTAGTAGTAATAGTTTCCAAAAGTTTTGAACTTGGTTCTTCTGTCATATTGCTAGAGAATGAGAGATTATCGTAGAGTTTAATGTACAACATAGGAAAAGGTAATCAAGGAGTTTTTTCTACCTCAAATGATTCATTTGAATGGTTGGAAAGTATCAGATACGTTAATGTTTAGTTCATTTGTCTGATTATATGCTTTGGGATGGGGACATGAATTATTGAAAAAGAATGATAAACCAAGCTGTTTTGAAGCTTTCGGCCAATTGGATCAGGAAGTAGTAAACAATTCTTACATAAATTTTTGTGGAATTGGCTCATGCAACCGTGGAATTCTAGTGTCGGGAAGTTGGATTCTTTGATGATGGACCATGAAAAAGTAGTGTCTTCAGTCTGGCTTGTATGCTAACTGATATTCTTATAAGAGCAAGATGTTGTCGTGAACCATGCGAGGAATGTATTTCATTTCTGCTGCTCGTGACAGCATTTTGTTGTTAACAGAAAACTGAAGCAGTTGCTGGAAGATCTGTTGACAATGGCCATGGGAAAACTGGTGCTGTTCAACTGGATAGAGCGGGATCAGACAAGAAGGCTTGCGGCCATGGTACTTTAACAGAAGACCAAGAATATATCAAAGAAATAAAGGAGTTGCATGCATACCTTGACATGGTAAGTTTTTGCTCTCTATAACCATATATACCATGCACATAAATAATACCAACTGTTTTTTTTTTTTTTTTTTTGGATCAGTCATCAGTGCTGTCATTTAGATCCAATTATCAGAATTTTTTAAATCTGAATGCGCTTATTGTTCGTGATTTTGTGTCTTTCTATTGTTTGTTCAATGTTCGGTTTGGATGTGCATCTCTTCTCAGGTGAAAACAATGGTGAGACCAGGTTGCTCCCCTGAAGTGCTGAAAACTGCTTTGAATTCCATGTCAACACTTTTCAACACCCTCACCTTTGTGTCTTCCGGGACAAGACCCCATGCATCCCTTTGAACCGATTTTTAATGGTTTGGCTGCATCATACACAGAACAAAAATCTGTCAGTGTGCCTTGGAATGTGTGGCCAGGAACTGAGGAAAGTTTGGATTGTGTTATACCGACCCCTTTTTTTATCACGGTACTCTACCCATTATATGAAG
Source organism: Populus tomentosa (assembly GCA_018804465.1). Taxonomy (NCBI): domain Eukaryota; kingdom Viridiplantae; phylum Streptophyta; class Magnoliopsida; order Malpighiales; family Salicaceae; genus Populus; species Populus tomentosa. The sequence goes on along the minus strand of CM031979.1, from coordinate 1,687,972 downwards.
TCAATAGAGGTATGTCTAATATTGAACTACTTATTGTTTTCTTCCTGGTTATGGATATGCTATAAAACAGCGACGAAGATGGCCAAGCTGCAATACCAAAATAGTCGGGGACAGGCCGGAATATCCTGTACATCGTGGCAGAGGAAAAGGGTGTAGGATTCAGGGATGCCTTGCGATTGAATTTGTAGGTCATCTGTAACTACTAAAATGAACACATTGGGTTTTTATGCTCTTTTAATGATGAATCACAAATTGTTATGTAATCAAACTTTCTTCATCCAATAAGTGGAAAATCTGTGCTGAGCATGTTACTATAATATTGGCATTGCATATTGAAAATGACCTGGAGTGCAACAAGAACATGCATTTCAAAGGCTGTTTTCGCTTTTTAAGATTGGAAAGCAAATACCATTACTCTCTCATATTCTTAGTTTATTGCCAAGCGAAACTATAAGATACGAAAAAGATGATCTGGCCTTCCATTTTGGAGAACTAGAAGACTGCCCGCCATCCTTTATTATGTGGATACTATATGTCAATTGAGGGAGTTTTCAATGTCAATCACAAATCGATACTTGACATCTTTCTTGATTAGCCTCTCAAGAGCTTCATTTGCATATTGAATTGGAATTACTTCTACTTCGGGGTAGATTTTGTGGGCACCGCAAAAGTCCAGCATTTCTTGAGTTTGCTTGGTACCGCCTGTTGCACTTCCGGTAAGGGTTCTCATACCTGTAACAGTCAGACAATTCAATACCAGCTTAATGAAATGTGTACTGATGGGATCTTGATGAAGCTTTTCTTGCCTTCCTTACTCTCATTTAAATCACATTACCGAAAATAAGGTTCAAAGGAGCGAGCTTGATTTCACTTGGAGCTCCCACCAAAACTAGGATTCCAGCTGTCTTCAAAATTGACATGTATGGGTCAAATGGATGATCCCCTGAGGCTGTATCGATGATGAAGTCCAAGGATTTGTCTAGTGCCTGAAAACACCACAAAAACTAACCTAGTAAACTTCTTGTCTCGATCCTTGAATCCCCGAAAATTCATTGAGCTTCTTTACCTTCATCTGTTCTTTGTCAGATGAGACCACGAAGTTGTCTGCCCCAAGCAAATTCAAGGCTTCTTCCTTTTTGCTCATGCTTGTGCTGAAAACTGTGACATTAAGCCCAAAAGCCTTTCCAAACTTCACAGCCAAGTGGCCGAGACCACCTAGTCCAATCACCCCTAGAGATTTTCCAGGTTGGTTCATCTTATGGCGAATCATTGGAGCGTAGACTGTTATCCCAGCACACAGCAAAGGTGCTGCTAAGGATAATGGGTAATCCTCAGGTATTTTGTAGCAGTATCTGTTGCTCAACAAGAAAGTTATTATATTTATTTTTAACACCAGAAACTTGCTCAGTGGCCTTGACTCAAGTTACACATACCTTTTATGAACAACAATGAAACTGGAGTATCCTCCTTTTGTCACGGTGCCATCCTCATCTAACCCATTAAAGGTGAAAACTACTCCATTTGAACAATGAATTTCAAGATCATCGTTGCAATACTCACAATCTCTGCAAGAGTTGACATATGCTCCTACCCCAACATGGTCTCCAACTTTGAAGCTTTGAACTTCAGATCCAACTTCTTGTACAGTTCCAACAATCTCATGGCTATGCAAAACAAAAACATGATAACGACATTGATACAAGGTACCTATGAGCATTTTTTTTTATTTTTTTTTTATGACAAATGAGACAGATCTTTCCTGATGATGGCGTACCCGGGCACTACAGGATATATTGCCTTTCCAAATGTCCCGCTGGTATAAGCTACATCAGCATAGCAAATCCCACAGTGTGTTATTTTCAGTGAGACATCATCTTTCCCAACAGCCCTGCAGGACTCTCCAAGAATTTATTAGTTGTTGAATATTTCAAAATTTAATTTGGAATATAGTAATTATCATCTTGACACAAACGGAAACAATATAAGAAGTATAGCAGGCACAAAAAGACAGAATTCTGCCGAAAACTCTAATTCCAATTATTAAAGCTCTTCTTGTCGCTCATTTACTAGGAAAAACATCGTGAACAAAGGCTGTAAAAAGCATTAAAAGATTCTAAACTAAATAGAAAAAAAATCCTAAATTAATTATGAAAATATGAGAAATCTTAAACCCTAACTTCTAGGCCTAAAAATCAGACCCTAGGGGGAATAGAGACTCTAGAATCTCCTAGCTTGATGCAATCATCGGAAATTTCTACCTGTTACCATTAGGCTGCAAGTTCAACTAAAATCTCTTGCATAACATTTAAATTGATAATAAGCTCTGACAAAACCATCAAAAATAATATTGAAAGACACTGTATACAATCCTAGTGGTTGATTTTGACTTTGAAAATAAATTGCCTGAGCAATGCTCCTTGGCCAATGCAGTTTGGTGCTTTAACTCCAATCACCCAGTTCAAGCTTAGTTGCCTAAGAAAAAACACGGGCTTTCTCTGTTGTATGCATACCTTCTGTTAAATGTATATGGGGATAGAAACCCTGATTTATCTCTAGCAGCCCATGCTAGGCAATTCCCACTGTTGTCTGAAGTCATCTCCAAGTTCTCTGCAAGCAACGCAACAGAGTTGAATTCAACCAAACCTGTAAGCAACAAGGATTTCCAATCTTCATGGATTAGGCAGAAGAATCTTAACACTTCACAGTGAAGAGAATCATTGTCACAATTTGGAAAATATTTTATCAGAAAAACAAAGATTAGAGAAAGAAACTAACAGGGAGTCGAGAACTGACCTGCTGAAGACTAAATATTCCAGGTAGAACAGGAAGGGAGGGGCAAGCAATGGAGAGTGCCATCCATAATATAAATTATATTTTGAAATTTTATTAACAATTTAATTTAAATGAAGATGATTTTTTTGACACTTGTTTGCATACCGCGTGAAGTCTGACAATAAAAATAAAAATTCAAAGCGGACCTGATGATGGATTGCAAACGTCATGGCTTACTTCAGATTAAGGGAGTAAAATCACACAACAACACGTGGTCCAATCTCTTCCAATTCTTGTATATTTTCCATGTATAATTTATATTATTTCTTAACATATTTTATAAAATAAAAATCTTCAGCTTGTTAAAACTTGCACACAATCTGACTGCTATCTCACACTTAATTTTATTAGATATAATGGACAAAATATGTTGTTTTCAAGCTGTAATTATCAATATTTCAGCAAAAAAGAAGAAGAGAGTGATTGATACCAAAAAAGAGAAAAAAATAAATTTAATCTATCCAAAATAAAGGTTTTTTTTTTAAAAAAACAACTGTTTAAATTAGAAAAACAAACAAAAATCAAATAAACCAAACCGAGAAAAATATATAAAAAAAACCAATTTAAAAACCAAAAAAATTACTCAATTATGTTTGATTTTAATTTTAAAAAGTTGAACTAATTGAATCCATACAAACTAAAATTGGATTAATTAAGTGAAATTTAAACACAAAAAATATAAATAGCTTACTTAACCTAACCATGTGCCATACTTTCACATTTTACTTTTCTTTGATAGCAGCCAACCATTCCCTTATGATCTCTTTTGTTTTCCTTTCCTGTTTGAAACTTGAAAAAATACCTCTTGAAAATTGAAAGTTGAAACAATCAAGCATTTCTATCTCATTCTCTCCTCTTTTGATAATTAAAGGGTGTTTGAGATATAATTATAGCTATTTTTTAAAGTATTTTTTATTTAAAAAAATATTAAAAAAATATTTTTTTATTTTTAATATCAATGCATTAAAATAATCTAAAAACATAAAAAAAATTTAATTTAAAATATAAAAAAATTATTTTATTTTAAAAATAATTTTTAAACACAAAAACTATCCTGCCAAAGAACCAACCCATCCTCTACCCTACCCTACCCTTTCCCCTTCTCTCTTTATCTTTCTTTAATCATGGCCCTGTGTTGATGTTTCTATGCTTCACTTAGACTTTGGCTCTCTTGTTCTAAGCCTCACGTCAACCTATCTTTTTTTTCTTTCTTTCTTTTCTTTTTTTTTTTAAAAAACTTAGATCTTACTATTTGAGCAAGGGAGGTTCCTTTTAAGGGTGCAATTTTTATGCAACATATTCATGCAAGCACAATTAATTAATTAATTAATTGTATTGTGTAAAGGGTGCTACAATGAAGGTGTATTAATTCTCGGCTACTGTTGTATTTTTCTAGAATTGAACGTGAGGGATGCGAGTAATTTTTATTTTTTTTAGCTTTACGGATCTTTCTATTGTTATTGATATTGTTGTCGATTTTTTTTTTTACTTGATTTTATGTTCTTCTCGTGTAATTTAAAGATACTTAATAGATATGGATGTTGTTAGGAAGGTTGTCTAGATAATATATTTTTTAATATATTTTCAAGTTTAAATAAGAGATTTCATAGTTTCTTGATTTTTAATATTAAAATACCTATTTTAACTGTACTAAACTGATTTGATTTAAACTGATATTGAATTTATTTTATGTTATATTCTTAGAAATAACATTTCCGCATTTGGTTGGAATTTTTGATATAAATCAGACCGAATCAAACTGTGAACACCCTTAATTAAAACTGATAAAAACATTTATTTTTTTAAAATTTTCTTGTTAAAGAATAATATAAATTATATTTTAAAATATCACTTAACAATTAAAATTATCAGATTGAAATGGTTCTTTAATATAGTTTTAAAATCTTAATAACCAAATAGTTATGGGTTGAATTCAAATACATGATCCCCTAATGCTGTGTCCATAATAAAGTCCAGGGATTTGTCTAGAGTCTGCAAATAAGAATCATTTATCCATGATCAGGTCTTGATCCCTGAACCCTGCAGGTGAAAATTCAATTCGGCTGATTACCTTCATTTGCTCCTTGTCGGAGGAGACTACGAAGTTGTCTGCTTCAAGGATAGTCAAGGCTTCCTCTGTTTTTCGATATGCTTGTGCTAAAAACTGTGACATTTAGTCCAAAAGCCTCGCCGGACTTCACAGCCAAGTGACCGAGGCCACCGAGTCCAATCACCCCAAGGGATTTTCCGGGTTGGTTCATCTTGTGACGAATCATGGGAGTGTAGACTGTTATGCCAGCACACAGCAACGGTTCATCTTGTGACGAATCATGGGATTTTTATTTTCGATTCCATTATCACTGTCATATGTGATGATGTTGGTCCCTTTGACTCTAGCCAACGTGAGATATTGGTATCATCAGTATGCATATATACCTTCTGTTAAACTCGTATGGGGATGGAACTCCTGATTCATCTCTAGCTGCCCAACCAAGGCAATTCTCGCTCTTGTCGGAAGCCATTCTTTAAGTTCTCTGTCAGCAATGAAACAGAACCCAACTCAACCAAAACAGTAACCTGCACAGAGTTTACACACATTATGACTCAGGCCTTTAATCAGAATTCAGATTCATTGAATAATAAACAAGAACCAGCATTCGAAATATTCTTCGAGAAAGACACAGAATCTATTGGAGGGTAGAGATTGGACCTATAAATTGAACTTGAGCTAGGATAAATTGCTCAATAGTAGATCAGGACGAGAGGACAGGCAGACAGTGGAGAGAACCATGCTTATCACAAAGCATATATAGTGATCCCAAGAGGGTCACAGGTGCAGTAAACGTCATGGAAGACCTACAGTCCAACAAATAGTGCAGTAAGTCTGGGTTGGCTGCAGCAGTCTTGACCCAGAATAGAACACCTGATGACATATGTGGTGATCTATCAGCCAACATGTGACATGTTGTCTGATCTCACGTGGTGCTAGAAATGGTCAAAGATTCAGTGGCAAAGAACATTAAGCTTTTAAATTAGTTAATGCAAGTTTCCTGTTACTCTAAACCGATGTAAAATTTCATGTTCTCTTTTTGACTACTGGTTGTCTGGTCTTTGTGTGCATCTGTGATCTTGAGACTGTTTAAGATTTTTTTTTTAAATAAAAGATTTTATGAATGGATCAACAGCTCCAAAGTTCAACAAAACTATAGAGGGTAGAGACTGGACCTGAAGAATTCACAAGAGCTCCAATAATTACTCAGGAGAAGGCACTACATTCAATGATCCAAGAAACAAAGGGTCACATCGATGAAAAAATCATGGTTACAGCACTCTTGATCCAAAACAAGAGAATTGAGCAATGGCAATTGATAAAGCCATGATGACATACGAGATGACCTCTAATTATAATCCGCCATCACAGTTGTAGAATTGTTGAAAGAACAAAGAAGGAAAATCACTTTTTATTTGTTTTCGAAACTAACCAAGCTGGAAAAATTATTGTTTTGGTGAAGAAAGATCAGTTTCTTTGCGTATTTCTTTTTCATTGCCATTTCCTTTACAGAAAGCAATAATCTGATTTTTTCACCAAAACCAACTTAAAGTCAAAGCTTACATTATTAAATATATTTATTAGACTTTTATCGAGTGGCGAATTAGTCGAGTCAACTCTTGAATCAGTAAGTTAACTTGAATTCATTCTAAAAACTTTCAATTTAGTTTAAAAACAAACTTGCCCCGTCCATGGGCCTCTAAATCAACCCGCTAAATCAATTTAGGTTTGATAATTATGCTGGAAGGTTGCACTGTACAAAACTAGAAACTCTCTGGTACAATTTGTGTATGATGTGGAATTATGCTGAATCTTCATGAGATTGCCACCTTGATACAACTGAAGCAATTTGAAAATAACGGAAGTTTATTATTGCCTTCATTCGATAACATACCAGAGACAATAACATGTTTCTGGTCGGAGACTTCAGGATGAAGCTGCAGCTCACCACAGAAAATTAACTAACAATTAATAGCAGGAATCACTATCAATGGCGATTTGCTTGTTTTCTGCATAATTCTTATTTTCTAGTAGCCTTAAAGGTCTGCAAATGAAACAGCAGAAGCCATTCATTTATGTGTTTCTTTTCCAAGACCGGCCTCGCGCATGGCAACAAGCTTCTCAGCCAGCTTGTCTCTATCGGGCCAGCTTCCATGGACGACTGGAGCATTTGCAAATTCTTGCATCCATGCCACCAAGGATGGAAAACTTTCCTGGTCTACCAGTTTCAGACCTGCTACCTCCTCAAAGATATTAAGGTAATAAGCAAGCCATCCTAATGCAAGGTCTGCTAGTCCAATTGCCTCCCCACCGAAGAATTTCTTTCCTCTTAGTTCTTCTTCTAAATATCTCAAGTTCTGCAGGGATGCAAGTATCCCTTCTTCTTGCTCTTTTCCCTCCTTCAAGAGCACATCCCACTTAATCGACTGGAAGACCTGCAACCACAAGTAAACCGAATAAAAAGTTAAAAACCAGTGAGAAATTGGTCTGTGTAAAATCCACTGATTGTTCTGGAAGCGACATAGCACCTACATAATTACCTTGTCATCACTAAATTTGGCCCAGAAACGAGCATTGGCTTTCTGGTAAGGATCTTCAGGCAACAATGGAGTTTGCTTCCATGTCTCTTCAATGTATTCAAGAATGACTAGAGATTCACAGATGGCTTTACCGTTGTGGACAAGCACAGGAACCTTCTTTTCGACAGGATTATATTGCAAGAGCAAAGGGCTCTTGTTGAAGAGATCTTCGCATATTACATCAAACTTAACACCCTTCAATCTCAGAGCCCAGATGACTCTCAAAGGAAATGGACTTGACCATGACCTAAAAACCTTCACTTCCTCTGCCATGATCGATGCGCTTTGTTATCTCAAGAAACAGAGCCCATTGCGTTTTATAATCAACAATTTCCCTGTAGCTTTTGCTATATCGTCCCTAACATTATCAATATTTGAATAACAGCCACCTTATTTCACCAGATTCTCCCTTTCTCCCTCGCTTACTACCAAAATTCCATCTCTAACCATTATTTTTTTGGGTAACCCTGTCTAGTATATTTTCATAATGAATTGTGCTAAATCCTCTTAAATCCAGATCTCTAAAATATTGATTAGTGGAAGATCCAAAGGTGGGACTCGTATGATCAAATCCATCATCAATCAAATGGTGAAGGAGTTTCTAGCATAGTTTTAAAATTTAACTTTGAAATTTATTTGTCACAAAATTAGAGTTGTCATGAGATAATAACCAAATAATGTTTTCTTTTCATAAGTCTAAACATGTCGAAGTCTTAGATCATTTGAGTCTAGATGACTTGTCAGATCATTCTGAGTTTTATAACTAAGTTTTTATTCAACTTCTTAATTTCAATGCATTTATCTTTATACTTTTATGAGACATGAACTTGGTCCAATTACAGGGAGGGTTGAAATACAAAGTGGAAGACAAAATACTTGTGCAGAAACCTAAAAACTAAAAAGTTCAAGGATTGTTTTCATAAATTCATGACAAAACAAAACTCTCTTTAAAATTATTAGCAAAGAGGAAATACGCAAGTGATGACATATTGATGTCTGGACAATTCCAAGTTGATCTCCATGGATTCTTCGAATTCGGCTTGAATTTCCATGATAGAGTGTCCACAAGAGGTCGAATGTTGCCATTTGTAGTCAAAAGACTCTTTTTGTTTGTATGTGTGTGAGTTTTTCTGTCTAGTTTAGGGAAGATGAGTATTAATTACAACTCTTTTCTTTATATATAGTTTAATATTAATTTATATATAAAAAAAAGTTTAATATTAATCACTTTAAGCATAGTTCGATAAGATTGTTGAATTTCTTAATTTCCTACACGTGTTATAAATTATGTTTCTCGTGTTCTTAAAAATATCATACAAGTTTCTCATAAGGTAAACTTTTTCCTTGTAAAATGATGGCAACCACATTGCTTGACCCCAATCTCAAAAAAATATAATTTATTATATATTGTTTATTTTTATATTTTAAAAATAATTTTAAAAAAAATAATTTTTTTTTATTATAATTACTTTAAATTAATATTTTTTAGTGTTTTTAGATCATTTTGATATGTTGGTATCAAAAATAATTTTTAAAAAATAAAAATAAATTTAATAATTTTTTATTTCATCAAATCAATTGGTAATTAATGTTACACTATTTGTTTTGATATAATTACATGGCTTGAATTATTATCCTAAAAAAAATATATATAAAAAGAATATCTTTTTGTATCTTTTACAGTGCAAAAAATCATTTTAAAATGGACTAGAAACATATTTATTTTCCATCTTTATTTTCGGGTTTTCATTTCTCCAATAAAAACCAAACACAACCTCGATAACTTTACTCGTTTTTGTGTGTGTTTAGAAGTATGATGAAGATTGTTTTTTAAATTATTTTTTTAATTAAAAATATATTAACATAATATTTTTTATTTTTAAAATTTATTTTTAACATCAGCATATCAAAATTATATAAAAAATAAATAAAAATTCTTTTAAAGTTAAAAAAAAATTAAAAAACATAGTCTAACTACAGTTCCAAACCTCTATTATATGTTTTTTCGGTCAGAAATATTAAAATTAAAACTTCAAAACATGTAAGTCTACAAAGCCATTTTTATCTTGAAAAAAACACAAATAATCTCTCCCCCTTCCTTCGTCCTCTTCTCTAACAATGGTCAAGAGGTGTCGAACAATAACCCGAGTTTAGCAAAGTTAATTTTGAAAATAATTCAAAGTAAAACTTGGACTCACTCAGGTTTCAAGTGGGATACGAGAGTAAAAAATATTCATTGGGCCTAGCATACAATATTCATTGGGCCTAGACATGCTTCTTTTAGTTTCATTGACTATGCAGTATATAGGGCCTCTCCAGTCTCCAGTATCTAAATGGGTTTGTTTAACGGAGGCCTATTAGTGGCAGTCCAGATATTAGCTGATCAGGTCTAGAGCAGTTCATTCCATTGGACCAAACCCATTGAACTCTTACCCATTATCTGAGCTAGCCCAGCCCATCTGTTAGCCTGATAATAACGTTAAAATACTTTTTTTTTGTACGTCACGAGAAGAAAAGGTAAATTACTTAACATATATATAAAAAATACTATAATAGCAACATCGGAGAAGGCCCATTAAACCTCAACATCCAATATCCACCATTCAAATTCATCTGGGCCCCACTGTACTTCTCACTCTACGTGTCAAAACTCCAATTGATCACACACCGATTCTTAAAACCTATGAAAAGCACAGAATCAAGCCCTCATAAATACCACACGTTTCTCTTCACTCCTTCATAAACCCTTGCCAAACCCTCCTCTCTCCCGTCCCCGCCTCTCTTCATCTTTCTTAAACCCTAAAAAACCCCCAAATCAAATTTGGGGTTTCTCTCTCGAAACCCTAAAATGTTGTCAACAATTCTAAGAAGATCATCCTCTTCTTATGCGTTAGCCCCAAATCGGGCTATAGCCGCCATAACCCTCCTACACCACCTCCAATTAACGCCTGCCACGTCACCAGTTCCTTCCAGAAATGGGTCTCTCCCCGGTGAGATTAGACCCTTTTCTTCATTTCTTACTTCTCCAACCATATCTAGAGACTTTCATGTAAAATCTGGGCCGTTGGATTTTAAGGCGAGTTCGGTGACTCAAGCTGGGTTCGCTGTGGCTGATTATGGCTCCGACGAGGAGAAAGGGAAAGGGAGCGAAGAAGGGCTTGAAATTTCAAATTTAGGGATTTCTAAAGAGATTGTTAACTCTTTAGCTAAAAAAGGAATAACTAAACTGTTTCCCATTCAGGTAATTTTATCATTTCCCTTTCAAAAATAAATAAATGAATGAGTCTTGGGGATTTTTATGCACGAATGTTTGAATTAAATTTGAATTTTTACCTTGTAATTAAATTAAAGTTTGATTAATCTTGTTTTTTTTAAAAGATTATTTATTGGTCAATTTTATTTTTTAGAAAATGACTTTTTGCGAACACTTAAACATGAAAGTTTGGTTCTTTTTGTGGTATTTAAATTATTTTTTTGGCGTTTTTTTTTATCAATTCAATCTAAAAAAATTGAAAAAAAAAAGATTTTTAGCTAAATAATTTGGTTCCCTTTGATTAATGTTTGATTATTGTTTTTGTTTTTCTATTGCAGAAAGCTGTGCTTGAACCGGCAATGCAAGGGAAGGACATGTTTGGCCGAGCTCGAACAGGAACAGGAAAAACACTTGCTTTTGGAATCCCTATACTCGATAAAATTATAGAATTTAACAAGCAACATGGGTTTGTTCATTTTTTTTGTGTTATTTTACTTCTGCTGTTTGGTTTTTGCTTTGATTGAATTTAATCTTGTTGGTTTTTAGGTTTTTTTACATGTTTGGTTTGTATCGGGATTGTGCAGGAAAGGGAGGAACCCGTTGGCAATGGTTATGGCTCCAACAAGAGAACTTGCAAGACAAGTACAGAAGGAGTTTCATGACTCTGCTCCTAGTTTGGATACCATATGTTTATATGGGGGTGTTCCTATTTCAAGCCAAATGAGGGAGCTTGAATATGGTGTTGATGTTGTTGTTGGCACACCTGGTCGTATTATTGATCTAATGAAGAGGGGTTCGCTTAATTTGTCAGAAATTAAGCATGTTGTTCTTGACGAAGCTGATCAGATGCTTGGTGTGGGATTTGTTGAAGATATTGAGACAATCTTGTCAAGGTTACCTAAGAAGCGGCATAGCATGTGCTTCTCTGCTACAATGCCAAGTTGGATCAAACAACTTGTTAGGAAGTACCTAAAAGATCCACTGACTATTGATCTTGTAAGTATGGGGATTCTCCTGTTGTCGCCTATAGTGTTCCATAGATGTATGCGGGCACCATTATTTTGTATGTGATATAAGTTTTGACTGGATTTCTGCAAAGCTTGGGCCTTTATGTTTATCTGCATGGTTTGGTAGTTTCTATTATTGATGCATCTGTTGGTTTCATTACTACTTGCACTTTCTAACCCATAAAATGAATCTTAGGTTGGAGATTCTGATAAAAAGCTGGCTGATGGAATTACCCTCTATTCTATAGCTTCAGACATGTATGCAAAAGCATCAATTCTTGGTCCTCTGATTACAGTACGTATACACAGCTCCTATTTGTTGTGATTTTAAGTTTTCCTCAACCTTACAATTAACATCTATTATGCAAACTGCACATGATGGAGAAACTTAAGAATTATTGTTGCTTTCACTTTGACCCCTATCATCAATTTTCCTCTTTGAACTTTACATATGTATTTTTTAGGAACATGCAAAAGGAGGAAAGTGCATTGTTTTTACTGAAACAAAGCGGGATGCTGATCGATTAGCATATGCCATGGCAAAGAACCATAAATGTGAGGCTTTACATGGAGATATTTCACAGAATGTGAGAGAAAGGACACTTTCAGGCTTCCGAGAGGGACATTTCAATATTCTAGTTGCCACTGATGTTGCGGCTCGTGGTCTTGATGTCCCTAATGTTGATCTGGTGAGCTATATTATTTTGAATCCCACTGTTTTAGTTCTGCTACTAGTAACTAGTTGATTGTAGGTTTAGCTTTACAGTTAAGCAACAGTTTGCCCAAATTTTCTCCTTCTCTTGCTATAATTAGTTCCTAATCTCAATCCATCTTGCAACAGTGCACTTTGTATAGATACTAGTATGCTCATAGCTTGCTATTTCACATAGTTAACCACAAATCTGTCTTAAGTGGCTTTCTAGAAAATTTGCAATTAAATCTCACAATTCCATGCATTGAAAGTTATTTTTCTGCTTCCTAACCTCATCTGGTTCAAGTTCTATTGAAACTAAGAGCCCCTAAAGGCTTCATATTTTAAGTTCTTGCCCCCAAATTCCCAAGTTCCTCCAAACTTTATTGATCACAAACACAAAATCATATTCATCAAAATCTTCCTTGTGTCAGCTATATTTTAAACCCAATTGCAAACAAGTTGAAGAGCTATATTAGCAAGTTGCCATTTCCTGGCCTGCTATTTCATTTTTAAGCTCTCTTTTGCATTTACATACAGTTGTTGACCACCTGTTCCCCATGATCAGATAATACATTATGCACTTCCTAGATGTTCAGAGACTTTTGTTCATCGATCTGGCCGTACTGGTCGCGCGGGGAAGAAGGGAACTGCAATTCTTATTTATACTAAAGATGATGCCAGGCAAGTCAAGTTAATTGAACGGGACACAGGGTGCAGATTTTCGGAGGTAACCATCATTCTCCTTTTCTCCGTCATAATGTTTTCATTTGTTTTGATTTTTGTCTTAGATGTGTAAAATGTCTGGTCACCGAGTCTCAATTGAGAATTTTCTGCCAGGAACGGCAAATGTCATGCATATAGTAAATATCATCATTTTTAGAATAAAATGCACTGCACAGGTTATGACAGGCTTTTCTGATAGGTTTTAATGAGAGGATCATGGAGTGGTAGAATATGTAGAGTTTTTGCTAATCTCTAGATTATTTGACCTTGTTAAAGGAAAAAGCTGTGAGAGACTATAGTTGAACTTCTTCCAAAAGAAGAGAGAGAGAGAGAGAGTTGCATACCCAATTCTAATACATAACCTGGAAGTATAATAGCTCTTTGCATAGCCAATTCTAACACATAACCTGGATCCATTGGTTACTTGGATTGATATTGATTATAATTATTAGAAGAATATACTAGTTGATGCACAATTTTGGTTCAATATGAGTTGATGCACTATTTCAACATAGTTATTTCCATGTATAATGACGTGGAAGTCCTTTGCAATGTGCATGGTCTGGTTCGTACGAGGGTGTGTGCATGCATGCATGCATGTGTATGCAGTAATATGTTCATCTATTTTTGATTGAGCAGAAATGATGGTATCCTAATTGTGGTGTTTTTCAGCTCCCTAAAATCGCTGTTGATGGTGCAAGCTTAGACATGTACAATGACTTGGGTCGTGGACGATCTAACTCATCTGGAGGGTTTGGTAACCGCGGATATGGATCTGGGCAAGGCTCCAGGAATTCTGGCTTTGGCCGTTCTAATGGTCAATTTTCTGGATCCAGTCAGGGTGGTTATAACAGAAGCAAACCAGGAAATTTTGGTCGTTCTGGCAGCTTTGGTGAGTCGGGTAGATCAGACCGTTCAAGCTCTTTTGGGGACTTTGGTTCAGGCCGTTCAAGCACTTTTGGGGACTTTGGTTCAGGACGTTCTAGTGGAAAGCAGAAGGTTCCTGTTTTTGATCCTTTTGGGGACTCTGACTAGTGATGGCATTGACAACAAGAGAATACAATCCCGACCAAGTGAAAAGGTAAAATACATTTACTACTCCCAAAATCTTCTCACTGTTGGCTAGTTAACAAAAACTAAAAAAACTGCTAGGCGACCAATTTTCATATGAACCTTCAACCCAGTTTTTTCCTTCAATTGCATCCTTTAACAGCCTAATTATATGAAATTAGATTTCAAATTATAATAGAAATACAAAATTAAAAGATAGAGGACTGAAATGTATAATACATAGAAAATACATGTCTCACTCTAAATTCAAGACAATTTTAATTTTGATCCAAAAATTTATTTGAGTTTATTTTGCAGATGATCCCTAGCTTACCGTTGGATTGATTAAGTTACATGAGGGTGGTCATTTATCAGAGGATATCACTCTTTGCTTCCTAATTATTTATTAAGACACCACCTTGTCAAATGTTTACACTATAAAAGATTTCTCTTTTTTAACGATGGCTGCTGTCTTTCACCACAGGTAAAGAGGTAAAGAAAAGACCACGAGAGAAAACGGAGATTAAAAGTATGATACGAAGCAGAAGAAGGGTTTGTGGCATGGCTTTCAGGGCTGCATGTGGTGAGAGGAGTTGTTACTAATATTTCTAGCTATTTTAGCTTAAAACGCTGTCATTTTACATGTTTTGCTGTTTATATTTAAGCTCATGATTATTGTATGAAGATAAAAACAAGCTCTCTATCGTTAAGACAATCTGAAAAGAGCTTTCATATGTAATCAATCTAAGAGTAGCTTTTTTTGTTTGTTTTTACTATTTTTATTGTATTCTATCTCATCATCATCACATTTTATCAGTATAATCCTTTGTTCTATAGAAAGTAACTTTGGCCAAACAATTCTCCTAGAAAGTTTCAGAGTCTGCACCACACCAAGTATTTCTTGAAGAAATATCAAAGACCAGCTCTAAATGGCTGTAAATAGAGTGTAATCAATCAATCTATCTGTACATACATTTTATGTACAATAAAATAAAATAAAATCTTAACACAAGATGGATATCATCATATCAAGAAATATTAAAGAGATCTTGTAGCAAAAGGCAATGTTCATACAGTCAGATTGTGTTTTTTCCCTGAGGGATGAAGATGAAGCCATTAATAAGTAAATCCAGCATTCATGCAAAATCAAAGTACGGGTTTTTAACTTCTTATTTTTTTGCCGAATCAGGCATATGGAGAGGGAAATTTACTGAAGAATCGATTTTCTTTCCCTTTACACAAAATCTGTAAGTAGTTATTGGCATCATTATATGACCAAAAAGGGATAAGTCCTACGGAATTACAAGAAAATAAAATAAAATAACGAACAGGTACCCGATGTACATGTACTGTATTGAGGAGATCTCGAGTATCGAAGAGTTTTCTAAAAGGGCCATCTTTCTGGTGTTTTGCAGCTTCAGTTAGTGCAAGGAACCTCTTGAAACCTGTTGTGGCGGCACCACGTCCAAGTGCAGCGGCTCTAGTAAGAACCTCTTCTCGAGTAGCTATAAATCCAACTGTAGAATTGGCAACTGCAGGAGAAGGGGAGGCAGCCGCGGCGACAGGTGGTGCAGTAGAATGCTGTGTAATTGCAGGGCTGTGCTTGTTGAAGTCATCAAGTATTGTCTGCTGATCTACTTTTTTTAAGACCCTGATCAATCCAGCGTGATGAAGAGAGTATCAGAAAACACATAATGCATTGACCGAACTCAAAATGGCAAGCAGTAATGGTGACAATTCATACAAAATATTCCTCGAGACTACAATAAACAATTGAGAGAATAATTTAGTAGGCTGTCTAATAACCATACTCCATTAACATTATTCTTCCAAGTTCCAACTATCCTAATCGATCAAAAGAAAAAAAAAACTTGAAAAAAAAAACAATTGCCACTAAGCAAAGCATCTGGTCAATGTCACATTTAGCAAAATCAAGTCAAATTAAATGTGATAACCATGTTAGATTTTATAATTCAACAAAGTATTTTATCATGAAATATTAATAAATTTGGAAAAATAAATTAAAAGTGATTGAGAAATTATTCTTAAACAACCTCTAAATAGCAAAAATTCCATATTTAAAATAGTTTTAAATATTAAGTTTGGTTAATGAAGAATACTAAGTTTTTGTTTGGTTAATGATTTTTTATAATCCATGAAATGTACTAGTACATGAATCAACACATTAATTAATTATGTGATGAGAAAAAATATTGTCATGAGTAATTCAAAAACTATAAATATTCATGAATTATGAACATTCATGATTAATGATGAGTAATTCATGAACTATAAATCCTCAAGGGGCGTGATGTGATGGTAAAGGGTTGGAAATCTGCATAGCATGTCTCGAGTTCGAGTTAGGATGTGCACTTCTTGTAAGAACCTAGAACAACTAAGTTTTACTCGCTCACTTGGGTCCATAAAATACACTTTCCAGGAATAGGGTTTCCTCGAATAAAAAAAATAATCATGAACTATAAATATTTTTGAATTCTTTATGAATTATGAATATTCATTAACTATGAGTATTAATATTTTGTTTTTCAAGTCATATAAGCAAGTGTCTTGGATGAGTGGAAAATAAGATGTGAAATTCTTGAATTCCTTCCTTCATTTGTTATTGATTTTTCTTAGACTTGTTCATCTACTTTAGAGCTTAGGTTTGGTTTTTGTAAACAATTATTAAATATAACTTATTTAAATTTGTCGGACTTTGTTTAGGTGTGCACACCTAAACAAGGTGATATTGTTGTAATCCCGTGAGATTTATTGAATAAACTCTTTTTGCACAGAGTAAGGAGCAATACAATCTTAGGAATGAATGATTGGCCATTAATAACAACAAAGCTTGATTAATTTTAAATTGTTTTAACAAGTTAGCACTCCTTTTTATTTTGTTTGATCATATATATTAGTATGCATACTAGGAATGTGATTCAATTATTTATGCAATTTTATATATTTGCTTAATAAACATGCTAATTTTTTTTAATTATGATTGGAAGTATCCATATTCTTATTATAATTAGCTTATAATTATGTATAATCATAAACTAAACATTATATGCTTGCATATCTAATTTATTATAAACTAAAAACTATTCTCTTTTTGCTAGCTTTATGAATTTAAATCTTAATATCAACACTAAAAAACACTAAAAAAAGATAATTTATATCAATTAAACAAAAAAAATATAAAAAATAAATAAAATGAGAAAACAAAAAACTCGAGTTTCAAAATCTAATTTAATAAATTCAAGATTTATAGTTTAATCTAAAATACATTTCTAATGAAAATATAAGAGAGATTAATGTTGTGATACTTAAATGATCACTCTAGGTTTATAGTTACTCAATTAACTCAATCAAATCTAATATTTTGTTTTTTTTTTTTTTAAGAAAAATAGAGTTTTGTTTAAAAATCCAATTATCCGATTACTCAAAATTGATCAAATAAACCAATAATTCAGGTTGATCTTGGATCCATGTCAGGAATGACAACTAGGAGCCAAACCTGAGAATTAATTAATTTAAGTGAGAGATCAGTGGGGATGTATGAGTGTTAACTAAACAAAGCAATTAATCCATCCCTTGATTGATTCATGTTCCAGAAATAAAGTAAAGTAAAAGCAAAGCACACCAAAAGGGCAGATCCATGGAGAGATCCCGCACAAGCACAAGTTGGCGGGTAAGCTTTCATTACAAAAAGCAAAACAATTAATGAAAAATTAATCCACTATAAAATTCCATGATGCCCCAACAGGAACCCTCACGTTCCCTCCTTTCCACCTGTTCCCGTCATTTCCTCTCTGTTTTCCATTTCCAAATTCTTTCATGGAAGAAAATTCAGATGCCAGACACCAAGATTCCACATCAGATTCCCCTGATCATTCTCAGGTAACTCTAGCACTACCTTATTTTCACTCTTTTTTATTTTTAAATTTCAGTTACTGATTATTTTTTGTAAGGTTGCTTCGAGGAAACCGAACCTGAGCTCACTACAAATACCGGCAAGGTCGTCGTTGTTGGAAGCAGAATTCACGAGAATCGAAATCACTCAAAGCCCTAGCTCAGCTAAACTAGGCCTGCCGCCGCGGCCGAATTCAGCTAAATTTAAATCGACGATGAAGAATTTGCCTCCACAGAGAAGTTTAAAGGCGAAAGCTTTATCAGAAGATGGTGAAAAAACTGTCTTGATTGTTCCTGATACGCCGCCGTCTGATAGTCCGGCTGCTAAGCCTTCTACTTCTCGGTCGTTTTCGCTTAATAAAGTTCTGTTTCCGTTAAAACCGGCGAATTCTATGCCTGTTACGCCGTGTGGGAATTCGGATCCTGAGGCGGTGCTGGAGCGGAATATTAATTCTTATTCTGATGATGTAAGTATTCCTGGTTGTTATAATTTTTTAATTTTATTGGTTTTTTGTTCTTAGAGATTTGCACAGCCTTGGCACGCGGAGCAATTATTCTGTATTTTCATGCTTCATGTCACGGGTGATTATCATAATTATAAGACCCGAAACTGTAAACTCGAGTTTTTTTTTCATGATGGGTCCCGTCACAGCTTCAGGATTACTTAATAATGTACAAGAATTATAGTTACTTTGATTTTGTTGAATCTGTGAAATGTTGGATGTCTGTGTTTTTTTTATACAGAAGGTAGAAGTACGGCATCATATAAAGCGGTCGTTGTCAGTTCCGGTGAATATAAAGACGAGAAGTTTAAGACGGACCGAGTCAGGTGGAGGTTTGTTTCGTGTGGTCTTGGCGACTCCACGTCCGGTGGCAGCTGATAGCACGTCTACTAATGATGCCTCGGCGATTGAAACCGGTAAATCTTGAATAAGTGATGAGTGATCTATGAATGGTTTTGATTTAATATGAAGAAATCTTGTGTTTTCGTATGTTAAATACACTAGCGAGTGAAGATGACGGTGAAGACATTCCTGAAGATGAAGCGGTTTGTAGAATTTGTCTGGTTGAGCTCAGTGAAGGAGGTGATACTTTGAAGATGGAATGTAGTTGTAAAGGAGAGCTTGCGCTTGCGCATCAGCAATGTGCTGTGAAGTGGTTTAGCATCAAAGGAAACAAGACATGTGATGTTTGTAGGCAAGATGTTCGGAATCTTCCTGTAACATTGCTAAAGATACATAATCCTCAAGCAGCTGGTAGGAGGCCATTAACTGTATCTCAGCAGAGGGAAGTCACTCATTATAGGCAAGTTCTACTGTTTTCGATATTTTAGCTGAGTGCACATGTGAATTCCCCTTTTGAATTTTTTTTTTACTAGAATTGTAAGATTCAAATTTACACTCTGTTGTTGAGTTGTGATTTCTGGTTCAGGCAGGATTGGGATTTTGAAAATGTGCTAATGATACTGCTTTCTTAGGATATTTGATGGTGCTTAAACTAAAATTGCACAACATTAATCTTACGGCTATACAATGCCAAAATTGCTATTTAATGGAGTCATTTCTCTTAAGATGATGTTAGCTCCCTTCTTGTTTAGAGATTTATTCATGATTTACTAATAAATTTGGTAATGTTACAAAAGGACATTGTGGCTTGTCAGCTCATACCAATGAACTGGTGATGAAAACATAAAACTTCCTCCTCAATTGGGTGGCAGCACCAAAGCGAACCTTAGAATTGTGCATATTCTTGATTCTATAATTTGATAGATCCTCAATCACCTCCACTGCATAGTTCTCGTTTACTTGGATCAACTTTGATGTATTGATCGGTACCTGTTTCTTGTCAGGGTTTGGCAGGATGTGCCAGTTCTTGTCATGGTCAGCGTGCTAGCGTATTTCTGCTTTCTGGAGCAACTACTGGTACATATCGTCATCTGTCTGCATCTCTGGTATTGAACTGGGGTAGCATATTATCACAATGTGGTATGCACTTGGCCATCAATTGGGTTTGATTGTTTTAGCCATGTATAGCATAAATTTATCAGAAAAAACAGATCATCAGGCTATTGTCAATCAAAAATAAAAAAATAAAATTCAGGGTATTGTTGTGTTGTCAGTTGGAAAATCATATAAAACATTAACAACTAAAAAGAGTCAAAACGTGACTGGAACTCGTATTGCTATCATTTATACATGTTCCCCCTTGGGAATACGTTTGATAAAATAAATGACCTCACAAAAGGACATTATCTTACACTAGCTAGTTTTACATGAATTCTCATGTCACACCTTAACTTTTGTATGATGCCTTAAAAAAAAACAACATTTGAATGTATTGTTTAATTTTTGTGTAGGATTAAACGTTTAGGCTCTCCATGTTTCCTAATGGCCTTTTGCACTGTGCATATCTCTATCTACGTAACTCTTTAAAAGCTATATTTTATTTTTGAAAAAAAATTCTATCATGCTTATTTGTAGTATTTGCAATTTTATTTTCAATCTTTTCAGGTATCTGACTTGGGCCCTCGCGCTCTTGCCATTTCATTGCCTTTCTCTTGTGTTTTAGGTCTCCTTTCTTCCATGATCGCTTCCACCATGGGTGAGTTTTGCTGTATCTTCTCTTTTAATCTTTAATACAGTTTGTGCTAGATAATCCATTTAGTACCTACAATGCACCACAAAATCAAACTAAATCTATAAAATCATATTGCTCTTATGGTTTCAAAACATCTTCATATGATAAAAGACATATCATCTCTAAACTGCCTTCCTTCAATAAATGGCTTACGAGAGGTAGGTTCCTTGGTTTATAAAACAAAACAGTCATAGTAATAACATAGTAACAAGCCTGTTGGAGTGCTCACAATATCATATTGCTGGTTCTTCTTTTTGCCCTCTATGTTTTTCCCATTTCTGCTGGCTAAAAAAAGAAAAAACTATTTTTTGTTGGATTAACATGATTGAATGACCTTAAAATATATGGTGGTGGCAGTAAGCAGGAGTTACATATGGGCTTATGCTTCCCTCCAGTTTGCCGTAGTCATCTTGTTTGCTCATGTTTTTTATACTGTGGTGAGCAAACTAAACTTCTTTCCTGAACTATTCTATGTGATAATGTCTCATACTTCATTTCTAAACTGGCAGCTCAATGTGAACCCTATACTCTCTGTCCTGCTATCCTCATTCACTGGTTTTGGGATTGCAATTAGCACAAACTCTCTTCTTGTGGAGTACCTGAGGTGGAGGGCACGCAGGCAATTGCAATCTTCCCATCAGCAAAATGACAGAGCTATGCAGCAGGCGCAGCTACTGCAACAACAACAGTCCATGCAGACATGGCAGCAAGAGAATCAACAACCCAGACAACAATCCATAGAAGATTCCAATGTTGGAACTATTGATAGCTCAAGGCAACGAGAAGCTATAATCCAGAATACGTAGTTCACAAAGATACGATGAAGACATTGGTTTTCTGTAAAGGTAAAAGAAATAAAGCTTTACTCATTGATCAAATGTATTTCAAAGTTTCTTTTCCATGTTTGGTGCTGGGTCACCGGGCTTTGCACCTAATAGTTTAAACATGAAGCTCTAATGTAACCAACATTCAGGGTTTCAAGGTACCGCCACCTAAATGTGGTAAGGCTTTCATGTCATGATGTAACACTTTCCTGGCACCCTAGGCCAAGTTCTTGAAAATTATATATTGCATCGCATCCTCCAAACCAAGGATCGATCCTGGTTGACTTTTAAATTTTTATTAAATCAGCTAGCTTTTGTTGTGGATATAGTTTTATGCGCTTATTCAAGAAAGTACAAGTCATGCCCTTATTTCTTTTTTCATTGCAGAGCTAGGCATTGCTTTTTTGCTTCAGTCAGGAAATTCCACACAACCATTTAAAAAGAGAGAGAGAGCTTGGAAAGGAAAGATTTACAGGGATTTTTTTTTTTTTTTTTTTGGGGGGGGGGGGGCATATAAGAAAGTTTGTTTCTATTAAAAAAATATGTCATGAATCCGGTCATTTGAATGGCAAATTGTGAAAACTCACTCCAAATAGTTGACAATCATGTTGAAGGCTTGCTTGTCAAGTTGTCATCTAGAATAGAAAGGCTTGATCATAAAGGACTCCTGATTCTTTATAGGAAACACTGTTCTTGAAGAATTCAATTGTTGCTGTATTGACCTGGAATCTTCTTGCTGTATTGCTAGCAAGAAATGCACAACAGGAAATATATATACCATGTTTCATCATGTAATTGTCCTACCATGGTCCTTTTTATCCATAGCCAAACCGGCCATGGCCATGCTGAATTTTTTTTTTGAATTATGGGGTTTTATTAAACCGTCTGCTGTGTTAACATGGTACCAAAGGCTAGCTGGAGCTGAGTTTCACTTAAAATCAATTTTGATGTTGAAATGGTCAAACTTTGTCAACCTAATTGACCAGTCCAAATCAATTTCAAAGATTTTTTTTAATTAATAATAACCGTGCTCTTATCTAAATTCTTGTTCTTATGTTCTCCTAGAATAGAATGGAGTAATGAACAAAAATTTAAACTCTATAAAGGTCAGAACAAATCAAAACTGTGCGCCTGGAAAGAATCCCACGTGTAAACCTTCATACTTTCCCCCCTCGAGCTATAATGTTGCTGTGTGCTTTAAAAATAGTGTTACAAGCATTTAACAAACCTTCAGTCACCACCCTCTAACAATGGAGATGAAAAATGGACAGATATCAAAGGCTGCCCTGGCTTTTAACTCTCCACTAGCAATTTTAAATCAACATCTAGTGCTGAAACCTGGGTACTTCATGGGCTTTGCATGGAGAATCCCTTGGAGTCGCATATGAATTGACACTAGCCATGTGCACATTGCATTTATCGAAGTACGCTTCTAGGGCTAGGTTTAGTCAGAGCCTCAAGAAGCCTGCACATCCACCTATCTAGCATTCCTGTGCATAAAGCAGGTAACAAAATTTTACAGATTGAAGCAAAGAAAATCACACATAGTTCACAAGATAGAAACAGCAAACTAGCCTAGCCAGTAAGTTCCATTCTGAAATTGATATCTCAATTACTAAGCTGGATCTCCAGCATTTCCATAACGAATAAAAAACCAGTGGGGACTGGGTTATGTTACCTGTTAAAGCAAAAGTACCACCTAAAACCGCACAGAGCCGAGTGATAAAATGAAGAAAACTACGCCGTTCTTCTTTGATTGTGACAGTGATAGGTGACAAATCATACAAGAAGTAAACGGCTGCAAAAAACGAATGAAAACAATGGCAATCAGTTCAGTGCTAAGAACAAAGCTAAAGAGGGAACAGCTAACACCTATACATATTCAACCAACCTGGCCATGTCCTATCAAAATCAGTCATGGGAGAAAAGTACTCAGTGACAGAGAATTGATTAGTTGGCAAAACTTCTTTGGAGATGTACCTGTACTCGGTTGGAACAATCTGCAAGACATATAGACAATTTCAAAATGCAGTCATATCTAGAGGCAATACAATCAACTGAAACCTCCAAAATCAATACCAATAATCTATCTCTCATAATCATCTAAAACAAAAACGGCGGAAGAAATATCAGATGGACTCTTCTGGAAACTGACAAGAGAGACACAAGCACGCTAGTTCCAAATCTTCAATGGCAATTTTTCTAATCTCACTATAAGCTCTATTTAGCCAGGGAAAGAAGTAGATCTCTGCATGCTAAAGATATTGCTCGCTCTCAAGGACAGGTTTGCTCACAAATATGATATTGTTCCTGAATATTCAGCCCTTGCTAGCTAGATTTCCCAAAGAGAAAAACATTATTCGACATTACTATTGTAATTTGGTTTAGAAAGTCTATACGCTGCAGTAAAGTCTCATCAACATCAGAAGTGTAGAAATCTTGTAAGCTAAGAAGTAGCCGGTCATCAGAAAGAAAACCCAAAATTCAAACCTTGATGTAATACTTGAATGTTCCACTTGTTTCATGCAGACTCCGTGTTGTCCCATCAAGAGGATTGTGAATTCCAGGATATTTTGGTCCAAATGACAAGTCATGGATAATATGACTTACATTGACATGCTTAGCTCCATCAAAAATCTGGAAGAAAACAGTAGGATTCCTGATTGATATACTGCGGATGCAAAGTAACTAAATGCAATACATATAACACAAGAAATTTCTAAAACATACTTCAGAAACAACCACTTAATACAAGACTAATTAATCTGAAGTTTCGCTGTTTAAATTGATCTTACAAACCAACTAATCCAGGTACTGAAATTGTATGTAAGACAGAATATGATCTTTATATAGTTTTTTACACTCTTCAGGGTAATAAAATTGTGTTTTGTATGTGAATGAATGTCTCCCCAAATCCCTCTAAAAATGAAGGGTAAAAACATGTATGCAACCACCCTTCCATCAGCACGCAGCAACTTTCAAGAGTGGAGTTACAAGTGATACATTCATTAACCAATAGCTCATTAAAGTAGGGATCATGCACTGATAAAACTTGGAAACAAAAAGACACTAAATTTCTTTTAAATTCTTAGCATGATAGTCAGCTAGGTAAAAAATAAGCCAATTTCTTAGGAGGCTATTTTGTTTACAAAAGCACACAGAAAAAGAAATACGAAAGAGCAGTTCTGACCATTTGGGCAACAAAAATGTTTAATCCATGAACTGAAATATGAAAGTTGCCAGCAACCCTTTGGACATCTAGAACCCCATAAACCTGCAGAAGATGTTATGCAAACTTAGAACTTTCCCACCTTTTGAGGCATAAAGTAACAAGTTCATGAAAATACATGTATTGAAAAGCAATACCCGACATCCTTCTCCATTTGCCAATGCTTGCTTCACCTTCTTGACCATAGTTTCAGCAGCGTCATCAAAGCCTTGCGTGTGCTGTTTTGCTTGGGAATCCTCATGATGATCTTTATTGTGATCTGATTAAAGTTATTTCTGAGATATTAGCCACATTAATAAACTTACTATGCCAAGAAAAAAAAAAGACCATAACTAAACATAAGCATTGTCAATAACTCAAGCAGCTTAATTATTAGGACTAAATCTGATATTTTTGTTCGGAACTTGTGGTTTAGATTTTGTCTATGAAGGGCCCTCTTACAGAAAGCACAAAAAAGATAA
Organism: Populus tomentosa; assembly: GCA_018804465.1. NCBI lineage: Eukaryota > Viridiplantae > Streptophyta > Magnoliopsida > Malpighiales > Salicaceae > Populus > Populus tomentosa. The sequence goes on along the minus strand of CM031979.1, from coordinate 1,662,721 downwards.
CAAGAATTGAAAATAACCAGGTCAATACCAATGCACATCCTATATTTTGAGTAGGAAGAAAGAAAAACTCTCAATTGCTCTTAGCTTCAAACTTCCTATCATTCCATTCGATACCAAGTTCTCATGTTTACCAGATGCTACTCAATGATAATGAAGCTACAACTATGCTGCACTATAAAGGTAAAAGGAAAACAAAATTATGCAATGCATATTAATCCAAATCAGGATCCCAAAAACATAAATAAATTCCAATATGCCAGAAAATTGATATTACCATGGTTGTGAGCTTCATGTTCCTTTTCTACAAGGTCTGACAAATACTCAGTGCCAGTGATATGGCCATAACTGTTCAGGCGAAGCTGCAAAAACTCTACCCTGTTAGCAGTGGCTATCATACGCCATTAATAGGTACAGACACATGAACAAATACACCTAGTTCATCTTAGAGTGATTCCAAGATGCTCCTAACAGCTTCATAGCAAAGACAAAAATTTCCAGCAAAAAAAAAAAAAAAAAAAAAAAAGGGAAAGGAAAGAAAGAAAGAAATTTTCTTACTTTCCATATGTTTGTATCAAGATCCACTTCATGCTTGCCTGACATGTCAATTGCATCCACACTCAAAACTGCACAGATGAATAAAAAAAAGAAGAACTTTTAGAAAAGCAGGAGCGTAGAATTATCATAAAAGATGAAATAAACAGATATTAATAATAAACTAGCAGCTGCTTTAAATCAAAGAAGGAAAATGAATGGCCAACCATCACAAGGTAAGGAAGGAAATGTTATATTAATGTGAATTGGAAGAGTTTCTCCACGTGTCAAATCTACAGACATCTGCAAAACACAAGCAACACCAGAAAGCTTGGATCCTTATGAAATATAGTATAGACCCATTGAAAGTATTTCCTGTTATTTAAATACACAGTCAATTAGGTTCAGCAAAAACCCATACAATTGGAAGAATGACACAAGTCACCTTTCAGAATTACATTATAGCCTTGATTAGATTACAAGACTTACCCAGTCAAATTCTTTTCTGTTTGCACTTGACTGTTTAGCAGACAGAAACCTCTTATTGCGAGGAAGCCATGTCTAAATTATGAATCACCACTGCAGCTCAGCTCAACAAGGCTGAAAATGATCATTCTCTTTTGTAGTACATGTTAAAGCTTAGATGTTCCTCAATTTACACGAAGCAAGTTACTTTCATGATATTGTTCATAACATGTGATTATTTGGGCATTTCCTCAGCTATGACATTGAAGGTCACCTTATCAGGAGTGCAGGCAAGGGTTTACCATACATTTTCAGTGTTGAACTTTCCCAGATTAATTATTGCAAATGTTTCTTTGCAATAATTACAATGATAACAACATATTCTTTAATCCAATTGGGTACTGAAGGCAAGTTATTCGGACACTCAAAAAAGAGGGGCGTTGAAAGTGGTATAATGGCATATCATGATCCACACTTTTTTGAAGGCCTATCTCAGTGCTGTAAATATGATGTACGGAAATTTCCCTACTTGAAACAAAACAATGAAGGTATACAATTGGAGGACAAGGTGGACTGACATCATACACAAGAGACAACCAAACATGCAGAAGAGAGATGGCGATTAAGCACTCACCTGATGGACTGTATATGTAGTAAGATAATATGCCAACTCATGGTAGAACAACGTGGCCATTATGACTAGCCCAATGATGGAAACTATGAGAAACAAGAAGGAACAGAATCAACACCATAAAAATAACAATCAAAAGACAGTGCAAACAGTGAATCTAAATTCAATAAACACTACTTTTCATTTCCTAGAAACAAAATTGCATGCATTATTGCAATACATGGTTTCAGCTCAAGAATTTCTCTTACAGTACGATCCACCACAAAACAAAAACTAACAATAATCATCATACCAATCTAAACCATCTTTTATCAAAACCCATTTACAAAACTTCTCATGAAAATTAGATATCTTTGCATCTGTCCATCAAGAATCATTTGTGGCGCAGCAAACACTCTATCTACATACCCCACTAGAGCCTTAAGAAATTGCAATAAAAACATTCCTAGCTTAAAACCCACCTCCACTAAGTGTAAACAAATAACTTCCTGTACAAATTATGTCAAAACAAAGGAATACAAAAACGTCAATTTACCAAGAGCCCCAGATTGTGTCTTTTGCAACAGGTGCTCTTCTGCACGAGGAAACGCATCCAATTTCTTTATAGCTTGTTTCATTCCCATCTTTTTCTACTTTTACAACACCAATCTATCAGCTGCATAAATCAATGAATCACAAAAAACCCATATCAGAAACCCTTCAAAGTCTGCATCTTTTTTTGGTTTTAACATTGTTAGCACCAAACAAAACATAGAATTTAGTGAATTGTAGGAAATTAAGGATGCCCAGTCAACGTTAATATAAGTTTTTTTAAAACAAACCCAACAAAGGGAGGGATCAAAAATCAACATGAACGAAGAAAAGAGAGAAATTTTGGGAAAAATAAAAGTGCGTGTCTGTGATTGTGATTGTTATTGTGATTGTGAGGAAACGTACCTGAAGAGGAAGACTCAGGGGCTTCTCGGAGAAAGAGAGATTCAGGTATTAACAAGGAGGTCGAATTTGATGTCGTTTTTGTTGGATGTTTTTTTCTATATTGGATGGGCCTCGCATTGTAGCCAAGTTGTTGAAGTTTCCAATGGGGCTATGAAGTCTTACAAGAATAGGCTTCCGTAGTTTTGTTTTCCAAAAATTGCATTCTTTTTTTCCTTTAGCAACAGTAATAACTGTTGTTTTAAACTCGAACCGGCCTGATCAATCTACAACTTGAACTGCGTTAAGTTATTTAGAGCGTGTTTGGTAGTGTGGTAGTAGTTGCTTTTCAAATAGCTTTTCATATCAAAATACATGCCAATGATATTTTTTCATTTTTAAAAAATCATTTTTGACATCAGCACATCAAAACGATCCAAAAAGTACAAACCGAACTCAATTTTAGCAAAAAAAAAAAAAAAATTTCAAATTTGGACGAAACGCAGGTGCAACCGCACTACCAAACGATCCCTTAGTTAGCTCGGTTAAACTCGAGTAATATAATTTAAGTATTAATGAAATTATTTTTTCTAACAAAAAAATTTGCCCAAAAATTATATGTCATCTTGATTTTATGGGTAAGATTGTATTTATATTAGTTTTCATATATCAAAATTAATTCATTTTTATTTCAATGGCAACATTAAAACTAATTTAACTTTCATATGGGCTCCAAATGAAATTCAGTAATCAATAAAGAACAAGGGCCTTTAAGCCCATAAGAAAAGTACCAGTACCGAAACAAGACAAAACAGTGACCTTTTTAACTTCCACTTGCTGCTGTTGTCGCTGCTGCTGCTAGTCTTGTTGTTCTGAGGTGGTCTTTAACCCGCAACAGACATGGCAACTGTAATAATAAAGAGATTAGCACCATCTCCTTTTGCTTTGATTACTGTTTTAGTCACTCTTGCTGCTTTGTTCTTCAGCTCTAGATTTCCCTTCAAACCCACTAACACTTCTCCTCAACAACAGGAACTGGTTTCTCTCTCTCTCTCTCTCTCTCTCTCTCTCTCTCTATTTTCATGGGATTTTTTTGGGGCTCAAATTGATGCAAGTTGAAGTTTTTACATCAAATAAATGTTATTTTTTTTAGTCTTTAAAAACTCTAATGCTGATTTCTTGTTAATTTCTTGGAATGGAAAGGATTGAATTTAATTATTTCCATTTCTCTCTGTTTGTTTGGCTCAACTAAGCTGAGAATTTTATTTTTTTCTATCAGCACTTGGAGCATTGTATTTAGTCCAGCGGACTTTCCCCTTCCCTAATAATTTTCCCTTTCCCTGAAAATGAATTGCCTCTGCAAGTACATCTATCTCTTTTTCCCCATTTTGTGCAGGAGATGGACTCACAGACTCCTTGCGTGGCTTGTCCAGTACTGAGATAATCTCTTTGCCCTTTCCTTTGGGGTGGGGCATGTTCTGTGTACACACACTGCAACTCTTGGCGGTGTAGCCCACCTTTTTCGCTTTCAACTCCCTTAACATGATTATTTGTCAAAAAGAAAATCACTTTAAACATCCTATTTCATTTATATGGATCAATATGTTGAACTTCTTTTGCATGCTCCATGCTAATGTTAGTATATTGCTAAAAGTTCTGTGTTATATGATTCGACTATTCCCACATTTGTAGGTGAAGAGTATTGTTGAATGGCAGGAATTCGACTTCAGAAGCTACACGTGAGTTACACATTGTCCATATTACGATGTCCTTTTGGCTTAGAATGAAAGAGCAAAAAGAAAAGAAAAGAATACCTAGTCGAAGCAAAGGCTGCAAGAGGCACCCGGCTTATGGAGAAACAGAAAAAAGAGGAAGTCAAACAGCATAGTTGCAATTCGAGGTGGAAGCAGGGAAAGGGTGGAGAGGTATATTTTCACTTGATTAGGGGGCATAGCTATAAATCTTTATTCGGATACTTTTCAGTAGTTTGACTATCAGCTTTGTGCAGGTCTGGTGCAATGATGGCTTCCCAAGGCTGGTGCAGAGACCACAAGAAATTGCTTTGACTGAGAAGATGATTGCTTGCTTTAAGGAAGATCAAGTAAGCCATCCACGGCTAGAAGTGTATGAAGGATGTGATCATCTTGCCGAGAAATGTCGTGTTTGATCTAGCGACACGATAAGTGTGATCAAAGTATCCTGATATGAACAATGCTTACACGTTCACTTCATAGGCAGTTTTAAGTCGATAGAAAGAAATATTGTTTTCCCTTTCTTTGGTGCAGCTATTGATGGTTTTGATAAATTGCCAATGCGCTGTATTAATGTGATTTTACTTGTTTATCTTCATAACAGAAGCAAGGGAGGGATCGCCCTACTCCAATTCTCTAGAGATGCTCACCGATGTTCCCTCCTGAATGTTACCTTCAGGTAAAGGTAAATAGCTTGCATGAAGCATTTTAAAAATAAAGCATATAGTTTGCAATGGAATATACATAAAATTTCACTTTGATTATTTTATACCAGCCATCACATTGATATCAACATGCTTTCATTCGGTAGTCATGTGGTAAAGGAATATCCGATAGTGTTTTTGTTCATCTTTATGACAAAAAAAATTCAAAATATAGCAAGTTAAATTACTCTTTTTCCCCATTTCACCAGTGTTGTCTGACGTCGGAAACGATTAGTTTGACAAAAGCAATTCACTGACCAGCTTCTCCAAGTTAATGGATGATGAACCAGTTGGTTCAGTGGCCTCTTCAGCCAGCCTTTTCCAGTCCATGGCCTTCTCCCTCATTTTCTTACCCTTCTCTCCTTCCATTAGTTCTCTGACAAGCTTCTGCACTTCTTCCCTCCTCACATTATTATCTATCTCCATGCCAACCCCCCATTCATTGCAACTATATCTACAGTTCATTTGTTGATCTCCAAAGAAGGGCCAGCAAATCATGGGAACTCCCGCAGACAAACTCTCCATAGTCGAATTCCAACCACTATGAGTTAGAAACCCTCCAACTGATGGATGGTTGAGCACTTCCTCTTGTGGACACCAACTAGCAATGAAACTACGATTTTGAGTTTCTGCTGCAAACTCAGCTGGCAAGGTTGCAGCATCACCAACAACCAAGTCTGGCCTTATGATCCACAAGAATGGGTGCTTGCTATCGGCTAATCCCATTGCAAACTCAACTAACTGTTCTGCTGTTATGACAATTAAACTGCCAAAATTCACGTAGACCACTGAGTTGGGTTCCTTAGTATCTAGCCATTGGAGACACTCACTTTCTTCTTTCCATAGATTATAACCGACAGATTCCGAACTGTCTTCTTGAATTTGATTGAGAAGTAACTGGTAAGGGCCAATTGCGTAAACACGATGAAATATGGAAGAGAGGCCATCCAAAACATCTGGCTCTAATGCATCGAAAGTATGAACAACAATCGCAGGAGCTTTAACAGTACTTTCAACACTTTCTATTGTGAAGTAAACTTCGAAGTCATCTGGATCTATTCTTTGAGCTGATGGAAAATCCTTGAGACGGATATTTTTCATACCTGGAATCCAGTCTATAGTTGTATCAAGATAGCTCTCATCTGTGAAGAACCCAAGAAATTGAAGTCAGAGAGCGGTAACCAACTCGAAAGCACATAATTTTGTTGTTATATAACAATTTTAATTGCCAACTACCTTTGAGTGGTATGAGGCCTTTCTCCATGAGCGCTCGGACTTGTTTGCATGCCATTACGCCACATGCGGACAGGGTAAAAGAAACCACCGCAGGGACTCCAAGTTCTTCAGCAGCTTTGATGGCGAATGGCATGAAACCATCAGAAACAATACAAGTCACCGGAGGAGTTCTCGAGGACAAGTTACTGTTAAGTTTGGCAATGAGGTCCAGAAAAGGAGTCAAGAAATTTGTTAGAACAGCCTTTCCAAGAGAAATCCTGTCTTGGGTGGCATCAGTTTCTGAAGGAGGGAGACCATCAGGAATGGTTTCAAAACAGAAGTCAGGCGAAGCATCAAAGGCATCGGAACCTATTGATTTCAAGAAACGTTTATGATTGAATTCTGTGTTGACAAACGTTATGAAAATACCTCTATGATGCAGAAGTTTTGCCAATTTAAGATTTGCTTTGATATGGCTTTGAAATGGACATGGAATGACAACAGCATGAGGCCTTTCTGCTGGCTTGGTTCCCATTGTGTCACCCAGAAAACCTTATGGAACTTTGCTTCTTATTTCATAGATAGGTGGACGATAGAGTGAGCTGTATCCATGTTTTCTTTTTCTTTTTTGTTTTATGCACCTCTGATATTGACTGGGTGGGGTGGTCAATATCTGTGTGCTCCAGCGACTTGTGTATCATGTATGGTATTCTATCCAAGCAAGCATAGAACCTCAGATGTTGACGTGATGGCTAATTTCTGAATTAACAGCTCACATTTGATTAAATACAAATGGATTTATTTTGATACGTGAGATTTAGTCCGTAATATAATTCGACTAAACCTGAAAGATGTACATAATCTCAGTGCGTAAAGGTAAGATCTATCGTGTCCAGCACGTCGGTGTTATCAGTAAAAGGACAGAGATAAAATGGACGCAGGGATCAAATATTCACTGATCTCTTCACTTGGTGGTCTTTATTATGAAAGTGAAGGAAATCCTACCAAATCTTTGGAGGGAGTCGAAGTTAAGGCCGCAAGAGACACCCAGCTTATGGAGAAACAGAGAAAAGAAGAAGTGAAACAGCCTAGTTGCCATTCGAGATGGAGTCAGGGAGAGGATTTGTGCCGGGAGTTTTCAGCTCTTTTGGGGGCTGCACATCACTAATAATAAATAATAAATAATATACTTTAATAATAAAATAATAAATTCAGATTTCATATATGCAACCCTCCATACAGAGGTTGTCGTAACATGCTTGTGGATCCCCCGCTTCAGCAAGGATTTTTTTTTCTATTTTTTATCTTCCGCTTACTATGGAAAGGGATTTTTTTTTAAAAAATAACTTTTAAAACTTTCATGTATTTATTTATTATTAAAAAAGTTTATCAACAAAAAATATTTTTTAATAAAAAAATATTTTATTTGGTTTTAAAAAAGTATTTTATTTTATTTTGAATAAAAAATACTTTTTAAAAGTTATAAAAAATTTAAAAATACTATGTTATTTGGTAATTATATTAAATTTGATTTTAATTTTTTTTTATTTTATAATTTGTTTTGATTTTTTTAATTTTACCTATTAAAATTTAATTTAATCTGATTTTTATATTAATTTTAGTCTTTATTTTTATAATTATTATTTACTTTTCTCTTATTATTTTTTAATTGAATTTTTTTTATCTATTAGATTTGTTTTTTATTCTTTTAATTGTTATTTATTTTATTTGAAATAATTTATAATATTATAATATTTTTTTATTTCATTATTTTTTAACTTTTTTATTTATTAGATTTAATTTCTATTATTTTAATTATTATTTATTTTATTTGAGATAATTTATAATTTTTTTATATTTTATTCTTATTCAATTTTTTAATTTTTAAAATTTATTTTTTATTATTTTAATATACTTGAAAAAAAAAATTAATAAGTTATTTTACAATTTATTTTCTATAACATAACTAAATATTAATCACAGTGCTCATTGGACATGGTAAAAATTAAACTATTTTTCAATAAATAAATAAAACTAAAGAACTGTGCACATAAGCTACTCCCTACCATGTCCAGTGAGCACTGTGATTGGATTTCACAACACATCTGTAAAATCTTCCATCATTACTGTGTCTATTTCGGAGCAGATACTTGAGGGGCTTTGTTTGGTCTCGTGAACAATCGTAGACTTACCACGAACACCACCTACGGAAACAATTGAATCCATACATTGAATGAGGAGAACAAACGACCTAACCACTGTGACAATCGGTTGTCGGCTCCACCAAGATATTGCAATAGAACAAGAAACGGTATTATTTTTAGGCACTCCAGCACATAAATATAAAACCCGGACTCGAGCCTCCTGGTTTTTTGTATTTTAAAAATATTTTTAAAAAAATTTAATTTTTTTTATATTTTTATTAACTTCAAAGTAATATATTTTTAATGTTTTTAAATTATTTTGATATGCTGATATCAAAAATAATTTTTAAAAAAATATTATTAACATGTATTTTAGCACGAAAAATTATTTGAAAAGCAACCGCAACTACACTGCTAAACAAACTCTTAAAGCACATTTCATGTTTTGGATAGGTCAACTTAGGCTGGTCTAAAACTATGCTGTTCTAGAAATTTTTTTAAAAAATTTCAAACTATGTTTTATATTTAATTGAGTTAAGAGTTTGATTTTTAAAGGCAATTGAGTTTAATCGAGTAGACTCTATTTAGTTTAATATGAAACTTGATCTAGATTTAGTCTTGGTTAACAAGTCTAGAATTAACCTGTTATGCTGGTCTGATCTTGATTATATAAAAATAACATGACAAATATGATGTGACATTTAATTTAATTTAAGAGACGAGAGTACAGTTTATTTTTTTCTAATTTCTTATCACAATTTTAAAATCCATTCATGTTTACTCCATGCTTTCATTACATAATAAGAAACTAATTGTTTGACAAGAGCACTTCATTAATCAACTTGTCCAAATTAATAGATGCTGAAACATTTGGAACAGTTGCCCCTTTTCTGCAAATTTCCTCCATTCCGTTGCCTTCTCCCTAATTTTCTTACCTCTATCTGCCTCCATTGTTTGCATGACAAGCTTCTCTACTCGATCCTTTTTGACATTAATATTATCAATCTCCATGCCAACTCCCCATTCTTTTGCAAGTTTATCTACAGTTAATTTTTGGCCTGCAAAGAATGGCCAACACGCCATTGGAGCTCCAGCAGATAAGCTCTCAATAGTCGAATCCCAACCATTATGAGTTAGAAATCCACCAACTGATGGATGGTTGAGCTCTTCCTCTTGAGAACACCAGCTTGCAATAAATCCACGTATTTGAATATCGGCTTCAAATTCTGCAGGCAAAATTGCCGGATCGCCAATGACCAAATCTGGCCTAATAATCCGCGAGAATGAGTGATTGCTGTCTGCTAGTCCCATGGCAGACTCAACTAGTTGTTCGGCTGTCATCGCTATTATGCTTAGGATTATTTAGAAATCCCTAGGATTATTCGTAAATTCAATTATTCTCCAATATCATATTAGCAGCAGCACCATCACCACAAGATCCTCACTCTCATCACCAACCATTTTGAATTAACACCTCCAACAGCTACTATTCAGAATGGTAATTAACCATACATGGAAATCATAACTGTAGCTACCTCAACCAACGACTACTTCTCAAAGAAGGAAATTACAGCTATGACACATCTCTCATAGAAGGAAACTACAACTATCTCATATCATAAACAAATCAATATATATAAATAAGGAATATTGTATTCATAGACAGAAATAAGTGATGAAAAGGCAATAGTTAATTACTACTCTATATATAAAGAGTATCCTGTACAAATTAGAATCAAGAGTGCTCATGTTTGTATGCTTGATAGTAGTGCAGTAAATTCATATTCTTCATCTACTGCGTTCCCCTGTTCAACTTTTTCTCTTGGTATCAGAGCTTGAGTGAGCACATACATATCAAACACAATCACATACTTCACAATGATTTCGTTGTCTTTCAATGTTGGCAACTTTATTACCCTTAAACTTAACTAAACAAACTACCCATTATGGAGAGAACAAGCTCTGGCTCTTACAGAAAGTCAGGAGCTGGTTGAGCATCTCACCAATGAAGTTCTTGCACCAGCGAAATACAACACATAAGATTCAATCAACAACCTGCACACAGAAAATACGGTACCAGTCCTAACAGAAGCCTTCATCACTTGGAGAAAATCTGACCGACTCCTTCGAGGTTGGATTATTGGAACCTTGTCTGAAGAAGCACTTAGTCTTGTTGTTGGACTAGAAACAACATCTGCTGTTTGGGAAGCATTGAAGAATGCGTATGCTAAGGATTCACAAGAACGTGAATTCACACTTCGGCAACAAGTTACCTACTTCCATAAACATGAAAATCAGTCCATGGAAGAGCATATCCGCAGTGATAGCCTTGCAACAATTGAAAAACCAATTTTAGACAATGAAAAGGCTTTTTATCTTCTCACCAGCCTTGGTCCACAATATAAAAACTTCACAACAACCATCTTAAAGCCTCCAAGACCATCCTATTCAGAGTTGGTTTCATAGCTTCAAAATTTTGATCAACGCCGAAATTGGTTCTCCTCTCATACAGACATAACAAACACACAGGTTCCACAACAACTTGCGTTTTATGGACAACAACAACAACGCCATCAGTAGAGAACACAACAGCCTTCCTTAGCATGCAACACATATCGGTTCATATCTAATGGAAGAGGATTTCAAGCCCAGCAATCCAGAGATCAAAACAGAAGGTATTTTAATCCCACTCAACAACGCCATCCTCCACCACTAGGAGAACGCCGCATGACTCAAACAGAATGAGATTTGTATCATGAAGAAAAATGCCAATATTGTGGCACAACTGGTCACATTGTTAAAATATGATGGTGGATACCTAAACAAAATACTACTTAGGACACTGAAATCCCACAAGCACTAGCAGCCCTTACGCTAGACAACACCGTAGTTGACATGGAATGGACATCAGACACTGGTGCATCAAATCACATGACAAGTAAGCCAGGTATGTTAACTAATGTTCGTAAGTATTTTAGAACTTATTCTGTTGTTATTGGAAATGGATCGTCTCTACCAATTGTTGGTATTGGAGATTCATTTATTAAACAAAAAAAATACTAAATTACCTATTAATAATGTTCTCCTTGTTCCTGAATTAACTAAAAATTTACTTTCAATAAGTTAGCTTACCAAACAATTTGTGCTGAACTATGAGTTTTCTGACGTCGATTTTTATGTTAAGGAATGGAAAACAGAACAACCTCTGATCATAAGTGATCTTTATGTCTTGTACAACTCGCCAGAATTACATTTTTCTTATCGTTTTAAAACTAGATCAGTAGAAGTTTGGCATCAACGCCTAGGACATCCTCAAGCTTCTGCAGTGCAGCTATTAAAAAATAAAGGATTGATTGACGTCACAAGAGCTATGAAGACTAAGCAACTTTGTGATAGTTGTCAATTAGGAAAACTTAGCAAATTATCTTTTTTGCATTTTGAACATTCAAGTATTGATGTTTTGGAAAAAATACATTGTGATTTATGGGGCCCTGTTTTATCAATTGGAAAATTCAAATATTATGCTTGCCTAGTAGATGATTTCTCTAAATATACATGGATAATTCCTTTTCATAACAAATTTGATTTTCTAGCAGTGTTTATATCATTCGAATTCAATAAACAGATCAAAGTCTTTCACTCAGATGGAGGAGGAGAATTTATTAACTCAAAATTATCAAGTCATTTTTGCTCCACAGGAATTGTTCACCAGGTATCTTGTCCTTACACTCCTGAACAAACAGGTATGGTTGAAAGGCGACATAGAATTACAAGAGAACTAGGTATGACAATGTTATTCCATAGTGGTACTCTATTTTTATGGGTTGAAGCTTTTTCAACTACTGTTTATCTTATTAATAGATTACCCTCTTCTGCTCTTAACTCTGACACTCCATACTTCCAATTACATGTTAAACACCCTATTTATTCATCTCTTCGTATTTTTGGCTCCCAATGTTTCCCTTACACTTGGGACACAAGACGGAATAAATTTGATCCAAAAAGTGTTCCATGTATTTTTGTAGGATATAGTGATCAACATAAGGGATATAAATGCTTTCATCCAACAAGCAAAATTTTTTTTGCCTCACGACATGTGGTTTTTAGTGAATCTATCCTTCCATATAAACAAACTAATACCACCACAAATATTGATCACTCTAATCATGTCATTAGCATATTTAACTATTGGCTAACTATTCCTGCTTCATGTTCTCTTACAGATATCTTTGAAACACCAGTAGCACCACCATGCCTCAGCTTACTACCCATACCCCTGCTTCCTACCATGATCTCAAATACACCAGCGTGTTTTAAAAATATTTCTCCAGTTTATGTTGATCTGCAACTCCATGATGACAGTACTCCAGCCCGACAGCAGCTTCAGCAGCAATATGACACTTCAATTACTCAGCCGAAGACATTTCAGCAGGAGACAGTGCACACTTCTTGCACTGATATCTCTAACTCTGCGGCTGAACAATCCCCTCATGATATCTATAATTCTTGTCCTCCCACTGATCCATATATAGAACCCTCTTCCTCACTACACCACCATAGTCCGAAGAATGATATTCAGCAGGTGGTAGCTCCCACATAGCAGGAGATTGCTCACAATCTCTGCCCTGATATTTCCCATCCTGCATCAAAACATTTTATTCCTCCTCCCTCCGATCACCAGCAACCACTCTCTGAGAACTTAACTACTCAGCAGCAGCAAGACCACCCAAATCCAGCTTCTCACTCTATGGTTACTCGTTCACAATGTGCACTACACAAAGCAGTATAACCTCCCTGTAGTGATGCCTCCGCAGACGAGTTTGTTCCCAATTCCCTTACTTCAGCTCTTCGCACCATGACAACTCGGTCCCAACATGGCATCATAAAGCCAAATCCCAAGTATGAATTAACATCTATCATCTCTACTGGGATACCATGTGAACCGCGATCTGCGCGAGCTACACTTGCTCATCCAGGACGGAAAGCAGCAATGGAGGATGAACTTACATCCTTACACCAAAATCAGACATGGAAGTTGGTACCTCGTACCACCGATATGCATATCATAGGTTTCAAATGAGTGTTTAAAACCAAACTCAAATCTGATGGCAGCTTGGAGCATCTCAAAGCTCGTGTTGTTGCCAAATGATACCACCAAATTGATGGCCTAGACTACACTTAAACATTCTCTCCAGTTGTAAAGCCCGACACCATTCGGCTAATTATCACTATAGCTCTTGTTCATAATTGGCCCCTAAGACAACTTGATGTCAAAAATGCATTTTTGCATGGTTTGATTTCTAAAAATATCTACATGGATCAGCCACCAGGAATGTCAGATCCTCATTATCCACAACATGTCTGCAAGCTCCAACGTGCCCTCTATGGCCTTAAACAAGCACTTTGTGCTTGGTTTGATCGTTTTAGTTCCTTTCTTCTCAAATACAGTTTTCTTTGCAGCTTAGTAGATCCTTCTCTATTTATTTTTCATTCTGATCATGGTTCTCTTATTCTCCTACTTTATGTTGATGATATACTTCTTACAGGAACTATATATACATTTGTTGCAGGCTTCATTACTCTACTTAGTCAAGAATTTGCCATGAAGGACTTAGGCCCTGTTCATCATTTTCTTGGCATAGAAATTTCGCCTATGCCAAATGAACTTCACTTATCACAATTATATTATGCCTTTACAATTCTAGAACGTGCTGATATGGTTGACTGTAAACCCATGACTACACCACTTGAAGCACGAACTAAAGCTTCCTCAAATGCTCCTCTTTTAACGGATGCCAGTTTCTTCTGAGGGCTTGTTGGCTCCGTCTAGTACCTCACCCTTACTCAACCAGATCTCTCTTTTAGTGTTAATTATGTCTTTCAATTCATGTATGCTCCTACAACTGTTCACTTAAAAATGGTCCGCCGTATCTTATGATATATCAAAGGTACTATTAATAATGGTCTGCACTTCACTTCTAATACTAATCTTAATTTCTCTGCTTTTTCAGATGCTGATTGGGCTAGCTGTCTTACTACACGATGTTCTACCACTAGCTACTATGTCTTCCTTGGATGTAATCTCATCTCTTGGTGTGCCAAGAAACAACGTACTATTTCACGCTCTAGCACTGAAGCTGAATATCGTGCCATGGCCAACACAGCTGCAGAACTTACCTGGCTGACCCACATCCTTCATGATTTACACATTCCCTTGATATCTCTATAAGTGCTCTATTGTGATAATCTCAGTGCACTTCATATGACGGTCAATCCTGTTTTCCATGCTCGCAGCAAGCATATTGAACTTGATTATCATTTTATACGGGAACACGTAGCTCTTGGAAAACTTATTACACATCATATTCCCACTACACATCAGATTGCTGATCTGTTTACTAAGCTGGTGTCTAAAGCTACTCTTCTTCGTTTTCAGCGCAAACTTTGCCTCCAACCTCGGCAACGTTTGAGGGAGGGTATTAACAGCAACAAAACAACAATGCATCAACAGCAGGAGATAGCAGCAACAACAACACATGATCCTCACCCTTGCCAGCAATTGCAGCAGCAACAGGAGACAACAACAGCAGCACCACAGGATCCTCACTCTCGTCACCAACCATTCTGAATTAACACCTCCAACGGCTACTATTTAGAATGGTAATTAACCATACATGAAAATCATAGCTGTGGCTACCTCAACCAACGACTACTTCTCAAAGAAGGAAATTACAGCTATGGCACACTTCTTATAGAAGGAAACTACAACTACCTCATATCAGAAACAAATCAATATATATAAATAAGGAATATTGTATTCATAGAAAGAAATCAGTGATGAAAAGGCAATAGTTAATTACTACTCTATATATAAAGAATATCCTATACAAATTAGAATCAAGAGTGCTCACGTTTGTATGCTTGATAGTAGTGCAGTAAATTCATATTCTTCATCTACTGCGTTCCCCTGTTCAGCTTTTTCTCTTATCATACATTAGAAACAATGAAATAAAATTATTTGAAAATTATTAGGATCTCGTTAGATAAATCTAGATTTTTTTATGAAGTTATCACATGAAGATGTATTTTTTTTTTACTTTGAATAATTCTTTAAAGGTTGGGATGTCACAAATTACAAGGTGTCCAATTATCCGACCTCTAACGATAATTCACGCGAATCACATGTGAAAATTTTTCTAAATCTCTATTTAAAACAGAAGGATTGCTATATCTAAAATGCCAGCTCTAATTTTATATTACAAAGTTTTTCTATATAATAGACAATAACTCATACAAATAAAAAGCATAGCTTACAACCCCGAGAGGTATAGTTCAACTAGTCAGGCTCTAGGTTTGCTCCCTAGAGATCATCAGTTCAAGTCCCACAAACCTCAGGGCCACTGGAGGCTTACATAGTTGTTAACTTCAGGGTCCGCAGGATTAGTCAAGGTGTACTCAAGCTGGCCTGGACACCCACATTAATAATAATAAAAAGTATAGCCTACTATTTATAGGAAAATCTTAAAAATCCTATAAATTGATAAATTATCAATTTGTCCCTTAAATAATATCCATATATTAATTCTAGATAATTTTATAAATTAACTCAATCAAGTCTTTACTTGATTTTTCCAAGTCTATATATAAAATCTCTATATTAATTATATTATAATTTTTAATTTCTAAAATATATATATTTTAATCAAATCATACTTAATTAACTTTTTTTTTCCAACCATACATATATGTATAGTTTTCAATGCATGGAACGGTGCATGATTTGGAGCTTTCAACAAAGAGTTATGCCCACTTCTCTGACAAGTGCGCAGGCTGATAAAAGGAAACAGCACAATTGAAAATCCTACTACCGTAGTTTTGCTACTTGCAAGGCTGTCCCTCCATGTCAAGAAACATTCAATGCAGGATTGACAATCTTACCTCCAACTCACTTATGCCAGGAGGGTTTTTAGTTAATAAAAACAACAACATAGGCTAGCTAGAGGGAGGTGCACATATATAGTGACAGATTCTGTGTTAAAGACTCTGTTCTTGATTTTCTTTGTTGTTGTTTTCCTAGCTTGAAGAAAAAGCATGTCTACGTGTAGATTTCTTGTTTTGTTGTTATCCTTGCTTGGAGGGATTGTTCCAAGTATAAATGGTTTTGGTTTCAGTAATGTATAGATAGAGAATTTGTTGAAGCTAAAATCGAAGTGAGTGCATCTCCTCGGTGGATTCCATTGAGTGGTGAACCATCCTACATTCTAATCTTTTTGTGGTGAGACTGAAACAGAGAGAGAGTTTGATGCTATTTTTTTCCTTAGTTAATCAATAGACTCGACTGTATAGAGTGGTGAACTATCCTACATTCTAATGATTTGTGGTGAACTTTCCTACATTTTAATCTCTTCATGAATAGACCATGAAGATTGCAGAGAGAGTTTGATGCTATTTTTTTTTTCCTTAGATAGGAATTCTCTTATAGATTGCTAAAGTAATCGTTATATACAGTCGAGTCTGTTGCGATTACCCCATTTAGATTGTTTCAACACATGGTCTAGACATGCAAACGGATCATCCTGCAAACACATACACCTTACACAAGCAACACAACTAGCACAAGCCTTGATTTTGTTCTTTTCGCCAACAAACAATTATAAAATGTAATTACAAAAGTGTTTTTTAAAAAGATCATGAGCTAAGAAGTAGTTTTGGATTGTAACATTTCATTTATGAACTTGTCTAAATTAATGGATGATGAACCATGAGGGGCAGCAGCCTCTTCAGCCTGCTTCTTCCACTCCATGGCTTTCCCCCTCATTTTCTCACCCTTCTCTCCTTCCATTAACTCTCTTACAAGCTTCTCTACTTCTTCCCTTTTGACTTTGTTATCAATCTCCATGCCAACTCGCCACTCACTGCCGGCATAACTACAGTTTATTGCTTGATCAGCGAAAAAAGGCCAGCAAATCATGGGCACTCCAGCACACAAGCTTTCAACAGTTGAATTCCAACCACTATGAGTTAGAAATCCTCCAATTGATGGATGGTTTAGTACTTCCTCTTGTGGGCACCAACTAGCTATGAAACCACGTTTTTGAGTTTCCACTGCAAACTCAGCTGGCAAGATTGCCGAATCACCGATAACCAAATCTGGCCTTATAATCCACAAGAATGAGATCTTGCTATTAGCTAACCCCATGGCAAACTCAACCAGTTGTTCAGCTGCCATCACTGTTATGCTTCCGAAATTCACATAGATCACTGATTTGAGCTCTTTGGCATCTAACCATTGTAGGCATTCACTCTCTTCCTTCCATAGATTGTAACCAATGGACTTCAAACCATCATCTTGAATTTGTTTGAGAAGTAACTAAAATGGACCGATGGAATAAACATGAGGAAATATAGTGGAAAGTGTTGGGTGATTCCAGTAATCAAACATACACTAATTTACATGGTTCGCAACTTGTCTACTCCACGGAGCTACTGGTTTATATTAATCACTCAAAGAAACAATACAAACAAAGAAGGAGGAGAAAACTTTTCTCAACTCAACTCTAATCACTCAAGTTCTCTTTCTTTTCTTTGTTCTCTCTGTGTTTTTCTCTGTATTAACACTCTCTCAATACAGCTCTTTACTGAGCACATATATATACATACAAAGAAGAGTGAAGGGCATAAATAATGCCATGATTTATGCCTATTGTTGCCTCCACTTTGTGCTTAGTGGAGATTAGGTATTCCCACTAAGAATATAGTGGAGGTGGGGCATTGCTTGTCTCTATATTGCTAACAATCTCCCACTTGGAGACAAATAATGAAATTATCTTTTATCCTTGAAAGCCAACTGAAGTTTTACACAACTTTAGTTTATCAAGTGTAACTCCTTTGGTTAACATGTCAGTTGGATTCTTGCTTCCGCATACCTTTTCGTCGTCTAACAATTGTCGAATGAAGTGATATTTGATCTGAATATGCTTAGTCCTGGAGTGAAATGCTTGATTCTTGGCAAGGAAGATTGCACTTTGACTGTCGCGATACAAAGTACCTTTTCCATTCATCTTGCCCAATTCTTTCAAGAAACTCTGCAACCATACGATCTCTTTTACAGATTCTGAGACTGCAACATATTTAGCTTCTGTTGTTGAAAAAGCGACGATCTTTTGCAAGGTAGAACTCTAGGAAACAACAGTTCCTCCTAGAGTGTATACATATCCTGTAGTACTCTTTCTGCTATCAACATCTCCTACTAGATCAACATCTACAAAACCTTCAAGTTTTAAACCACCAGCTGTGAAACTGAGACAAGTTTTCGATGAACCTTTTAAGTACCTCATGATCCATTTTACCGCCTCCCAATGCTGCTTTCCAGGATTGCTCATATATCGGCTTACAACTCCCACTGCATGGGCAATGTCTTGTCTAGTACGGACCATAGCATACATCAAAGAGCTGATAGCTAAGGCGTATGGAATCTTATCCATGTATCCACATTCTAACTCAGTTTTTTATGACTGATCTTTGCTGAGCTTGAAATGATTCCCCAGAGGTGTACTTACTGGTTTAGCATTATCCATACTAAACCTGCTGAGAACCTTCTTGACATACTCTGTTTGTGAAAGCTTTAGTATGTCTTTGTCTTTATCTCTGATGATTCTCATGCCAAGTATTTGTTTAGCAGCTCTTAGATCCTTCATTTCAAACTATTTTGACAACTGATGTTTCAGCTTATCAATCTCCTCAATGCTAGATCCTGCAATCACCATATCATCCACATATAATAGTAGAATGATGTAGGAGTTGTCAAAATGTTTGACATAGCAATAATGATCAGCTTGGCATCTTATGTACCCCGAACTGCACATGAAGTTGTCAAACTTCTTGTACCACTGTCTTGGAGCTTGCTTCAAACCGTATAAGCTTTTCTTTAGCTTGCAGACTTGATTCTCCTTTCCTTGTATTGCAAACCCCTTTGGTTGTTGCATGTAAATGTCTTCCTCCAAGTCACCATGAAGAAATGTTGTTTTTACATCTAATTGTTCAAGATGTAAATTTTCTGCAGCTACTATCCCCAGAACAACTTTGATTGTTGTGAGCTTCACAACTAGAGAAAATATCTCAGAGTAGTCAATTCCTTTCTTTTATTGAAACCTTTTTATAATAAGTCTTGCCTTGAACCGTTTGCTTCTGTCATGCTCAGTCTTTACTCTGTAAACCCACTTATTTTGCAAGGCTTTCTTTACTTCAGGTAATGTAGTTAGCTCCCAAGTCTTGTTCTTTAGCAACGAACTCATCTCATTCTTCATGGCTAACTCCCAATTGCTTGAGTTTCCATCTTGTAAATATTCTTCATAAGTTAGCGGTTCACCACCATCTGTCAGTAAAATATAATTCAGTAGAAGTGTGAACCATTGTGGGGGCTTTACAGTCCTCAAAGACCTGCGAACAGTTGGTTCAATTGGCTCCGTATCTTCTTATGTAGTAGTGGGTACAGATGTGCTTGACTCTTCTTGTAAAGACTCTTAATTATTGTTCTGCTCAAAAACATCGGGAAGCCCTTCTAATCTTATGAATTCAGATCTTTGTGGACTTGTATCTGAATCAGCCATATCTGTTTCTATACTTGATCTGTCTTTGTACATAACTTTCTCATTGAAGATCACGTTCCTGCTTCTGATAATCTTTTTATTCTAATCATCCCAGAACCGAAATCCAAATTCTTCATCTCCATAGCTAATGAAGAAACATTTCTTAGATTTGGCATCTAACTTGTTGCGAGCATCAGAATCTATATGAACATAAGAAACACACCCAAAGACCTTTAGATGAGAGAGTTGTACCTTTTTTCATCTCTATACTTCTTCGGGCAATCTGAATTCCACAGGAACTGATGGACCACAATTGATTAAGTAAACTGCAGTATGAACTGCGTCAACCCAGAATGTTTGAGGTAACCCTGAATGCAACCTCATGCTTCTAGCTCGTTCATTAATGGTCATATTCATTCGTTCAACAATGCCATTCTGTTGTGGTGTGCCTGAAATAGTCTTTTCCATTCTGATACCATTAACAGTGCAATACTCTTTGAAACCTCCATCAATGTATTCTCCTCCATTATCAGATCTTAAGCATTTCAACTTTAGACCTGATCCAATCTCAACCATAGCCTTCCATTTCTTGAATATATCAAACACATCAAATTTATTTTCCAAAAAGTAGACCCATACCTTCCTGCTGAAATCATCAATGAAAGTCACATAATACCAAGAACCTCCAAGAGATGCTACTGGAGATGGTCCCCATAAATCTGTGTATACCAGTTCTAGCTTTCTTGGTCTTAAGGTCCTGCCAACCTTTAAAAAACTGAGCCTCTTCTGTTTTCCAAGAACACAGCTTTCATAAATGTCTAGATCGATATTTTTTTAACTTTGGTAGCTTTCCCTTCGACTGAAATATCTTCATCCCCTTTTGACTCATATGGCCAAGTCTACAGTGCTATAGTTGTGCTTGATTTTCTGCTTCAGTAGAGGCAATGATGTCTGTAAATCTTGTGGTCATATACAAGGTGTCGGTTTTCTTTCCATGAGCTAAAACCATTGCTCCCTTCGATACTTTCCACATACCTCCAGAAAAGTATTGAATGACCACTATCGTCAAGTTGTCCGACGAAGATCAACTTCTTCTTTAATCCAGGAACATGCCTTACATTTTGCAAGTTCCATATAGATCCATTCATTGTCTTGATTTGCACATCTCCTATACCCACAATATCCATTGGTTGTCCATCGTCCAGATGGACTACACCGTGATCTCCACCAACATAATTTTGCATTATTTCATAGTGTGGCGTATAGTGGAATGAAGCACCAGAATTAAAAATCCAATCATCAATTGAACTTTGTACAGCAAGAAGTAAAACATCTTGTACCTCATTTGTGGTAGCGTTTGCAGAGTCAACTTCAAGTTTTTTCGGTTTTATGCAATTCCTCATGTAATGACCTGGTTTGCAACAATTCCAACATTCAACATGCTTTCTGGATCCAAACTTGCTTTTACCTCTGTATCTTGATTTTGATCTGCCTCTGGATAAGCCTTTATCTTGTCTCCTCCCTCGAGTGTTGATATTGAGAGCTGATCCTGAACTTAAACTTTCACCTGAGTCTTTCCTACACACTTCTTCAGCCAAAATCAAGTCTCGAATATCATCATATTTCAATTTGGATTTTCCAGCTGAGTTGCTCACGGCTGTCCTCATACCTTCCCAACTGCTTGGAAGTGAAGCTAGCAAAATGAGTGCATGGATCTCATCATCAAACTTAATCTCAACAGATGATAATTGATTTGTGATGGTATTAAAGTTGTTAAGGTGTTGTGTAACAGAGGTGTTTTCGATCATCTTTAAGTTGAACAACTTTTTCATTAAGTGCACTTTATTATTTACTAATGGCTTCTCATACATCCCAGACAAGGCTTTCATTAATCTTGTAGTGAATCTTTCTTTTGTAACATTGTGAGCAACTCTTTTTGATAAGGATAGTTAGATAATGCCCAGAACTTGTCTATCAAGAAGTAGTTAATTTTATTCTTGCATATTTTCTGGTTTGCTCCCCAACAAGGGAAGATGAAGTTTCTTCCCATATAGATAGTCCTCAATTTGTATTTTCCAGTATCCAAAATCTGTTCCGTCAAATTTTTCAATTCTAGCAGCCTTTATTTCATCTGCCATTTTTAATACTTTTCAGATTTGAATCTACCAAATTTGACCTTACAGATGTGTCTGGAATGGGAAAAAATGTTTGAAACGACACTGAGATCACCCAAATCATACTTCGGATGGCTTGGATTTTATCAATCAAAGTTTTGGATCAACAGACGGTACAGATGAAGCCCCGTGTCAGCTGGAATAGTGTCTGCGGCGCACTGGATCAAAACTCAATCTGATGACGTAGCGTCCACGTAAGCCAATCTGGCTCGCCTTTGATGACGTAGCAACAGTGCACAGAATTATCGCTGACGTGGCATGTGCTGCCGTGGTTTGCTGACTTGATAGATGACGTGGCTTTGACTATATAGAATTGCTGATGTGTTTCTGACTGGATAATGACATGGCGGGTCAACCTGGTTCAATTGCAGGAATTCGGGCGAAGAAGGAGCGTGTGGTGCGTGTGGGCAGTCCTAACGTCGGCGCGTGTTGCCGCATGCAGGCATGCAGGATGTCGATTGTTCGCCGGGTTTTCACTAGTGGATTCGTTTGGTCTTCCTCTACACGATGGTATTGTCAAAAACACGTTTTGAGAACTTTGATTTTTGAGTTTGGATCAAACACCCTCTTTTTCAAGAACAAGTTCTGATACTAGTTGTTGGGTGATTCTAGTAATCAAACACACACAAATTTACGTGGTTCGACAGTTTGCTTACTCCACGGAGCTACTGGTTCGTATTAATCACTCAAAGAAACAATACAATTAAAAGAGAAGGAGAAAACTCTTCTCAACTCAACTCTAATTACTCAAGCTCTTTTTCTATTCTTTGTTCTTTCTGTGTTTTTCTCTGTACTAATACTCTTTCAATTCAGCTCTTTACTAAGTGTGTGTATATATATATATATATATATATATATATATAAAAAGAAGAGTGAAGGGCATAAATCATGGCATGATTTATGCCTATCGTTGCCTCCACTTAGTGCTTAGTGAAGATTAGGCTACTAAGCATACAGTGGAGGTGGGGCATTCTTCGTCTCTATATTACTAACAGAAAGGCCATCCAAAACATCTAGCTCCAGTGCATCGAAAGTATGAAAAGCAATTGCCTGAGCTTCAACAGAAGTCTCGGCAACTCCAATTACAAAGTTCAATGAAAGGTCATTTTCACATATTGTTCGAATAAATGGAAAATCTTTGAGTTGGATGGCTTCCAATGAAAAATCCCATTAACACTTCTCCTCAACAACAGGAACTGCTCTCTCTCTCTCCCTATCTTTATTTTCATGGGATTTTTTTGGGGCTGAAATTGATGTAAGTTGAAGTATTTAGCTCAAAGAATTATTTTTTTTGGTCTTTAGAAACTCTAATGCTGATTTCTTCTTAATTTCTTGGAATGGAAAGGACTGAATTTAATTATTTCCATTTCTCTCTGTTTGTTTGGCTCAACTAAGCTGAGAAGCAAATTATCATCGTCTCGAGTGAAAGAAAATACCTGAAATGCCCTATCAGCACTTGGAGCATTGTATTTAGTCCAGCGGATTTTCCCCTTCCCTAATAGTTTTCCCTTTCCCTGAAAATGAATTGCCTCTGCAAGTACATCTATCTCTTTTTCCCCATTTTGTGCAGGAGATGGACTCACAGACTCCTTGCGTGGCTTGTCCAGTAATGAGATAAATCTCTGTGCCCTTTCCTTTGGGGTGGGGCATGTTTTGTGTACACACACTGCAAGTCTTGGCGGTGTAGCCCACCCTTTTCGCTTTCAACTCCCTTAACATGATTATTTGTCAAAAAGAAAATCACTTTAAACATCCTATTTCATTTATATGGATCAATATGTTGAACTTCTTTTGCATGCTCCATGCTAATGTTAGTATATTGCTAAAACTTCTGTGTTATATGATTCGACTATTCCCACATTTGTAGGTGAAGAGTATTGTTGAATGGCAGGAATTCTACTTCAGAAGCTACACGTGAGTTGCACATTGTCCATATTACGATGTCCTTTTGGCTTAGAATGAAAGAGCAAAAAGAAAAGAATACCGAGTCGAAGCAAAGCCTGCAAGAGGCACCCGGCTTATGGAGAAACAGAAAAAAGAGGAAGCCAAACAGCATGGTTGCAATTCGAGGTGGAGTCAGGGAAAGGGTGGGGAGGTACATTTTCACTTGATTAGGGGGCATAGCTATAAATCTTTATTCGGATACTTTTCAGTAGTTTGACTATCAGCTTTGTGCAGGTCTGGTGCAATGATGGCTTCCCAAGGCTGGTGCAGAGACCACTAGAAATTGCTTTGACTGGGAAGATGAGCAAGCAATGTGCTTGCTTTAAGGAAGATCAAGTAAGCCATCCACGGCTAGAAGTGTATGAAGGATGTGATCATCTTGCCGAGAAATGTCGTGTTTGATCTAGCGACACGATAAGTGTGATCAAAGTATCCTGGTATGAACAATGCTTACAGGTTCACTTCATAGGCAGTTTTAAGTCGATAGAAATAAATATTGTTTTCCCTTTCTTTGGTGCAGCTATTGATGGTTTTGATAAATTTCCAATGCGCTGTATTAATGTGATTTTACTTGTTTATCTTCATAACGGAAGCAAGGGAGGGATTGCCCTACTCCAATTCTCTAGAGATGCTCACCGATGTTCCCTCCTGAATGTTACCTTCAGGTAAAGGTAAATAGCTTGCATGAAGCATTTTAAAAATAAAGCATATAGTTTGCAATGGAATATACATAAAATTTCACTTTGATTATTTTATACCAGCCATCACATTGATATCAACATGCTTTCATTCGGTAGTCATGTGGTAAAGGAATATCCGATAGTGTTTTTGTTCATCTTTATGACAAAAAAAATAAAAATCTAGCAAGTTAAATTACTCTTTTTCCCCATTTCACCAGTGTTGTCTGACGTCGGAAACGATTAGTTTGACAAAAGCAATTCACTGACCAGCTTCTCCAAGTTAATGGATGATGAACCAGTTGGTTCAGTGGCCTCTTCAGCCAGCCTTTTCCAGTCCATGGCCTTCTCCCTCATTTTCTTACCCTTCTCTCCTTCCATTAGTTCTCTGACAAGCTTCTGCACTTCTTCCCTCCTCACATTATTATCTATCTCCATGCCAACCCCCCATTCATTGCAACCCCCCATTCATTTTCATTCTGTATTAACACTCACACACTTACACTACACGCTCTTCACTGAGCACATACATATATATGTACAAGATGAGTGAAGGGCATAAATCATGGCAAGGGCACCGTTGCCTCCACTTTGTGCTTAGTGGAGATTAGGTATTCCCACTAAACACATAATGAAGGTGGGGCATTGCTTGTCTCCAAAATGCTAACAATTCGAGGTGGAAGCAGGGAAAGGGTGGAGAGGTATATTTTCACTTGATTAGGGGGCATAGCTATAAATCTTTCTTCGGATACTTTTCAGTAGTTTGACTATCAGCTTTGTGCAGGTCTGGTGCAATGATGGCTTCCCAAGGCTGGTGCAGAGACCACAAGAAATTGCTTTGATTCAGAAGATGATTGCTTGCTTTAAGGAAGATCAAGTAAGCCATCCACGGCTAGAAGCCTAGAAGTGTATGAAGGATGTGATCATCTTGCCGAGAAATGTCGTGTTTGATCTAGCGACACGAAAAGTGTAATCAAAGTATCCTGGTATGAACAATGCTTACAGGTTCACTTCATAGGCAGTTTTAAGTCGATAGAAAGAAATATTGTTTTCGGAAGGAGGGAGACCATCAGGAATGGTTTCAAAACAGAAGTCAGGCGAACCATCTAAGGCATCAGAACCTCTTGATTTCAAGAAACGTTTATGATTGAATTCTGTGTTGACAAAGGTTATGAAAAGACCTCTATGATGCAGAAGTTTTGCCAATTTAAGATTTGCTTTGATATGGCTTTGATATGCACTTGGAATGAAAACAGCATAAGGCTTTTCTGCTGGCTTGGTTCCCATCGTGTCACCCAGAAAACCTTACGGAACTTTGCTTCTTACTTCATAGATATTTGGACGAAGAGTGAGCTGTATCCATGTTTTCTTTGGCACATTGCGATGGTTGCCTTATCTCTTTCTTTTTTGTTTTATGCACCTCTGATATTGACTGGGTGGGGTGGTGTGTGCTCCAGCGACTTGTCCATCATGTATGGTATTCTATCCAAGCAAGCATAGAACCTCAGATGTTGACGTGATGGCTAGTTTCTGAATTAACAGCTCACATTTGATTAAATACAAATGGATTTATTTTGATACGTGAGATTTAGTCCGTAATATAATTCGACTAAACCTGAAAGATGTACATAATCTCAGTGCGTAAAGAAGGTAAGATTTATCTTGTCTAGCATATTGGTGTTATCAGTAAAAAGACAGATAAAATGGAGGCAGAGATCAAATATTCACTGATCTCTTCACTTGGTGGTCTTTATTAAGAAAGTGAAGGAAATCCTACCAAATCTTTGGAGGGAGTCGAAGTTAAGGGTGCAAGAGGCACCCGGCTTATGGAGAAACAGAGAAGTGAAACAACCTAGTTGCCATTCGAGATGGAGTCAGGGAGAGGATTTGTGCCGAGAGTTTTCAACTCTTTTGGGGGCTGCACATCACTAAGTCCAGCCATCTTTGTCATGGCTTGGACCCCATTGTGTTAGTAAGCACAAACCTTGAGGAAATTTGCTTCTTTTTTCACAGAAAGCTGGAGGACGATAGAGTGAACTGCACATCATCTTTTGGCTGATGTAGGCAAACCATATGTGATATCTTGATCTTCGTCTCTTGATATGGAAGAAAAATAAGTCATGGATTCTGCTCTTGATTGGATCGACCTATCAACATGTCGTGGGCTATAGCAACTCAAGAATTATTGAACTTCGATTCAAGCAATGATGGAACTCGTCAAACTGATGACCGGAGACTCGAAACTTAACTCCGAGTGGGTTTCATTTTAAACTGTTTTTTACATTAACTCGGCCAAACTCAAGTGACCTTATTGGCTGATCTGATGACTTGCAGATTAATCTGAGTAACCTAGACCATTAATCGGATCAGATCTTAGACCAGGACTGACAATCATGAGTATAGCTTTTCCTTTTAAAGTCGAGGCAAAGATGGATTTAGTTTCGGAGTGTGAAAATTAGTGTGCCGACGTCATCTGGTTGGAATAGAAAAATGGATCGACGATACCTCTTTAAAACCAATATAGACACTCAAGCAACGAAACAGAGTATTTATCAACCAGGACTCAAAAAAGAGAAAAAAAAATGTACAGAGGTGCTGTTGGCACTGTGCAGTACTCCGGAATGAATTGCTCACTGCATGTTTTGACTGTTCTGTAAATATTTCTGCAGATCAAACATTGGTTTCAATGATATCAGCCAAAAGAAGCAGCCGACAAGAGAAATAATAAAAGGGCGGACATTAAGCTAGTGCCATGGCCATATCTCAATAATTCTTTTTTCTTCTTTTCTTTTCGGTAGTTTTTTTAACGTCATTAGGAAAACAATATCTCTCCTGCTTCAATCGTGTATTAGTCAAATTTTCTCTGTGAAGCGAACATTACGTCCTATTTTTATTATTATTATTAATTTGATTATCCGACTAACTATCATGACTAATCTCTTAAATTTTAAAATTAATAATTATATAAATATTTAATAATTCTAAAATTTATATAATTACATCCTATTTTTTTATTATTATTAATTTGGTTGTTCAGACCAACATGTATATATTTTAATTAATTTTATAAATTTTAAAATTAATAATTATATAAATATTTAATTTTTTAGAAAACAAACATAGCTAACTAGTGATATAACCATTTACACGAGTAGGATTGAAACTGAAGTAATTTCCATGCTAGACAGATAATATGGTTTCTGTTCATGATTGGATCTTCTGAAGAAACATGCATGCGATCAAGCTTTGACTTTCATAGATGGAAAAAGAAGAACTACACGATGATAAAAGCAAATAGTTGTGATTGGAAATGGAAAAGTCATGATGGCACGCACAGACATTGAAAAAGTTATGGCCGGAGGGATTCCAATTTATTCAGTAGTTCCAACTGCGAATGCCATGGAACCAGCAGAAACAGTGCAGGTCACCGGGGAGCGTTTGTGGATGCATTATCCTTCACTTTTGCAAGAAGATCCCGCAAGGAAGTTGCAGTTCTTATAATGATCTCTCTCTCTTTCCACGTGATTTTTGCTTTGATTTTTTTTGGGGGGTTTAATTAGTGATGTAGTGAAATAAAAAACTAGTGTTTTTCAAGTTTTAAGACTAAAGATAAAAAATCATGTTTTGATATATTGAAACTCAATAATTCTTTTCACTTTTTCTTTTTTGAATATCTTAATTCTTTTCACTGTTTTTGAATCTTACTGGAGGAGAAAAACAATTCAGCCCAAGTCATGGATTGTTTTTTTTTTAAAAAAAACTCGATTTAAAAAAAAATTAAAAATCAAATGCTGACCAAGTCAACTTCTATCACATTTCAAATCAAGCTGCCAAGTGTTTTCATATAAGTTACATATCTTATAATTATAAAATGATATATTTTTTATTTTAACCCATCAAAACTATTCAAAAACACCTAAAAAATCATTAATACCTTTTCAAGCAAAAAATTAATTTAAAAAACATTTTAAAAAATAAGTTATAACATAAAAACAATCATTTACTATGGTCATAATTTAACTCCCAGAAATTATAAATCAAGTGACATACCCACGTAGCATAATGAATAAAACCCACTTCATCAACATGTGAACTGCAAACTAGTCTCTCTCTCTCTCTCTCTCTCTCTCTCTCTCTCTCTCTCTAGACATGCAAACGGATCATCCTGCAAACACACACACCTTACACAAGCAACACAACTAGCACAAGCCTTGATTTTGTTCTTTTCACCAACAAACAATCATAAAATGTAATTACAAAAGTGTTTTTTAAAAAGATCATGAGCTAAGAAGTAGTTTTGGATTGTAACATTTCATTTATGAACTTGTCTAAATTAATGGATGATGAACCATGAGGGGCAGCAGCCTCTTCAGCCTGCTTCTTCCACTCCATGGCTTTTCCCCTCATTTTCTCACCCTTCTCTTCTTCCATTAACTCTCTTACAAGCTTCTCTACTTCTTCCCTTTTGACTTTGCTATCAATCTCCATGCCAACTCCCCACTCACTGCCGGCATAGCTACAGTTTATTGCTTGATCAGCGAAAAAAGGCCAGCAAATCATGGGCACTCCAGCACACAAGCTTTCAACAGTTGAATTCCAACCACTATGAGTTAGAAATCCTCCAATTGATGGATGGTTTAGTACTTCCTCTTGTGGGCACCAGCTAGCTATGAAACCACGTTTTTGAGTTTCCACTGCAAACTCAGCTGGCAAGATTGCCGAATCACCGATAACCAAATCTGGCCTTATAATCCACAAGAATGAGATCTTGCTATTAGCTAACCCCATGGCAAACTCAACCAGTTGTTCAGCTGCCATCACTGTTATGCTTCCGAAATTCACGTAGATCACTGATTTGAGCTCTTTGGCATCTAACCATTGGAGGCATTCACTCTCTTCCTTCCATAGATTGTAACCAATGGACTTCAAACCATCATCTTGAATTTGTTTAAGAAGTAACTGAAATGGACCGATTGAATAAACACGAGGAAATATAGTGGAAAGGCCATCCAAAACATCTAGCTCCAATGCATCGAAAGTATGAAAAGCAATCGCCTGAGCTTTAACAGAAGTCTCGGCAACTTCAATTACAAAGTTCAATGAAAGGTCGTTTTCACATGTTGTTCGAATAAATGGAAAATCTTTGAGTTGGATGGCTTTCATACCAGGAATCCCTTCTATAATGGTGTTTTCAAGATAACCATTTGTTAGATAACTCTTATCTGTAAAAACACAGTTCATCAAAGTTAGCTTCTAGCACTCAAAACTATCCACCATGGGAGGTTGGACAGAGCCAAACATCCGTGTACAAATTAAAGCCTCATCACCCTAGGCTTAGAATACAAGAAATACTCTAAAGCTCTTATAAACAAACTGAAAAGGATTGTGGAATTGTACACTGTAATACTAGAGATCTCATAAAAATTCCTAAAATAAAAGTACCTTTAAGTGGAACGAAGCCCTTCTCCTTGAGGCCATGAAGTTGTTTGTATCCCATATATCCACATGCGGACATGGTGACGAACATCACAACTGGGAGTCCAGCTTCTTCAGCAGCTGTGATGGTGAACGGCATGAACGCATCAGAAACTATGCAAGTCACCGGAGGATTCACAAGCCTTGCAAGAAGTTCCTTAAACGGAGCTAACATATTATTTTGAACAGCAACTGTAATAGAATCTATTTCTTGCGTGGCATCAATATCTGAAGAAGGGATGCCATCAGGGATTGTTTCAAAACAAAAGTTGGGCAAGCCGTCAAGGGCATTAGGGCCTCTTGATTTCAAGAAACGTTTGTGATTAAACTCTGTGTTAACAAATGTTATGTGAAAACCTTTGTAGTGCAGAAGTTTTGCCAATTTAAGCATGGTTTTTATATGGCTTTGTAGTGGACATGGGATCAAAACTATATGAGGCAAGTAATTAGCTTCTTGCTTGGATCCCATCCTTCACTGCTCTCTCTATGCTTTCTCTCTCTCTCTCTCTCTCTCTCTCTCTCTCTCTCTCTCTCTCTCTCGGCAATGGACTCTACGCGCTTGCTTGTTGCTTGCTGTAGCAATTCATGCTTTCCTACCGCGCGCCCTCGTTAATTAACCTGATATTCCTGAAATGTTGACTGTAATGATAATTAATTGATTTAAGAAGAGGTTAATGGTTGGAAAAAGAAAAGGAAAAGGCAGCTGGGTGGTTATGAGAAAGTGACCACCCATTTTAGTAGCTGAAATATTGGTACGGTATAGTTTTTTTTAAAAAAATATATTAAATTCTTTTTAATATATATATATATTTTTTATACATGAACATTAAAATTATTTAAAAAATCATTAAAAAATATTAATTAATTTTTTTAAAAAAAACCCTCAAACAATTAATTATTTATTTTTATTTAAGCTTGTTAGGAAATATAGCTGCAATTATTTTTTAAAATAATTTTTATTTAAAAATATATCAAAATAATATATTTTAAAAATTATTTTTAATATTAGTAAGTTAAAATAATTTAAAAATATTAAAAAAATAAAAAAAAATTATTCTTTCTTAAAAAATTTTAAAAATATAAAAATAAATCGAGCTGATAAAGACAATTAAACTTATCATTAAAAAATTTCAACTGGCTATAATTAAAAACTGTTCAGCATCTATCATGATCTAAGCCAGGCATTGACGGCATTAAAATACGTGATTCGGTAAGATTTTTCATTCCAATGAATGAGGTTAAAAAATATTAATAGCTTTATGACCGTTTATTCTCCCCTGGGTATATATATATATATTAAGAGATAGACTTAATAATTAACGTCATTAAGAAAGTTTGTTAGGCGAGTACGACTTCTACTATTATTTTTTGTCATCTTTTATTGTTTATGATGCTGTCAGTATTTGACGGCAGCTAGCTTTCTACAGTGGATGGTGATTTTTATCGGATATGCCACTGAAAAGTTTCCTTCTCATTTTTCTTTTTTATTTTTCAAATTAAATTAAAAGCAGATCACCCAATTTATTTATTTATTTATTTTTGATAATTTGAACGATTCATATGAATTTAAATGATCTGATGTTGTCTTTTTTTTTTTTTACCACATATAAAAATATATTTAAAGTGGCATACAGCATTGTAACAGTCACCTTATTATTTTTTTTTAATATAAAACCTTGAGCATTTTTCCAGAAGGTTGATCAGAGACCGTAAGTGGTTACCTTGTCCTGTATTCAAAATTCTTGTTCCCAGGAAGATGGAGATGGAAAAAAAGAAGAAGTAAAATATGAAGTGAATTTGGATATAGAGATAGATAGGATATCCTTTACCGGTAAACATTGTAACGGTGTAAAATATTTTTTTAATTAAAAATATATTAAAATAATATATTTTTAGATTTTTTTATTTTTAATATTTATATGTAAAAATTATAAAAAAATCTGAAAGCATAAATTTAATTATTTTTAAATAAAAAACTTAAACACTTTTTTTAAAAGCAAAGCTATCCCAATGTCAAACTTCCCATTATCACTTACAAATGGGCCGGACCCATCATTATTTAGCCCAATTAAACCAAACGGTGTATAAACCTACTTCCTTTTATCACTTAGCATGGGCCGTACCTAACCTCATTAAGCCCAATTAAACCAACCAGCCCTTAAATAATTTCAAGCGGTTTCTACTTCAACAATTTGGCGCCACTTTGTTTTGCACTTCAAAATCCCCTTCTCTCTCCCTAAACCACCAAACGTCTTCTCGTCCGCCACCAAAATGGTGTTCCTCCACCAACAAAACCCCTCCCGGAAACGACCTTCCTCCTTTATTCCTCCATTTCCACAACCGAAAATCCCCAAATCCTCCACTACCACAACCAAAAAACCACCACAATCTCAAAACGAAGCCGTCGAGGACAATCAAGTATCACCATCCTCATCGTCATCATCCGTTGATAAATTGGTGTCGATTCTAGCTGATGCTGGCTGTACTTTGATCAATCCTTCAGGTCCACCTTGCCTTCCTTCTGATCATCATAAGTTCCGGAACCATCTCAACCGTCTATTTTCTTCTTCCGATACCGCCCCTGCTCTCCGCTCCGATTTCCTTTCCGGATTCTCCTCTTACATTAATCTTCAACAGAACTTCCGCAGGTCAGTTTCGTAAACTCACAAATTCTGCTTTATTTCACGATTTAAATAAGAAGCTCCCTGGAATGTGTCTGCGCGATTGCGCGGGCCCCACCGTGGTGCCCTTAATTACGTCATTAACATTTAATTAAGTTTTAATTATTATTAATGCTAATTAATCAGGGTTCTTGCATTTTCGAAACGAGATGGTTTTGGCGCCAAGAGAAGTGAGAGCTTAGTAAAGCAGCTCTTGCTAGTTCCAGCAATTCAGCTAGACCTTCAGATCATGCTCCTCGAGAAACTTCCGGAATATTTCGACACGAATTCTGTAGATTCTAGAACAACACTGTCGCTCGAAGATGATGTAGCCAGGCTGATAATTGATCAATTCCGGTGGCTTGATTTTGTTGTTGATCCTAATACATTCACGGATAAGTTATTGCAAGTTGTTTCAATCTGTCCTTTACATTTAAAGAAAGAGATTATCGGTTCTTTGCCGGAGATCATCGGTGATCAAAGTAGTAATAATGCTGTCGTTGATTCGTTAGAGCAAATGCTACAGGAGGATTCTGAGATCATTGTGCCGGTGCTTGATGCGTTTTCGAATCTTAATCTGGATGAAATGATGCAAGAACAGGCGCGTTGTTATGTTTTTGGAAAATAGAGACTTGGGATTGAGCATTTTATGTTTTTGTTTGATTTGTTTTGATAGTGATAATTTTTTGTTTTGAAGGTTATTTCGACAGCTATATCGTGTATTAGGACAATAGACGGGGAGCATATTCCGAATTTGCTTAGTTTTTTATTGCTTTCGGCTACACCTCAAAATGTTCGAAGAATAATATCGCAGATTCGTCAGCAGCTAACATTTGTGGGAATGTCGAATAGTTCTCGTTCAAGTCAGCAGCGGAAACTTAAAGGGAAGTCACTCGTGGATAACACGGAGGCGTCTATTCTTGATGCTTTGAGATCAAGTCTTTTATTTAAGAATGTAAGTTTTCTTTGCAGTATTGCCAATGTAAGCATATGTGTATGCTATTTGTCTATATGACCTTATTCCATTTGCTGCTGTTTAGATGCTGTGTCAGGAGGTTTTGAAAGAATTGAGTAGTGTTGAGAAACCTCAGGATCACAAGGTCATAGACATATGGCTTCTTATATTGATATACATGAATGGCAAGTCGATGCAAAAGAGTGTTGAGAAGATTCTCAAGAAGAAAATTGTTGAAAGTTGTATTCGGGAAGATATGATTGACCAGTGTATTTGTGGCAACAAAGAACTAGTTCAGGTATAAGCTGCCGTCATTTTGAATGAAGAATCATTTCACATTAACAAGCTAGGATCAGAATTAAGGAATGGTTTTGGAACTCCTTTTGATTTCTGTCTTATGTTTATTGACTAGGATTATTTTCCGTGGTTTCTTTCATTGTCCGAGCACTTATTGGCATGCAAAGAACAAAAAGCAAGGGATTTTGGTATTCACATATATATTTGCTTGTTTGGAGAGTTTGGTGATACTTATTTTCGACAAGAGGTCAGTAGCCTGCTGAAATATTTCTTGTCTGTGATTTAGTAATTGAAACGCATACTGTGGGAAGTCTTATTCCAGCTTTTTTGCAGGTTCTTGGGGCACTTGTGACTCATGTTGGATCTGGTGTTAGTTTCGAAGTAAATTCTTCTTTGAACACCATGGCTTTGCTGGCCTCCAAGTATCCGCAGGAGTTGATTCCACTTTCTGCTCATATAAATGGTATTTATCCACTCTTGTGTCACATGACTATATGCTGTGATTAGATGCTGATTTCTCTTGATGTGTTTAATGTTCTGCCTTAGGTATACTCGATTACTTGGAAGGATTTTGCATGGAACATCTACACAAGGTCTCTGGATTTTTTTTCTATTCTTGGCATTATAAGTTGAAATGCTGATAGTTTGTGCCAGTTTCACTAGCTTTCCGTGGTGCAGGTTTATGAAGTTTTCAGCAAGCTGGCTTTGGCAGCTCGATCTAGTACATATTGTTTTGGATCTTCAATTGCAGATGAACTGTTGATGATAATCCGAAAGCAGGTATTTTCCATACTTTTTTCTTTTATCCTTCTCTTTCTGTCCCCTTTTAGCTGCTTACAAATTTCCTCTAGTCTTTATCCATGTTCTCTTGGCTGTCATGACTCATATTGGATAGGTCAGCCATCCAGATATGAAGTACAAGAAGATGGGCCTAATTGGGACTCTGAAAGTAGTCTCTTGTCTTGGAGACATAAATAATGCTACCAGGGCGTCTCCTTCTCAGGTAGGATTCACTGTTTCCTCAACTGCAAGATTATGGCTGCTTATTTATTTGCTGCTGATGTTTTTTCCAACTGTAAATAATGCTCCATGTTTGCTCCCCTGCTATAGAATTTGCAATGCTTTCCTATGTTATAAAGGAAATTAATGCTGTTAACCTTTTTTTTACCATGTTTAATTTCTGATGTTTTAATGAAGATTTTTTATTCCAGCATGCCTATTCACCATTATTGAATGTTACTTACACAGAAATCTAACTGTGAGGAGGCTTTGGAACTCTTGAGAACATCTCTGGATTCTTGCAAGCAGTTATGCTTACCATTGGTTCTCTTTTATGATGAACTGACTACAATAATGCTTCATAAGAAACTTCAGCCAGAAATTGTAGAATGGTCAGTGACTACAACCACATAATTCTGGAAACTAAGCTTCTCAGTCATTTAAAACAGTATCAAATGCCTGATTATATTGGAGAAAATTGTCTGTATTTCGTAGGGTTGGCAAACATGCTGGAGAGTTTGAGTCTAAGTTTCTATCTGATCTCCAAGCTGGACAATTGCCAGGCGAGGACTCATATTGTGGTTTAGAAGGTGAATTAGCATTGCAATCTCTTTTTTGATTTCTCACATTTTTTCCCTTGAAGTTAATGGGAAATCAGGACATGTATAACTTTCCTTTTGCAGGGGAACTGTGGATGAACCTGGATGGTGACATATCTCCTATTTGTTTGAGCATTTTGTCATTGTCGTCCTCTTCCTTGCAGTAATGTTCTGGCCATCCTTGCCCTTTTCTTTTTAGTACGTGTTTAAATGCTTGTGCCTGTTGGCTTAAAAGTTTGTTCTGCCCAGGTCTATGTCTTCATTGCAAGTTCTTCCTGCTAACTTCCTCTTACTATCCGCTGTAAGTTCATGGACTTTAGGCATTAGAACTATAAGCTTAGAAGGAAGCATATGGATGTTTTCTTTTTGGTCTGTTTTTCAGGTTGAGAGGTTGACAAATCAGGGATCTCTTAGTGGAATTGATGCACTACTTGGCTGCCCTTTGCACCTTCCCTCCTCTAAGGTGAGGCCAGGGAGATGCTTTTACTAACATCATCGAGAAGTAATTCTTTCTTCATATGTATGGTTTTTGGTTATTTTAGCATCCAAGCGTTGTTTTAAATACAAGCAGATTTTTCTTTGCCTTTGCTCATGTTTCAAGGAGGGCAAGGAAAGTTAAAAAAACAGAATATTATGTCAAGCAGGAAAACGCATAGTTTCATTGAACAGGTTTGGAAGTGCTTTGCTTCCAAAGTGGTTATCTAGCAAATCTTCGTAACTCATTGTGTCCAGAGCAAGCAGTGCACATAGTGCTCCTGACGCTTGATACTTTGGAACTTCTGATGACCTTTGCCACTGTGTCCCCTACTTTGTGATTTCCTTCAGCTTTGTACATTTACATAGTTTCGAAATGCTGTTGGTCTTGACCAATTTGCTGATACCTATATCTTGTGCAATGTCAGTACTTTTCTGAAGCAGGCTGGCAATCGTTGACAGCTAAGCAGAAACAGATTGTATGCCTTTCTCTTTATTATGCGGCAAACTGGATAAGGGAACTGGTAATATTTTTTTAGTTTGAAATTGTCACCTTCTGGGTTGAGCCACTTTTTTTTTTTTATTTGAATAATTTTCTATATGTTCTGGTCTGTAATGCATACAATTTTGCTTGTAGCTTAATGCCTTTTGTACACAAGTTACTGGAAGATTTGAATGCACCAGTCAGGCTACACAAATGGATATAATTGTCAAGCTATTGAAGCGACTCAGGAACCTAGTGTAAACTCTAGTGCTCTCAATTACTTGATTATTCATGCGCCATTTTTAATCACATCTTTTTATATATTAAAGCCTTGGTGTAATTCTCCGTACAGTTCCACAATAGTACCCTAGGTGGATTGGCCTTTTTAATGCTGTTCTGTGTGAACAGTGATAAGAATGACGTAATAAAGGCACACTGTAAAGTAACGGATGAAAGCCTAGAAAAGGGATAGCTCTTACTTGATCAATAATTAGGTTGACTATGACTTCTATAGTTAGTCATGCAAGCAATCCTAGGCATTCCATACACTTAGAGGTAAAAAACTGGAATCTTTACATCATTTGTTACAACTGCATATTCTTATTACACCGATGAAAGTCCCACTTACTAGTCTAAGTGTATTTGATTCATGCAAGGAGTTATGCAATTTTCAATTGTAGATTTTTTTTTTCAGTTTCATTCTGAAATCAGTATGTTATCTTTGCACTGATGAAAATAATATTGAAATGCAGATTTCTGGAAAATTTACTAAACAACTGCATCAAATGCCATCCTCTGTCTCTGCCAGAGCTCCATCTTCAAGTTGATAATTCTGGAACTTTACTTTTAAACAAAGCTAACAATAGGGTACATTTCGAAAAAAAAAGTGAACATAAGAAAACACAAGACAACAAACATAAAAAGACATCAAAAGAATCAAGTTCGGATCCAAATGGTAAACTCCGGCAGCCAACAATATTGGATGTGTTGAGGAAAACAGGAGCTGTAACAAGCCAAGATGTCTCAAATGATAGTCAATCTTCAAAGGGACAAACATTTATTCCTGCAGATCAAGATTCCTGTAATTCTACTGGGCTCATAAGTTTAGAAGTTTCTGCAGTTGCCAAGGCTCTAGAAGCACAACGATTTAAATTCAGGCCTCTCCATGTCCAATGTTACTCCCTTTTGATGTTTTCAAATGTGAGTACACAATAATGCTGCTGAAAATCATGATTCTCATTTCATTTAGTTTTTACATGCTGCTTGCTGTGGGATTTCCATTTCATAAGTAGACTTTCAACTGCAGGATCTTGTGGAATGGTATTTTTCTCAACGTTTTATTCAGTTTGTCTGTTCTGAAATTGCATTTTGTACTTGGAAGGAATGTAAAGGAGAATGGTTTTATTTCAACTTATTTAAGCACTTGTATGCAAGAATGTTACTAAATTAGATATTACATATCATATCAAACATCTATCTGTTTCATGAGATGGATGGTCTTCTGCATGTGTTATCCTATCTTCAATTTTCTCTCTCTCTAGAATTTCTAGATTAAGATTACTGTGTTAGAGTGATATGCTGGTATTCGCTCACAGTGCCACACTCTGATTCCCTTTCCATCTTTTTCCTTGGAAGGGTGTTCATTCACTAGGCATGATAATTTCTGTCCGAAGTCAGCATCTTGGTTTTTGGTCTGGTCTCATGCTGTTGTTTAATACATGTGTAGCATATTTAAAAATGCACTGATGGAAGTCATTTAGTGTGTCCTTTCATATGCAGAATCAAAAGTCCTGTTGCCTTGATCCTGCAGTTGAGGTACAAATCTAATTGTACAGAGATTGTGGTAATTTGTTTTTTTTAATAGGTTATTAATGTCATTAAACATGCACAATGATTTATTTCCTGTGCTAGTTACCCCTCTATCTATACCTTTTGCGCGATCTTCACAACAAGCTGGATTACTTTATGCCTCCTGGAAAACAATTCTCGGCCACATGCTTGAGTGCTCCTGCAGGTTTTACTAGAATGACCTTGCAAGAGTTCTTGAGCAATGTTAGGCCGCTTTTTCCAAATCTGAGAAGGCATTTTGATAATGCCATTTTTGTTCTTAAAGAAGGTTAGTTTATGCTGCTTAATTTGGTTGGATAAATGCTACTCACGTGCGACAGTGTTCTTGTTATCTAAGAGCATGTTCTTTGCAGGTGATGGAACTTGTGAAGATCATTGGAATGTTCACTCTGCTTCTGCTGGAAATCCAGAAGTAGCCAGTATTGTGTTTTCAAAATCTGTAGTTTCGACTTTGGTATTTAAAGAAGTACTTCATAGTTTTAGTAAGGTATTTTTTTTTTTTACTCTTGCTCTCTCTCAGACCAGTCACCAATACATAATTGATTCTTTTTTTCTTTTGAAAATAATGCAAGCAACCTTTCTGAGTTTCTATTGTTCAAACTCCTTTCTGCCCTTTTCCTATTTGCAGATGCTAAACCTTATTGACGTTCAAATGCACAAATCAGTTCTATCAGATCTTCTTGAAGCCTTTCAACCAAGAGAAGTATCCGAGAATGTGTTTTCTGGCCTACAGCAAAGCCCTTCACCTGGGACAATAGAATATTTGTATCTTGGAGCTTCATCATTTATTGAAGATGCATTAGATATGGGTATAGATTCTATCTTGTTTTTTAGCGGTGTATAATGTATTAATGTGGTCAAGAGGTATCCTTTGTAATTATAATTACTTCTCCTTGCAGCATGTTCATTCTCCTTTATGCTGGCCTCAGAATCTCTTCTCACCCTAGAATCAGTTGTAACCTCTGTCCAGACTGTACTGGATAAATCGGAGACTAATGGTAAAGGTATACACTCACCATCCATTCACAGGATCCTTCCAAACTTGCGCAGCAGACTTGGAACTTCTGCGCAGAAGCTTTTAAGTCACAACTGGGATAGTGAACATCTTGAGAACGGTTGGAAGAACAAAGTATGATCATCTATCTCATGCTATTTAGCTCTTTGTTTCAGTAGTCTTTAATAGTTAATGGAACAAGTAACATGCTTAGATGGTGTTTAATTTTCGGATGTTGTCAGGGTGAAATTGTACAAAAGATTTTGCAGATTTACCTGGAGAATAGTGAATCTAAATCTGATTTGTTGGATAAGCTTGCCTGCTCTATTTTGCCTGCGGTATGTGAATATTTTCTATACTTATCTTCTGCTAACTCATAACCTTTGCATCTGACCATCCTAGTACAATGTCCTTCCAGATAGTAAAATTGTTATCCCTCTAACTTGGAGTTGAAAATGTGATTTTAAGAGTTCACCATTTGGAATTTGGAACCTGAATTTGAAACAGTTAGGATAAAACAGTGACTTGCTTGAAACATGGATGGAATGTCCAACATTGCAATGCACCAGACAACATGATTGTGCTGCTTTCCAAGTCATCTGTAAATGGAATTCACTTTCTTACTAGGTTTCTTCATCTGGAACAACAGTAGAAGATGATCATCTTGGTTTCCCAACTCTATGCAATGCAACATTTATTGTGTGGTGCCGGGTGCTGGTATGGTTTCCAATGGTAGCAGTATTGTTGATTTCATCTAATGTTTCTGTTGCTCATTGGAAATGCTTACATAAGGTGGTTTTATGTGCAGCATGAAGGGAACATCGCTATTCTTAACAAATTGGTGAGTTTTAAATACATAAGATTGAAATAGAGAAAAATTCATCTGGAATTAGATTTTAGTTTCTTATTCTTTCCTGTCCTGTGATTAGGTTAAGGAAATTGCTCTCTTTATGAAACCCAGAGCTGCTGTTCAGATTGAAGCTGTTGAAAAGCATTTGATCAAAATACAAAAATCTGTGAACGTTGTCGTATCACTAGTTAACTTGTGCAGAACTCATGACAAGGTAGGAAAGCAGAAACGGGGAGTGCCTTTGTCAATATTTAGGATCTAATGTGAAGTGGAAATGGTTGACATGCTAAATTAATGGAGCAGGTGACTGTGCGTGCCATGTCTGTCAAGTATGGTGGGAAGTTTGTGGACTCCTTCCTAAAAGGTATATCAGGGACACTTTCTTTTTGCAGTAGAATCTGAGATGTAGTTGCTTGGAGTACTGAATTTTAAACCTTCAAACAGGTTTTGATTTCTTACAGGCTCACTTTCAAACACACAATGAACTCATAATCCAATTGGTAAGATCAGGTCCACTGAACAACTTCTAAGGTGGGTGATTATTATAAAAATCTTAGATTGGTGCTAAGCTCCTCCTTTGTGCTTCCTTTAGGTAACAGAGCTTCAAAAGGCCACAAGAACAATACAGACTCTATGTTCTGAAGCAAAGGTCAGTTTATCATGTTCATTTCTATTTTTGAATCAATAACTTTGCAACATAAGACCAGTCTGAATTTTGTTGCTCTTTGTGAAGGGCTCGAAACAAACAGCCATCACTAGCAAAATTCCTGCTACAAAGCGTTCAATGGAACGGTTTTTGTTCCGTGTCAAGGCTCTTCTTCACTCGACATCAAGTGGATGCACTTTTTGGATGGGTATGGAAGTTTTATAATTGTTTAATTTATATACCCTTATTGCATTTTCCAGAATTCAGTAACTTCTGCAATAAACATCAACTAAGCTGTCAGAATCACATTTAAAGCTCTTTCCTAGCTAATTATATCACAAAACTTTAATTGGACAATTAGAAGTTATTTGGCTAATTCGGTCTAGAAACTAAAATGTCAATCAAAAGTTTTAAAATTTAACCACCCTAGAACTTGGATATAGTTTTAACTATCCCCTTGGAATGGTTTACCTTGTTTTAATTAATTGAGCAGTTTAAGTAGCAGTATGCACCCTGAGCTTCTATTGGAATTACTTGGTGAATTCTTAGAATGAGGGTCAGGGGCAGGGGCAGTTTGATCTCCCTTAGTTAAGGTGGGAAATGGGAGACTTTGTGTTAGGGAGCTGCCTGTGTTCAGGAAGATGCATGAGCCTGCACGCATGAGAGCTTACACACAGGGATAGGCACCACCTCCAACCCAAAAGTCTGCTTGAGTTAGGGGTGATGCATGGCCTTTATGTCCGTGTTGGGCATGCAAGCACTAGAGCTTACATGCAAGGATGAACAACACCTCCAACCCAAAAGTCTAGTCGAACATAGGCAACTCTATAAAAAATTACTATCATAACCAAAGGTTCTGCTTTTCCATCACTTTGTTTGCTTCCATTGGAGGTGGAGTTGTGTTCAAAGGGTTGGGCTCACATGCAAGGAGAAGATTTGTTGGGTGTATCTTGTTAGAGAATTATTTCAACTAAATAAGTTAAGTTATTAGGTGAGATTCTAAGATATAATTTATATAATTTTCTAATATATTTCCTCAGATGAAAGCTTTTTGATTTTAAAACTTGCATATGTTTATACTATTTTATGTTTAATTTTTATTAAATAAAATAAGAGTTGAGAGATTCAAACTTGTGATTGTCTAATCAACCCAATAGCTTAAGCTATTATTTATATAATTCTCCAACACACATGTAAGTGGTAATTATCTCACATTAAAAAGGAATGGGAAAAGAGACGCATACAAGATGAGCCCTTGACCTAATAGTCTAGGTGTTTGGGTTAGAGGTGGTATCCATCCTTGTGTGTAAACCCCCGTATGCTCAGGCACAAAGACAGCTCCCTAACACCTTGCATCAATTTGAACACGACTATTTGATTTGAAGTTGATGAATGGTCACAGTATTGACAATTTAAAATCGACTATTTGATTTGAAATTGATGAATGGTCACATTATTTACAAATTGACATCATAGATGAATTGGAGTGCTCATATTTTGTGAAACAATTTGAAACGAGTGGTTGGATGAAGCTTTTAGACGACCATTGAAGTGCACGAATTTGTGTTGTAAGCCTTTACATGGCTTCTTATAAATGACATTTCGGCTGTTACACTAACAGAATTTTATTGGTGATATTTCTTTAGTTGGCAAAAATATAACTATTGTCCAACTAACTTATTTACTATCCTTGTGTTATGCTAGGAAATTTGAAACATAAAGATTTGACGGGTCAGGTTGTAAGTTCCCAGGCCTATGCAGATGA
Source organism: Populus tomentosa (assembly GCA_018804465.1). Lineage (NCBI taxonomy): Eukaryota > Viridiplantae > Streptophyta > Magnoliopsida > Malpighiales > Salicaceae > Populus > Populus tomentosa. Next base: position 1,619,939 of record CM031979.1, on the reverse strand, counting down.
TCAGAACAATAATGTTGACGAAGATCTGGCAGAAGCTGTTGAGGAGGATCAGCCAGTTAGTGTTGCTAGTGAGGATGGAGAAACAGAATAAGTGCCTTGTCTATCAAAGGGTTTAGTGGTTAAGACTGAAGCCAATATCAAGTATTTTTCTGTGAAAAATCTCAGAGTTCAAGACATGATGTGGTTTGCACATCCCAGCAAAAGATGGACGAAAAGGAAAAGGAGGTAAGATATAAGAGCACAACGTTAACTCCTAATCCATTGTAAATGCGTTATAAATTGAAGATTCCGGTAAGTCATACTATCAATCTGTGATAAATTTATTTTTCAGTTGATATAATTTCAGTATCTTCTACCAGTTTCATCTGCATTGATTACATGATTTCAATTCAATAAATCTCTTGCTAGATAATACTGCTATAATCATATGGTTGATCTTTGCATTATGGACCAAAAATTATTGACTCGAGAAATATATGATTTTTAAATTAGATTTACTTTATGTCAACCATGCAAATACCAATATCTTATGTTACAATAGGGTGTCGTTACACAAATAAATTTATAAAAGAAAGAAGGTGGTTCATTAATCTGGATATTAATAATACATTTATTGCCCCATATATCCCAAAGTTTAAGAAAGTTACTCCGTGACTGCTTTAAGATTTATTCGGAGTTTAGTACCTGTCAAGGGCAAAAAAAAATAGGCCAGCTTATAATAGGACATGAAAGATTCAATAAATAGACATGAACCTTTATTTGAGAAATATCACCGGGACTATGAATTTGTTTCTTGGCTGTGCCTTTCGTATTTTGGTAGAGAACAGAACTGATCACAAGCCTGGGCTGGAACGTTTTCACCTAAGCCTGACCCTATATTCTGACCTGTCTAAGACCCATGCTTTAAGCTCGGACGCAGACCTGTCCAGGCCCTCCTCGGGTCATACCTTAGGCCTCTTTGGCAAATAATTTAAGAGGAACATATCATCGTAGATCAATAAAAATGTTCAAAATTTCGTTGAAATATGAAAATATTGAGTAAATCCAAAAAGTGAGTTCTAGGTAGATGCTCCGGCCTCACGGGTTCAATATCATCTCGGTCGTTTTTGAAGGACCCTAACCCATAGTTATTAATCTCAGAAAAAATTGTGATTTGAAGCCTCATTTGGGTCATCTTTCAAGTTAAATAAATAAAAAAAACATTGTTATGATAGAACTTAGTTGACCTATTACATTTTTAATGATGTGATTGAGAGTTAAAGATGATTTAAACCTGTTAGGGTTAATTTTAATAATTCTTTTTTTAAAAAAAGAACGTTATGACTCTTTTAATTAAAATGATTGATTTGATTCATCTAGTGATTTAGGGTTTTTTTTTTAGAGTCGGGTCTAAAAACAATATCTTAATTACATTTGGTTAGGAAATGAGATTGAAAGGGATGAGATTGAACGGGATGAGGCAATTTTAGCTCTTCTATAGAAGGTTGGACAAAATTAAAGCTATGAGTGATGATAGAAACACATTTTTGGTGGTAGAAGTAAAGATACCCTATTTTTTCATGTCCAGTCTCATATATCAAATGCTACTTAGAAATTAAAAAATTACCCAACGGGTATATATGGTAGTGAAAATAAAAATAAAAATAAAAATTTGAAGAAATTACCTGCCACAGACATCACCGTTTAATGAAGTCACGTTCAGATTACACTCCTTGGAAAGCTCCAACATGGCATTTTCCTAAAGTTATCGAAGTAGGAATATGCTTCCTTGTAACAATTGCACCCCAAAGGCTGCTCATCTGGTTTAGAAGCCAGGTTCATGATCATCTTAGCTCCATTACAGCATGACATTGATGGCTTCTCTAAGAACCATGGCAACACGATCACATTCAAATACATCTGGTCCGACTCCTTGGGTTGGAACCATGGTCCATTGTGCTACTAGTCGAACAAGAAAGATAAACACGGCAATGGTCTTCATAGAGGATTGCTTGGTGGAGTTCTTGCTTATGCTTGGCGAGATTTGCTTGCAGGTTGGAGAATATATACATAGCTGGCATTATGGAAAGAAATGTGAAGGAAGATGATATCATGGTTGTTATTTTGTTAAAGGTAACTGTTTGTTAGCAAAGCAAGGTGTCAGCTACAACACCAGAAAGTGTCCTTTGCGAGGACGGCTTCTTCAATCCTTCGCAAGGCACAGTCAATGCTGAACCGTATGCCTAGAACATTCGATTCTTTGCCTATGGTCGAATTTTTTTCTAACATCCAGTTTAATCAAGGGGTTTCAATGTCTTTTAAGGAACTGCCTTTGTCTCATCTGCCAAACACAAGTACAAGTACGAGTAAGGTCTTCTTGTCCTGTCCAGTCCCATGTTCCAAGTATTTGTAAGCTTGTAAACCTGTAATTCTCTAATCAAGCGTGGCAATGGTAATTAATCTCTTAACACTGTACCAGAATTTGAGGACACAAACCAGGAAACTTGGCACCAGAAAGAAATAAATGCGTCTATCAGTCAACAATTCGATGCATGGATAAATTAATTTTAAACCCTGTATTATTTTCTAGAAATACAATAGAATTACTGATTTCGGTTATGCAGTTTTTACGAGGGAGCAATATAGCAGACTGCATAATATAAAGGCAGGTAATCATCATGCAGAATGCTTCTCTGTCGCTCCTTTTCATGTAGAATGCTTCTCCACCGATTTCTTTCTCATTGTCCAGAATGCAGCGAAGTATCGATTCTGTGAAAAAGATTGATATCAATATGTTTACAAATACCACGCCAGCATGAGCTGAAAGTAAATTCTACAACTACAAAAATCAGATTTGACTAGCAAAAGGGATTTCAGTGGCTGTCATTGGGCTAGGAAAGAGAAGATAAATAGCGTGCTTGGGACTGCTGAACATTGGACAAAGGTATGCACATTGGTTATTCAAACTTGTTAGCCACAACTGCAAGCTTGTCAAGTCTTTAATTCAACATTTTTAAACTCCATCTTAGCCCTTAACAACTTGCACTTGACACTGGTCGTGACATAAATACTGCAAGGTTAATACTTTGAGGGAGAGATATACAGGATTAGCTGCTCACTCCCCACCCCCTCATTTCTCCTTTTAAATTAACAAAGCAAGAGAAGAAAACATATAATTGGGGAATTCCCAACATCAGTCTGAGAAACTTACTTGCATCATTGCTCGAGGATTTGTAGTGTAAGTCGTCTCAATTGTTGATTCCTTCTGCAGCCCATGAATAAAACAGTATGATTTTAAATTATGAAGAGATATAGCCAGAAAAGAAAAGCATTCGCTCATGCAAGATAACCAAAAATATATGGAGTTGAGATTATTACCTCAACTTCAAACCCATAATTTAACGCAACTCTTTTTACATCTTCCAAACTCAGTTCAATGGACATCTCCTAAAGGAAAAGGAGTAAATACAATGACAAGAAACCAGCATCAAATCAGCACCTAATATACTTCATTATAAATGTATATTGGAGAAAAATGAAGCTTACATCTTCTTGTCCGTACACATCGGCAAAATGATATAGTAGTGGTCCCAGATTTATCCAAACCTGTCATTGCCAACTGAGTGAGCTAATTCCATGGTGAAGAATAAAGGAAAAGGTACAAAGTGATTCAAACAGCTTCAAGGAACTCACCCCCCCATCTTTCAAAATCCTTGATATGATTTCAATATATTCAACAATATTGTGTGCTGTATCAATAAAAAAACAAGTAACAACTGCATCCCAAACTCCTGCATGTAATACAAGTACTCTCCGTAAGAATTCACTTCAATGAAATAATGTTGCAGGAATAATGTGTCTATGATCACAGTTATTAAACCCGGCAACTTTCTCCCTGACCCAGTTGGGAAAAAAGAAAAAATACCCAACCTAGAGTTGATAGGGTCGACTAAGTGGGTCAACCTGCGACCCAATGAAAACTTGTTTTGACTTTATTTTTAAAAAAATAAATCAAAGCGATATCATTTTAGCTTAAAAACATTAAATTGTGTTGTTTTGATTGACCCGGGTTAACCTGACCAATCCATGGTCCGAGCCAGACTGAGGTTAATAACTTTGCCTATGATACCATGTCTAGTTTTCTGCAAAATAAATTAATATTGCAAACATATAAGTTTCCTTAGCAGGGAACAAAATATATTAAATTATCTTCCCGCTTCGGTGGCCTAAAGTTCCAACTATTATTTATAGCATGAAACATTAAAAGGAAATAAATTCTCCTACCTACTTGACTTGGATCACTATATACTTCAACAAAGTCACCGCCACACATGGAGAAACCTTCAGTAATTCCTGCACTGCTTGTTATGAAAGACAATGTGGATTTAAAACTAAAACAACAGCAAATGGCAACTGTTAAAAAAATTCTGCAAAGATTTTGAAGGTTAAACAACATGAAGTGCAGCCTGAATACCTTGCTGGATGAATATCTGGTAATGAAACAGGACGGAGTTGGTCACCATCTGAAAGTGAATTGCAATTGCTATGGATCCAAGGATATATAGTCCACTCTCCTGCAGTCTCGGTCCTAATACAATAAGAAAGGGAGAAAGTGAAATTCATTCTTTTGCAGATTACTTTGCACCACTGTCGAGAGGATAAATATAATAAGATTAGCAAGAAATTGTTAAAAAGTTCTTACTGGTTAAGAATAAAACTTGAGCATATCATCATGTAGTATGAAAATTCATTTCCCTGGCTAACAAAACCTTCATTATCATATGATAAGTGTTAGGCTCCACCAATAGTTGCCAAGGTAGAATTTGTAAGAACTTCGCATCTTTAATACATACCCAGACATGAAATCTCCAAGGCCAGACGTCCGAGACCAGCACCAGGAACTAAACAAGTAGGAGGACTGTACAATGAAATTTATGGTTTATAGTAGATAAAACATTATTCCCACAAGAGAGTATACATCATTTTCTATTTCACAATCACCAAGCACGAAATTGCATTCCCAAAATGAAAAACACAATACAAGGAAATTATGTACCTCTCATTGGAACGATCAGGGAATAAAGAATTGAGCTCTTCGAGAATAGGCTTGTAGCACTGATCACGTTCTTTCTGTCCCTGCATCAGTGTAGGAATGGGGGAACACGTAAGCCTTGGCTCAAAAATCATAGATGACGAGTTAGAAACAGTAAAGCAATGAAGCATCATTACCTCTGCTGCCCAGTCTCTTACTATGTTTCTTATTATACAGCGGACCTATGAAATGACCGAAAAATGGCAACATTAATTTATAATCATAAAGTTTCCACAAATAACAAACCAAAGGCATCTTGTATGTTTGAGATGCATTTTTGTTTCTTCATATTTCCCATCCATCATATGCTAAAGACATGAAAAATGCATCAGTTTTGAAATATTCTGACCCAAATTTGCAGGTTCATCAAACCAGTATAGGGTAAAAAACAGTGACCTTGGGCAGCCATGTCAATTACATGTGCCCTCATTAAAATTTGAATCAAGACACAAAATTTCATTGATTTTCACACATTTTACCAAATAAAAGTAGCAAAGCTCGTAAAGTTTGCTTCTACAACAAGATAGCCAAATACCTTATCAACATCAACCATCGGAACACGCAACTGAAGTGATGGATCTAACCAATCATGATGTGATGACAGGACCTGAATGTACATTGTAATGTGCAAGAAAGTAAATTTTGGCACATGGCACGAGAAAAAAAATGATGACTTAAAGAGAAATTCTGTGCAAGAAATCCATTCCTAATTCTAGCAGCAAGCAGAAAGTAATTATAAACAAAGAAGCAAAGAAACTTTGTAATAAAACTAGACAAACTAAACACCATTACATTTTCATTGGAATCAGAAACATGATTTCTACAGCATTCAGATGTCATTTTGTAATTTTCCCGGTCTGCCAGACAGCTCCCAGTATCAGACCCAAGACAACCTTCAGTGTCCACCTCCTGTTGTTATCTACAGAAGTCAAACTTCTAAATGAAAAGACATAAAATTGGAACCAAAATTTGCAGTTTAGACAGTCATTATGCAAAACATCACATGGCCATCTTGCAGAGACCTCATTGGGAGCCAAACAATCTGCTGGTTTGCTCATCATATTGCTTGGTTCTCCACAACAAGCTTCATCAGGTTTGGAACAACAACTTCCACTAGCAGCGGCAGACTCATGAGAGCAAACATTCCTGTCATTTGGAGGCTGTTCAAAGTGCGAGCACCCACAATCATCGACATCGTGGCTCATATCTAGGGGTGGCTCAAATGCCTGAAAAGTGATTGCCAATCATAGTAAATAAATTGAATAAAACTTTATTTTTTTCTTGAAGATCATAGAATATTGCAGAATTAATATAAAACGAAAGGAGATGTGAGAAATATAGACATAAAGTAGAGAATAAAAAGAGATAATCAATAAAGAAAACACAGAACTCAACTCACCTGAAGCATATTAATTATGAAAAACGAATTTATAGAAATACACCTGCAGATAGAAAAAGAAAAGGCAAAATTGTTCACAAAACTCCAACATTATACTAACTCAATACTACTTTTTTGCAGAATCAACTGAAATTACCTTCTTAGACTTTGAAACTTCAAGGGGTAGTGTGACAACAAAGCCTGCGAAACACAAATTAAGAAAGACAAACAAATCACATTTTATCAAGAATGAATTATCATAACAGGAGTGTATAATCCATGCTTTTTCTGGCATATAATAAAACCGAAAATATTAAATGTTCGACGTAAATTTCAAAAATTCCTTAAGTCCACTTTAATCACATCAAACTAAGAAATTCAACTTTCACAAAATCACAGACAAGAATTCATTTCTATTTACCTTAAAAAATCTAGAATTTAGAACATCTCTACTCACAATTCAGCAATTCTTTTACTTTAAAAATAATCAATCAATCGCATGCAGTAAGAGCCGCTAGTTTCAGTGACTTCAAGTCAAAGCAGCTGGTGGGGTAGTCAGTGACTTCACTTTAATCACATTAAAATATTCAGTAACACAAAATTAAGTGCTTTAAAAACTCAGAATTCATTATCTCCAGCTCAAAATTCAGTAACTCTTTATTCAAATCACATGACTTTACTCGAATCTTTCAAGATCTCAAGAAAACTTGTAAAAAATCCATTAAAGAAGAAAACCCACTTTGTGAGAAGAAGAAAGCTTCCTAAAAGATCTTTCATATCTTTTAACATCCTCCTCTGCTGCCTCTGGATAACTAAACACAAAAAAACAAATCAAAACACAAAAAAAAGAGAGGAAATTGAGGGAGAAAAGGCCGGGCAATAAAATTACTTGAGGTAAGCACTGATTATGCGCCGGAGAGATTTGACTTCAAGGGCTTCTTCAAGTTTTCTTTGACGAAGTTGTTCTTCATCTTCTTCTTCTCCTTGAGGAGGCTTCATCATTTTTCTCCCTTTTCCTCTTTCTGGGTTTTGTGCCTTTGGTGTTACAACTTACAAGTGAAGTGAAGTGAAGTGCTTACAATGACTGCAAAAGTAACTTTATGTGTTTGTAAAGTGGCAGTTTTTGTTGATGTGGTAATCATGGGCTCAGTGATTTGTTATTGTGGGCTTTAATTTTTGGGCTTGTTGTTGTTATTATTATTATTATTATGTTTTTGAGTTAATTATTTTTATTAAAATAATATTATTTTATTTATAATTTTTTCTTATTAATATATTTTTTACTTATCTTAGCAAATACAAGATTTTTTTTTATTGTAATATTATTTCTATTAAAAAATATTTTATAACTGTTAAAATAATTTTTTTAAAAGAATTAAAATAATATATTCATATTTTATGTTTAATTTAAAGTTAAAAACATTATAAATGTGATAAAATCATATTAAAAATCTATTTAAAAATTAAAATAAAAAATTTGAATTGAATTTTCATAAAAAAAATATTATTAGTATTATTATTCTTATATCAAATATATAATAATTACAAATGGCTCCTCCTCTCAAGAATCATAGCCACACTAGAGTACTTTTATACACTTGCAAATCCAATGAGATTTCTCTTATTCAACAACATGGCAATCATCGAATTGGGAATTGAGGTTATTTCCCCCCACAATTATTCCAGCCATTATCATTGTCTATACGGGGAGATCGCTTCAGCCCTCTTCTTTCTCTTTTGCAAGAACCTTTGGAGAGATCTCTTCAATGAAAGACCAGGAGGGCTATGGAGCTGAGAATGCAGAGGTTTCGGTGCTTGGTTGGATCTTGCAGTGTTAATTCTCTCTTCCTTTTCTCGACTTGCTAGCCATATTATTGCTCTAGCCTACATACGGTGGAAATCACGGGTTAGCTGGTAGATTTTAAATTCTTCGAACCATCCATGATCTTGTTCTTGTAATGTTAATTTATTTTCGAGGAGGAGGATTGCGATTGATCCTTCTATTCTGGCCCCGAGGCAGATAGAGAGAGCTCACATGGCTTCTTGTGCTCTGTTCCTGTGTCTCCCATCTGGGCCAAACCTTGTGCATGACCTCAGTTTTTAGGCTAAAATATCTTAAAATTGCAATCTCTTTCTTGCAAGCTTCCAAAACTAGAAATTATGCACTTTTGGGAGTTTCTAATCAGAAACCAGATGGAAAAAAAACTTGTTTCTTTCCTTCAATCCCTCCAAAGAGGTTTTATAATACTAAAAAAATAAATATAAATAGTTACTTCTTGGATTTATATTTTAAAAAAATAACGAAGAAAAAAAATCAAATATAATATCCATGTAAAGCTCCTTGTGATCACAAAATCCTATTTCTCTTGTCAATGGCTAACAATTGTAAAAATTTGATATATGAAAGATGGAAAAAAGATGATTTTACAAAAATCCAATTATGGAATCCACTCGTCTAATGATCCCAAGATTTCAGGACACCGATAGGGCAAGTGAATATGGGTAAATTTAGCATCATTCATCAAGGATATCGCATGACAACACGCATCGTTTTGTTTTACCTGAAATTCAGTCACATCACAAACACTAATCCTTCCATTGTAGAAGATCGTGAGATGTTGGCGCAGTGCCGGCTCAATATCCCTGTAATTAAATCCCAAGAAAGAGAAAAGAATGAAGGGAAAACATGCATAATAGCCCACTAATTGCTCAATCAGTGTTAATTACCACATGATTACAATGATATGCAATTATCATGACCATTAGATGGATATAATAATGAATATAAAGATTATTAAAGAATGAAAATGAGATAAGATAAGGAAACAATTTGGAAGTCTTTTTCAGGATCTATGGATTGAAGTATAAGAACCACCGTTCTGATCTCAGTACCATTGCCTCTTCAGGAATGGTCCTTGACATGCTATAATTAAAAGGATTTTTAAAAGAATCCCGCAAAATTCACCTCCTTCATACAAAACGTGATTGAACTTACATTAAGTTTTGATGGGAACTAGCCGATGGCAAAGATGAAGAAGGCGCCATTGAAGAAAGGCAAAGATCCAAGCTGCTATCCCTCCTCATTGCAAGAAGATAATATATATGAAATCAAGACAAATAAGTTAAGGTTGTTTGATACATTAATTACAAAGCCATAGAAAACATGACAAAAAGAGCTGTGTTAAGCACCAAGAACATGATCCGATACAGGAAGAGGAGATCTTCGATCCAAACGGGTTCTTATAAAAAGAAAGGAGCATGCAATTAAATTGCAAGCTAGCAAAGTGGGGGAGGTTAAAACCTTACAGGGCACGTGAAGAATGAGCTAATAATTTCCACATGCATGGACTAATTACATCAATGTCTTTTGTGGGGTTCTTGCACTCTTCAAGAGATCCAAACGATCCCCCAACTCTTAGATATTTTCTTTAACTTCAAGAATGACTTATCACCATTATTGTATAGCTTGCTATAAATAGGACCACAATCTTTTCTTCCTTCCAATGGGCTAAATAAAAAGCTCATGGAAGGAATGGCTAAATAAATAAGATGACCTAGCCCTCGATGTTTAATGCATCAAGTCTATGATGTGGTGAAGCACACGGACCAATTACAAATTCACAATGGAAGCCACGATCCAACTAGCTGATTTTTCCAAATCATGGCATCAGAAGCTGCCTAGGATGATTAATTAGTTGTAGCTTTCTTCCATGAAAAGCATTTACACAATTGAATTGAGGCACATGAGCAATGTCGTCTAGCTAGGGCTTTATCACATGCCACATGCCAAGAATTGTAGTTGAAAAATTAGTGTGATGTTCAGTATCTGATATCTCTTCCTTCTCGACCGAGTCTCTCAAGGTAAAGATGTTGATTACTGCATGGAAAACATGGCATTTCCTGTATTGGCAAGCTGCGGATATTATTTAATGACATGCATGCCATGTTATTGCAAATCCTGACCTCCATCTTTTAAAACACACGCACGTTACTCTGGTGGAAATAAATCAGAGACGAAAGAAACATGGCATGCATTTTAAAACCCAAAATTCAAGAGGGTGAAGAATTCTATAAGCTTGTGTTTGAAGATTTATTTGAAAACCATGTTCAATGAACATATTTGAGGACAAATTTAAAGTGAATTACAGTTAAAATTTTGTCAGGATTTAATCTTTAACATAAAGTAAATATGATTAAAAGAAATATAGATGAAAGAGAAATTAATCTTGAATTACTTTAGGCTGATATGTTTTTGGGAAATCAAAGTTCCCTCTATTTCACATAAAAAAAAATAAGATTATTTTGTAATTTATATAACAAGAAGTTGAAAGGTCATAAATAAATTAAAACAAAGTAATATGAGTCTAACTCATATAGGCGCTCTCGACTTAGGCTTAAGTACTCGTATAGGACCTAAGACCTCTCTCGCCAATCCATTTATATATCTATATTGTTCTTCCTAAATAGTTTTTTTAAATAAAAATTAAATACATGGTTTTTAAAGCTAAAAATCTATTATTTTTTTATTATTATTTTTATGATGGGTAATTAAAGTAAAACTATGTATTTTTGCAGTATATCTCATTTCGTTAACTGAAAAAAATAGATTGTTAACGAAAATTTTGTATCTTGAAAATTTTATGTTCAAATTTTAATGAATAACTCCATGCCTTATATGTGGGATAGCACACTTGCATTTTTATTTCATTAAAAAATTAATAAATGATAAGTTTGATATGAAAGATAATAAATTGAATTTTTATAAAAAAATTAAAAATATATATTTTCAATTAAAAAATACATTTAAAAAATATTCTACACCATATTACCGATCATTACTGAACATAATTCATAATAACTAATTACAACAAATAATTTTAAGAACTGATACAACGTATAACTAATTACCACAACAAATTTCTTAGGGTCCCGCCATGAGTTTTCATCATACTATTTATGACAAGGAGAGAAAACATTACCACAGGAAATTCTTGGCATCACAAATATAAACATTAGAGCGACATACGAATCTAATTAAAACTTATCAGATTGGGGGAGTGACCTAATTTTGATGCACCAAGTTGGCAAGAATACCGAATTGTTGAAATAATAATAATAATAATAATAATTTATTTTAATAAAATAGAAATTATCTTTACGTACTTTATCTCCATTCCAAATGTTATATTTTTCACCAAACAATTATATATAAAGCTAAAAGAGCTCATGTTTCACCATGCACATTGCATAGTGAAACTACCTTTTTGCTTTCGGGTGGCAAAAGTTTTTGAAAAATTGAAAATTGAAATTTTAATATCAATTTTTTTTTTTCCTTTTTAGTTTTTTTTTGGGTGGAAAAAACAGAGGAGATTGTCAGATTTCAATTTAGAAAGAGAAAATTGTCATTAAAAAAGATTTTGATCACCAAAATAATCTATTTTTATGTCAAATGATTCCATATAATGGATGAAGTTAAGATTATGTGTTTTTATTTACCTTGAAAACATCTAAAAAAAATATTTAAGCTCTAGAAGATTTCTGGATTTCGAGTTGATTTTAGAGTTTGAGAAGGTTTTTTCTGTTTTTTGAAGGTCAAAGATTGATTTAACAAGGTTTTTATGGTATATTCTAGGTGTTTTGGATCAAAATAAGTTTTTTTTTTATAGAAAGAATCTCGTTTTTCTAGCTACACTAGTGCCGAATTCTAGGTATTTATAGACAACACATCGTCTTTTTTAGTGTGCATGCAATTGAAGCAGACGATGTGTTGTCCGCCTCATTAACTAAAAAAATATTAAAGGCCCCCCAAGGCCCTTTTACGGGTAGGCCAGGTGCTGGGCCTGACTTTCTAAGTTTAGCAATACCTGACCTCAATTTTTAATGTAAAAAAAACATGTTAAAAAATTCTATGTGTTTAATTTTTTATTATATATTGATATTTTCAATTTAATATTTATTCTTAAGATTTCTTAATTTTTTTACTTAATCATTTTATAAAATTTTATTGTTTATAATTTCACACCTCAATCCACTCAATCCAAGTTGATAGTGTAGTGTTGAACATTATTATCAAACAGGCACCTAGAATGAAATATTCCAGGAATGAAAGACATAAGGTTAAGGGATATATCTTCCAAGTTTTGTTCGGACAACAGATCCAAATGATTGTTTGTTTAACTTGTGCTTGGAATGTGCAGAGAGAGCTTCTGAAGGGATTTTCCTTACTTTTGATGCTTCGGAGCAAGAAAAGTCCTTCACTCTTTGTTTCCTCGTGTCTACAAGATGGGTTCACTTCAATTACTACTCAGTGAAATGCAAGAAGATTATTTGAATTCAATTGGATGCAATTTATGGAAAGAAGAAGCCGAGTGCCTCTGATTAATGGCTGGATTCCAAGACGCCCAACTCAGTAATTTATGTGAATTTTGGCAGCTTAGCGGACGCTACGTACAAAGCAGCAGCTCCTTGAATTTGGAATGGGAATTGATAAAAGTGGTAACCCATTTCTATGGATAATAAGGTCTGACATGATCATCAATGGCGACTCTCAATATTGTTAGAGAATAATATAAATTATATCCTGAAATTTTATCTAATAAATTAAATTATTGGGTTGAGATGGTTATTTAACATGATTTCAGAGCCTTGATGACCTAGTTATCACGAGTTTGAATCTCACCATCCTCATTTATTTGATAAAATTAAACACAAGGTAATATGGGTCTGTGCAAGTTTCAATCCCAAAGGGCTTTCACTTGAGGAGGTGTGTTAGAAAATAATATAAATCATATTCTGGGACCTCACAACAGGGGCGGAGCTGAAATGATATAACAGGGAGGGCCAAAACTCAAAATATAATTTATTATTAAAAATTTTATCTATTTAAATTAAAATATATTATATTATGTTATATTTAAGCATTAAAAATACAAAACTTCAAAATATTTTGCAGGGGCCTGGGCCCCTGCCCGCCTCCCCCTAGTTCCGCCACTGCCTCACAAGAAGAAGTTCTTAAACATATCTAGTTGGTGTCCACAATCATATTCTGGAACATCATCTTAAGTTTTTGGATTAAAATGGTTCTTTGACAAATATTGCCACAAACATTCACTGAAGAAACTAAAGAGAAGGGCTTTATATCTAGTTGGTGTCCACAAGAAGAAGTTCTTAAACATCAACAGATTGGAGGTTCTCTAACACACTGTTGACGGGGTTCAACGATTGAGAGCATTTCTTCTGGCGTGAGCTTTGTTGGCCATCCTTCGGTGATCAACAAACAAAGTGTAGGTACACATGTGAGGAGTAGGGAATTGGAATGAATATTGATAGCAATGTCAAGAGAGAAAATGCAGACAAACTTGCGAGAGAGTTGGTAGAAGGAAAGAAAGAAAGGTAAGAGAATAAAGAGCCAAGCCATGTGTCACACCCCAAAAAAATCCGGCGCGCGGCATCGAGCTGGCGATTTTTATCGTTCTCGTTGTATTGAATTGGTTGAATGATTCGTTGAAATCGCCACCTAGTAATTGATTGCAGGCTACTAGGAAACCGAATGTATTGGTCTTGTCAGAGATTCACGGATAAGGGACTGGTTGTGGTTAGGAAAGATATTAGCACCCCTAACACACCCTACCTGAGATAAGCTGCTTCATGATTTTTAACGTGTTAAAAAAGTTTTAAAATTTTATCTTTTCATCGGATTTAGAAATACAACTTACGTATAAGTTAATAAATCTGGACCGTGATCCAATCAAAATATTAAATTTTTCTTTAATCTTTGCAATTTTATTATAAATAAGAAAATAAATAAAACATTCATAAAACAAATAAATAAATAAATAAAACACATACACTTTCATCATTTTTTTGTTTCTTTTCTTTTTTCTTTTCTTTTCTTTTACATCCACAATACAAATAATAAAAAATCAATGCTAAATAAAAATATTACATTTCAAAAATTACAAAATAAAAACCCAAAAATCTACAGTAACTGTAGGGAAGGCTCGGAACAGTGCTGGAAGGTTTCTGAGGCAGAAAACAGCAGCGGCGCGTCTCCCCCACGCGCCGCCGGAAAAAAACGCAGCAGGGGAGATCTTCCCTTCTTCCTCGCCGGCGGTCAATACTTCCTCTACCTGCAATAAGAAACGCAAAAAGGGGGCCACAAACAGTTGATTTTAGATTTTAATTTCTTTTGTTTTTGAGATCCACTTCGGTTTCTTTGTTGTTCTTTTTTTTTTTTTCCAGATCTGCCTCCCTCCTTTCTCCTCTTTTAGATCTGTTTCCTTTTTCTTTCTTCCCGGGTCGCTGTTGTTTCCTTCTTCAGATGGCAGATCTGGTGGAGGCGGGTCGTGGTGGCGAGGCCAAGGGGGAACGGCCGTGCGTGGGCTGCTGCTGTGTGGTCTTCACTCCGGTCGGTGGCAGGGGTGGTTGGCTTTTGCTGCCGGTGTCCGGCCGCAGAGGGAGAGGCTGTCTTGGGGCTGCTCGGGGTCGATTGCTCTGACCGCTGCTACTGGAGGAACACGGCGCCGCTGCACGAGGATGGGGCCGTCGCTGCTGTATACCGTCTGAGATGAGAGGAGCGGCGGCCGGTCTCTGTCCGGTGGAGCTGGAGACCGTGAGAAGAAAATAGGAAGCTTAGCTAAACATGAGTGGTGGCTCCGGTGAGGGAAATGGAGAGTGAGACTTGACCGGCTGAAGGGAGAAGAAACCGAAAATGAAAAAAAGGGGGGGGGGGGTCGGCTGTGTTTTGGTTTTTCAGGGGCCGAAGAAGAAGAAGAGGGGGGTTCCAATGTAAAAAAATTCAAAACCAGGGGAAGGGCTTGTTTGGCTTTTGGGTGGAGGATGATCGGTGGAACCGAGAAAAAAAATGAAGGAGAAAACGGGTGTGCCCTGGTTTGTGTTTTTTGCAAGAGAGGGGCTGCTGCTTGTGCCCGCTGCTGAGGGGAAGCAAAAAAAAAATCAAAAGGGGATGTGTAGGGGAGCCGGCGGCTGGAAAAAATCAAAAACCAGCAGGGGCTGGCGGCTGGTTCTTCATGAGAGAGAGGAAGCTGTTTAGTTTTTTTAGGGTTTTCCCCTTGTGTTGCCTCCCCAAAATTACAAAATGACCCCCCTTTTGCAAGTGTTGGAAACCAGTATTTATAGGCAAAAAATGTTGCCAATTTTTCAAAATTGGTCCATCAACTTCTTTCTTTTTTTGTAAATTTTGACTTTTTCTTACTTTTTTGTATTTTTTAAAAACGAGCAATATCAACGTCGACTCGATGAGAAAAATCAACGATTTTAAAAATGACACGTGAAAAGTCGAACGCATTCGAAAGATCCTTAAAAATTTAAATTTTTTTTTAGACGACGTTGAAAATGTTAAAATGACGAAAATATATTAAAAAATATATTTTTTTGGATTTTCTTTGTTTTTCTCTATTTTTGGATTTTTTAAAAATATATCAAAAACATGGGTCAAAAAATGGATAGCAACACCATGGATCGGAAAAAATTAGCACAGGAGGCCACAGGTCCAATAGGCTCATCATTCATGAATGTAGACAAGTTTGCAAGATACGATATATCAAAATAGCTGGTGCCAACAAGTTGACGGCAAACTAGCAAAAAAAGAAGAAACATATAGTCTGAAATACAGAAGAGAAAGGTAAAGCATGAAAATCTGAATTAAAACTTGCCTGGATAAAAAGAGAGAAATAATGATGGTTGGATTCAATGTACATACTCATTATTCATGTATAATTAAACATGTGGGTAATAGTTTAGATGATTGATCCTCTCACTAAGGCTTATAACACCCCCTCAAACGAAAATTTTTATTTTCAAGTGCGACAATCATTATCTAAGTATTTCAATATGATCACGAGTTCACTACTCTTCCAAGAGTGTACTCATCTAGGAGTTGCATCTGCCCTTTGTTCCATTCTAGGAACCATGCCTTACTTCTCCGCGAGTCTCCCGCTTTTAGTCTCAAGAGTCCAGGTGGCTCTCCACTTTTAACCATGGGGGCAGCCTATTAAGGGTTGATCCATATCTGTCTTTATACTTTGAGTATTACAATGCCATTATCGAGTTTACCATTTTGACAAGAGTCAACTTGTTCCTAGGAACTTGCGCATGCCCTCTGCTCCTATATAGCAGTCGCGTCTTAATGCTCCACAAGTCACCCACTTATTGTCCAAGGTATTAGCACCCCAAAATACGCTTGTTGTGTTTTCTAGTTGTTGGTCCGTCTATGATTTAAGAAAAGTTCTCTTTGGTAAAGAGATCCTTATCTTATCAGGTAAAACCTAACCGTTTTAACGTCAACAAAAAAATTTTTATCCAGAATATATCTTACATGTAAGGTCGTAACCCCAAATATTAAAAGAAAACAAAATAATTTTTTTAGAATTTTTTGAAATATTGGCCAGTTCTCATGATTTTAAAACACTGGTTATTAAAACCAAAATACATGCTAATTGTTTTTTTTGAAATTTTATTGTTTGAAAATACAACATGATTTATTTTTTTTTTTTAAGAGAGACTTTGCCGTATGCATGAAAATAAAACAATTTTTTTTTTTTTTATGTTTTGACAAAAACCAAATATTTTAATACTGGATTTGTATTTTTATAGTATAAAAATAAAAACCAATATTGATCAAAATAAAGTAAATTATTTGCAGAAAATCACAGATTTTTCGATATAATTTTTGAAGAAATTGTTTTTTAAGGGTTGGGCCCAACCCGACCCATATGGCTAGGCTGGACCCAGACACCTAGTTGCTGCCCGAGCCAGTGACCCAACAAGCCATGCATGCGTAAAATTTATGCGAAGGTAATTAATTACCTTCACACTGTTCATTCTTTGTTTTTGCAGATGGCAAAAAACAAAGACCGCTTGGTTACAGAGTGCAAGAAAAGTGACGGTTCTTTTTTCTCTCCTCTCCTTTCTCTGTTTTCTGTCTCTTTTGTTCTCTGTCGTCTCCTCCTTCCCCTATTGCTCGGTCCCTCCTCTGGCTTTTATAGCAAGAGGATGCATGCGTTATGGCAGGCACATGGTAACGCCTGGCGTGCATTATGGTGGTGAGGAAATCAGCCGCAAGACATGCCCTTGATTGCAGCTCCACCACCCCGGCCCGTTTTTACCACAGAAAGCGTTGCTTAAAGACAGTGAGTGGTGTGCAGTAATTCTTAATGCAACAGCGCTGTTTCAATTTCACAATGATATTTCTGATTTGGTCCTTGGATGTTTTTACTATTTTGTAATCAAGCCCCTGGAAATTTTTTTAATTAGATCCCTTGAGTTTAGCGTCATTTCCAGTTTGGTCCTTGGTTTTGGATTGTTTCAATTGCATCCCTAATTGGCCATCTAACTTCAATAATTATGCAATTAAGCTTCTAATTTGGTCAAATCAACTCTTCAAAATTATAATTGAACCTCAAAACTTTAATTCTTACAATAAAAGCCTAAATTGACTTAAAAATCAATTTTTATTGCAATCAAACCCTCTATAATTCAATTAAACCTTATATAAAATTTAATTGAGTTCATAAACATCTTATTTTGAATATGGGTTTTTCAAAATTAAATTTTCTTTATCACTAGGACTCTCATCAATTAAGAATAAACTGTCAAATTTTAACATTTTGCATTTTTGAACCTCATCAACCAATTGTGGCTTTTTTTCCGGCATTCCAACCTCTTTTTCTTGCTCATATTATTTTTTGGATTTCTTCAAAATATTTTTTTGATATATTTTTTTTGTATTTTCTTATTTTTTTTTTTGTAGAAATCCAAAAATAGATAACAACACGTCTTATATGTATATAATTATATTGCACTGCCATATATTTTCATATGCCTAACTCTCTGATAGAGAAGTGTGTGTCTGTCTGTATATGTATATATTGAACTAATATATAAATGCTTATTATTAATTTTCCCGAAGGACAAAACATCATATTTACGTTCAAATGGTTCAATGTCTGCCACGCTAGCTTCTTTTCATGAAAAATGGATGGTAGCAATCCAAACCAAAAGGAATATTGTCTATATCGTCTCCGATGGTTTTCCTTGAATAACAACTCCTTTTCAAGTTTGTGAAGAATATATTGTTAGCAAATAATGCCGAAATGAAATTCCACGAGAAAAATCATTGAGAGCAGAAACAGGTGGCTGATCAGTCATTGAATATTGAAAAGTTTCAGTCATTGAGTGTTAGACGAAAAAATATGCGTTTTTGACATGCGGCAGGCTGACATTAATAGACAACCACAAAATTTTTCCAGTTTTCAAAGTAATGATATATAAGCCAATAATTTCCATGGCCCGTATCAGTCTAGAATAATGATTTTAATTAGATTAAAATTAAAAGAGAAGATAAAATCCATATTGTACCTCTACTTGGCTGCTATTTTATATATAGAGTCTTGTTGATAAGAAAAGGTATCCTGTGTAAAGTGTTAGCTTCACTTTGACAGACGACAGTAGCAAAACAATTACTCTAAAGAAAGAAGGAAAGAGCTAGAGACATGTTTCGCAAAATCTTAGCCGACAAGCCTCATGTAATCTGTATTCCCTGTCCAGCTCAAAGCCATTTAAAGACAATGCTTAAACTAGCAAAACTACTGCATTACCGAGGTTTTCACATAACCTTTGTGAACACAGAGTTCAACCATAGACGCATGCTTAAATCTAGAGGTCCTTATTCCTTGAATGGCTTGCCCGACTTTCGGTTCGAATCTATCCCTGATGGCCTCCCTCCTTCAAACGAGAATGCTATCAAGAAAATTAGATTTTATGATTTATTTCAATTAATTTTCTATGAGGTTGTCCTAACATTATAATTCAAGTTGTAGGTTTGATAGATTATTTTAGGTTAATTCGGGTTATTTTTTTGTCTTATTTTTTAATTATTTTATTTTTAATTTCATCATTTAATATATATCGGGTTGTTTGGGAAATGAACTTTATATTTTGTTTTTTTTTTATATATAAAGTTATTATAGTCTTATGATTCAGGTTGTGAATTTAACATGTTAATTTAGATTGATACGCGTTGATTTAATATGAACTCAAATTTATATATATTTTTTATTTTTTATATAAATATATTAAAATCATGAAAAATACTAAAAAACAATTTAATATTTTTTTGCAAGATGAACAATATTTTAAAACAAAACGTAGAAGCAAGAGCAACATTACTTTCACGAGATTTTTCATGAAAAGAAGCTTGGCGTGTAGTGTTTGTGAAGGATTCAGTCAGCAGGAACCCAAATTCATTGAACCATTGGACGTAAATATGATGTTTTGTCCTTGGGGAAAATTAAAACCAAGCAATCAGTAGTTCACTATTTTTGCCGTGATTTCAACCCAGATGAAATGGCAATTTTGGTGAGAATATTCATGCCTTTGTGACTTTGCCAAGATGAAATGGCAATTTCTACGTTCTTATCTCATTCATGAATCTCGACAAATACGTCCTGATAATAATTGACAGCATGTTGTGATAATCTGTCCTCCTCCTTAATTTCTTTTATAATGGACAGCATAGTAATAAAATCTTAACTCAGTGGTTTTATACGATGCGTTTTGACATGCGGCAGGCTGACATTAATAGACAACCACAAAATTTTTCCAGTTTTCAAAGTAATGATATATAAGCCAATAATTTCCATGGCCCGTATCAGTCTAGAATAATGATTTTAATGATATTAAAATTAAAAGAGAAGATAAAATCCATATTGTACCTCTACTTGGCTGCTATTTTATATATAGAGTCTTGTTGATAAGAAAAGGTATCCTGTGTAAAGTGTTTGCTTCACTTTGACAGACGACAGTAGCAAAACAATTACTCTAAAGAAAGAGTTAGAGAAAGAAGGAAAGAGCTACAGACATGTTTCGAAAAATCTTAGCTGACAAGCCTCATGTAATTTGTATTCCTTTTCCAACTCAAAGCCATGTAAAGGCAATGCTTAAACTAGCAAAACTACTGCATTACCGAGGTTTTCACATAACCTTTGTGAACACAGAGTTCAACCATAGACGCATGCTTGAATCTAGAGGCCCTTCTTCCCTGAATGGCTTGCCCGACTTTCGGTTCGAATCTATCCCAGATGGCCTCCCTCCTTCAGATGAGAATGCTACCCAAGATGTACAAGCACTTTTTGAGGCTTGCAAGAAGAACTTGCTAGCTCCATTTAATGAATTGCTTGCCAAGCTCAATGATACAGCATCTTCTGATGTTCCTCAATTGACTTGCATTGTATCTGATGGATTTGTTCCAGCTGCCATCACTGCTGCTCAGAGGCATGGAATTCCTGTTGCTTTGTTCTTTTCTATCTCTGCTTGCAGTTTCATGGAGTTTAAGCAATATAAAGAGCTCAAAGAAAGAGGACTGTTTCCATTAAAAGGTAAGAGCAAGAATTGGAATTGAAATCACAACTTCATTATGATTTTCTGTTATTTCATTTGGGCATTAGATAAATATCCTAGTAGTTCATGTGCTGCATCATCGTAGCCGTCATCCATCGAAATAAATAGATTACTACATTAACTGATCAGTTCATATGGACTAAGACTTTCTGATTGAATGGTACAATATCCTGGTAGTTTATGCTGGATCATGGTTATCATTCCAGGGTAGCCCTTCGGCTGCGTAACCTGAAATTTGAGTTCAAGCTAGGGAACCTTTCGTCTCTTCTGATTTTACGCTAATTCCTCTTCTTCTGTTGCCTTCATTTACTAGCCCATAACTGGTATGCTACGCATGCATTTAATTTTTGTTCGCAGACGAGAGCTTTTTAACAAATGGCTATTTGGATCAAGTACTAGACTGGATTCCTGGAATGAAAGATATACGATTGAGGGATCTTTCAAGTTTTCTTCGTACAACAGATCCAGATGATTACCTTTTCAACTTCTGCATGGAATGTGCTGAGAGAGCTTCTGAAGGTTCTGCAGTGATTTTCCATACTTTTGATGCTTTGGAGAAAGAAGTCTTGAGTGCTCTTTACTCAATGTTTCCTCGTGTCTACACGATCGGTCCACTTCAATTACTTCTCAATCAAATGAAAGAAGATGATCTAGATTCTATTGGTTATAATCTATGGAAAGAAGAGGTTGAGTGTCTCCAATGGCTTGATTCCAAGAAACCAAACTCCGTGCTTTATGTGAATTTTGGTAGCGTAGCGGTCGCCACAAAGCAGCAGCTGATTGAACTGGGAATGGGACTTGCTAAAAGTGGTCACCCATTTTTATGGATAATAAGGCCTGACATGGTCACGGGCGAATCCGCCATATTGCCACCGGAATTCACTGACGAGACTAAAGACAGAGGATTTATTTCAAACTGGTGTCCACAAGAGGAAGTTCTCAACCACCCATCAATAGGAGGTTTCCTAACACATAGTGGATGGAATTCAATAGCTGAGAGCATTTCTTCTGGGGTGCCCATGCTTTGTTTGCCGTTCTTTGGTGATCAACAAACGAACTGTAGGTACACTTGCAATGAGTGGGGCATTGGAATGGAGATTGATAGCAATGCGGAAAGAGATAAAGTGGAGAAG
Organism: Populus tomentosa; assembly: GCA_018804465.1. Taxonomy (NCBI): domain Eukaryota; kingdom Viridiplantae; phylum Streptophyta; class Magnoliopsida; order Malpighiales; family Salicaceae; genus Populus; species Populus tomentosa. The sequence goes on along the minus strand of CM031979.1, from coordinate 1,597,939 downwards.
CTTGTGAGAGAGTTGATGGAGGGAGAGAAAGGTAAGAGCATGAAGAAGAAAGCCATGGAGTGGAAAAAACTAGCAGAGGAGGCCAATGGTCCAAGTGGTTCATCGTCTATGAATTTAGACAAATTGGTGAAGGAAGTGCTTTTGTCGTGAAAAAATAAAACTGCATGCTAAACTAAAGACAGTTAAAGCTGAAGACGAATGTATTGTTCTCAAGGTGACATGGTGGTTTCAATGTAATGAAGTGCTTTTTTATTTTTAACCTTTTTGTGTGAAGATTGAAGAAAGGGGCTGCTGCAAGCCCTCAAAATAAATTACAATAGGCGAGGAGAGGAAAGGCAGAACCAATGAGATCACGATGCAATACAGGGAGCAGTATATTGTTGGTAGGGAATTATTTTTTATTTGGTTTGGTTTTCAGCTATAAAAAATAATTAAATTAAAATTTTTTATATATAAAAAACTTAAATCAATCCAAAATAGATATAACCAACTAGTTTCGATTTGGTTCGGTTTGGTTTTTTATATTAAAGTAAAAACTAAAAGAGCCAAGGTTTTCCTTTAGCAATTTTTGATGTTTATTACTGCTTCAACAGTGTATTTTTTTATAAACTTTTAATTTGATTTTCAAAATTTTATTTTGTATAATTGAGTTTTTTGAGTTCAGAATATGAGTAAAATAAGATAAATACCAAAAACACCATGCCTTTCATTGTGTGTACCAAGGACCTGATTTGTGATAAAGATTGTGTATGCAAATATACACCATGCCTTATATGTATATATTTCTATTGCACTGACATATTTTTTCATATGCTTAACTCTCTGGCAGAGAAGTGTGTGTCTGTCTGTATATGTATATATTGAACTAATGATTGCTTAGTATTAATGTTCCCGAAGGACAAAACATCATATCTACGTCCAAATGGTTCAATGAATTTGGGTTCCTGCTGACTGAATCCCTTACAAACACTACACGCTACGCTTCTTTTCATGAAAAATCTCGCCTAACAAGTCAAAGGTTGAATAACTTAACTTTCATTTATGGGAAATATCTTTATTGATGGCTTGTTATGTAATAAAAAAATCATAAAATTTTATGATATTTAGACACAGAATAGAGCAATTATATGAATGTAGATAAATCAATATTTTTTGAATTAAATGAATCTTATCAATATTTTGTGAATTTCGATGATAAATCTAAAATTTTTATTATAAAAAAGGGATGATAATAATCCAAACCAAAAATAATATTGTTTATACTATCTTTAATGGTTTCTTGATCTAGAATTGAAAACAAATTTGTCTAGCATTTGTCAGCTTCAAGAAAAAAGGTATGAAGTTTATATAAAAAACAAAGGATGTATACATGAAGATGACAATTTGGGCTTAGCTGCAAAAATGTGTGTGGTTGATAAATTATTGACTATTTTCATCATGCATTGAATTATATATGTCCATTCAATTTAAATTTAGTAATTTAGATTGTAATGATCCTATCCCTAATTTAATTTTGGTATACTATGAAGGCATATCCTCCTCACCAAGGTTGTTAAAATCACGAGTTGACTCTTAAAATCTTACGATTTTACGAGTCAACATGTATATAACGTGTCAAATTGGATTAAAACTCGAAATCGGTCAAACTCGGTTAAAATCGGACCGATTTTACGAGTTTGACCGATTTCGAGTTTTAATCCGCAAAAGTTAAAAAATTTACTATCTCCCTGTCCGAGTCCCCTAACATTTCACTACATACTATATTTTAGACTAGGAAGGCATGATCGGAGGATCGAAACCATGAGAAGATAGAGGTAGATGGTGATAAATCAAAAGAGTAAAATAAGAGATATGCATACTTATATAGAGAGAAATACTGTGTTTTAGACTAACTATTTGTTAACTACAAAGAGTCAAAGAGAGATGACAAAGACTCAGAGAGAACTTGAAATATATGTCTTGCTTGATGGGATATTTGGACATTATTTCTAGAACTTGTTACTAACATAAAAAAGGTGGAAGGTGAGGTGGCATGAGATTAAATTGATGTCATTTGATACGTTCTTGTTCTCGTTGTCACGGGTTTATTGTATTGGTCTCTGTTATTTTTTTTTTGAAGTTGGTGATATACCTTAGAATGTTGTATCATCTCACTAGTTGCCTGTAGTGTGTTTCAAGACTTGTCCTCTAGAAAATGTTACGAAACTCTATCAATAAAACATAGTTGTTCAATCTTTTTTTTTTCTTTTTGTATTTTTAAATTATTTAAACCATGTATAAATTTTTATTTGAATTATGTATTTTAAGGTATTTGGATATTTGTATTGTTTATTTCACTTTTATTTTAATTGTGTTATATTATTATTTATTACTTAACTGAAATTGTCAATATATAATTAATAAAAATATTTTTCTTGTAATTTTATAATTTTACGATTCAAGTTTACAATCCAAATTTATATTGTATATTTTATATCGTGGCAAAAAAAAAGGTTTTTGACAACCTTGTACCTCATATCTCACTCCAATACTCCAATCTGTATGATCACCGCTCCATATTTATAATAACGACTGTTTCCGGCCTTTCTAATGTCAAACGTTTTTGACGTACGGCAGCCTGACATTCATAGACAACCACGAAATTTCTCCCGTTATCGACTGATACAAAAGCCAATAAATTCCATGGCCGGCATCAGTCTAGAATAATGATTTTAATTAGATTAAAATTAAAAGAGAAGATAAAATTCATATTGTACCTCTACTGGGCTGCTATTTTATATAGAGAGTCTTGTTGATACGAGAATGGCTTGCCCGACTTTCGGTTCGAATCTATCCCAGATGGCCTCCCTCCTTCAGACGAGAATGCTACCCAAGATGGACAAGCAATTTTGATAATCATAGAGAGTATACTTTATAAAATCAATAGCCAAAGCAAAATATAAAAACATAATAAAAAGAAAAAAGGAATAGATTTAGAAAAAAAATGATCTACTACAATTAAAAAATAAAAAGACATTTGGCTAAGATTTTTTATTACACCATAATTTAATGTTATCAGAAGATTTTAAGAGGTAATTTCTTATATATATGAAGTTTGAATTTAAAATATATAATTAAATAGCAACCTGATAGTGAAGAATTCTACTATTTTAAACTAAGATCATGTAATTTTGAAGAGGATGAGTGCTCGCAAGCTGTGCCATAAAACAGTGGCTGCATTTCACTAGATATAAATATCATCCGGCCATCTATGAAATAACAAGCAAGCAAAGCTCCATGAGTTTCTCCAGGTAAAACAATGGGACCCGAGCCAGCACACAGGCCTCATGATTTGTCGTTCCAGTTCCATTTCAAAGCCACATCAAGCAAATCTTAAATTGGCAAAACTTCTGCATTGTAGAGGTTTTTTCATAACAATTGTAAACACAGAATTCAATCACAAACGTTTCTTGAAATCAAAAGGCTCTGATGCCTTTGACGGTTTGCCTGACTTGCGTTTCGAAACCATTCCTGATGGTCTCCCTCGCTTAGATATTGAGACCACCCATGACCAAACTTCTCTTTGTAATGTTTTTGCAACAAATTTCTTGACTCCTTCTCCGGACTTTGTTCAGTTCAGATCAAGATATCTTTATATTAGTTTAATTCTTTTATTATTTAGAACATTATAGTTATATAAAAAAAAACTTGTAATTCAGCATTATTAAACAATACAAAAAGAAAGAGAATAATTAAGAGAGCTTAGAGAGAAACATTTAATAAAAATATATATTTCTCTCAATTTTCTTCTCGTTCTTAAGTTCAAGATGAAGGATTATGCAAAAATAAATAATCCAGTTGAGTATGGAGTGAAGATATCTAAGAATGATAAAGTGAAAAAGATAAACTCTAACATTCAAAATCCTAGTTGAGAGTTTAAAATATTTAACATCCACTCGTCCGGTTATTATTTTTAGAGTAGGACTTGTGAGTTGATTTTGGCTTATGTTATGGATATTTTAATAGCTTTAATCGTTTGGGTTATAGTGATAGTTATTGGGTTGGAGATATGAATGATAGAAAATGCTCTACAAGTTTTTTTTTTTTTTTTTTCTATATGGGAGACATGGCATTCACATGAAGTTCAAAGAAGCAATCTATAGTCACTTTGTCAACATGTGTTTTTCATTCCATTTAACTAAGGAGATTATTGAAGGAATTGTGAATACCATAAAAGAATCCTATTGAAATTTATGTGGACAATTCCTCAATTATTGCATTAGCAACCAATTCAGTAATTCATTATAGAAGTAAGCATACTGACACAATATTTCATCACCTGCGAGATTGCATGCAAACAAGAAAGTTGAAGTCAAGTATGTGAAGACACAAGATCAAGTTGCAAATACATTCACAAAACCACTTAAATATAATGTTTTTATCAAGATGAGAGACATGTTTGGAGTAATGAAAAAATCAAGTTTAAGGGGGGTGTTGAAAGTAAACCAGATTTCATTTCTAAAAAATATTTGGATGAGTGCATGTCAAATATCTCAAACTCCTAACTAAGCTTTTGAATGTTGTAGAGTTTATCTTCTCCCCTTCATCATTCTTTGACATCTTTACTCCACACTAACCTAGAGTATTCACTTTTACACAATCCTTCATCTTGAACTTTTTTAGAACCTCCCTTGCAAACTTCTCTTGATTTATAAAAATTCTATTTTCTCCTTATTTGATTTCAATTCTTAAGAAGTAGGACATGAGACCAATATTTGTTATCTCAAACTCAAGAACAAGAAGTTTGAGAGAAAGATATACTTTTATTAAGTGTTTCTCTCAAAGCTATCTTAGCTATTCTCTCTTTTTTTTTTACTTGTTCATAATGTTGAATTACAAGCTTTTTTATAGGCATAAAGTTCCATACAACCAATGAAGAATTAAACTAATACAAGAAAACTCTATTCTGAATAGAAATTGTATTATGTCAACTGAATCAATCAATCATTTTTGAATTAGTTGAGCGGTTCTCAACTGGTAGATTTTTCAGAACTAAAATATAGTTTACTTTCAACAAAGAGCTTGAACCTCGAAACAGTCCAGCACTTGAATTTCTCGTTGTTGTTATTTTTTTTTTAGCAACAAAAAAGAATTCCTTCTTGTTGTTATTTTTTTAAAAAGACAACAAAATCCCTTCATTGAAATCTCATTTCTTTCTGTATACTTTCCAGACATGATGATGCTGATTTGCACAACATCTCTCCAGCAGCAATCAATCCCAGTGACCATGCTACAATAATTGGTTTCGGTGATAATTTTTCCCACCCTAAATTTTTGTCAAGCAAAACACTTTCTGTTTCGATGTGATCGTTTTTAAATGTTTGCTTCTTAGCTTGAAATCATGGTTGAACCAGCTTAAAGTCGCCTTTTGATGTTTATAATGCTTCCTGCTAAAAATGCTACTGAACTTTTGTAAAAATCTTCATGTGGAGTGTGATTAAATTACATATATAAGAGTAAGTTTTCAAAGCCTATTATGTAGTATGGCTTTGCTTCATTAAAAAATCATGAAGAAAAGTTGTAGTAATGCTATTCCCATTGTTTTAGTTAATGTTTTATTGGACGTATGAGATTAACGTGTCCTGGAGATGTAGACTTCTTTGCTAGGAAATTGCATCTCTCTTGATTATAAAGTAATTAATCAATTAGTGGCGGTCTTTCACCGATTGAGAGGAAGATATAAAATTGATTTTTTTAGTATTTTTTTTTTATAATTTTGATATATTGATACTAAAAATAAAAAAATAATAATTTAATAAATTTTTAAACAAAAAACTCTTTTGAAAATTACCCACACAATAATAACTATTTGGATTTTCGTTTCTTTCACTTCTATAGACAACTAAAACTCTAAGATCAAAGTAGCTAAAAGTAGATTTTTATTTTTTAAAAGTACTTTTCGCTTGAAAATACTTTTAAAATATTTTTTTATTTTTAAAATCAACACCTTAAATTAATTGAAAAAAAAACATTAATTTAGTGTTTTTTTCTACTGCATCATTCATTAATGTACTTGGGGTTAGGTCGTTGTCAACTTCTCGAGGATCCACAATAATGGAAGTGCAAATAATAGAGATAGAAGGACAACGTTTAATAGGTTTAAGGGCAAATAATTACTTTTTTTAATTATTGATAGATAAATCTTGAAAGTCATTCTTTGAAAGGATCATACCTTCAAGATATTTGGAATTCGTTGAAAAAGAAAAACCAATAAACAACGAGGAAAGAGGCAACAACTCCGACTACTTTGAATAGAATAACTCGTCAAAACATGTGCATGGTGGTTGATAAATTATTGACTATTTTTATCATGCATTGAATTATATATGTTCATTCAATATAAATTTAGTAGTTTAGATTTAAATGTTCTTATCCCTAATTTAATTTTGGTATACTATGAAGGCATATCCTCCTCACATTCTTTTGTAGCAAAACAATTACTCTAAAGAAAGAGTTAGAGAAAGAAGGAAAGAGCTAGAGACATGTTTCGCAAAATCTTAGCTGACAAGCCTCATGTAATCTGTATTCCTTGTCCAGCTCAAAGCCAAGTAAAGGCAATGCTTAAACTAGCAAAACTACTGCATTCCCGAGGTTTTCTCATAACCTTTGTGAACACAGAGTTCAACCATAGACGCTTGCTTAAATCTAGAGGCCCTTATTCCCTGAATGGCTTGCCCGACTTTCGGTTCGAATCTATCCCTGATGGCCTCCCTCCTTCAGAGGAGAATGCTACCCAAGATGGACAAGCAATTTTTGAGGCTTGCAAGAAGAACTTGCTAGCTCCATTTAATGAATTGCTTGCCAAGATCAATGATACGGCATCTTCTGATGTTCCTCAAGTGACTTGCATTGTATCTGATGGATTTGTGCCAGCTGCCATCACTGCTGCTCAGAGGCATGGAATTCCTGTTGCCTTGTTCTTTTCTATCTCTGCTTGCAGTTTCATGGGGCTTAAGCAATATAAAGAGCTCAAAGAAAGAGGACTGTTTCCATTAAAAGGTAAGAACAAGAATTGGAATTGAACTCACAACTTCATTATGATTTTCTATTATTTCATTTGGGCATTACATAAATATCCTAGTAGTTCATGTGCTGCATCATCGTATAAATAGATTGCTACATGAACTGAGTAGCCGTCATCCATGGAAATAAATAGATTGCTACATGAACTGAGTTCTTATGGACTAAAACTTTCTGATTGAATGGTACAAGATCCGTGGTTATAATTCCAGCGTAGCCCTTCGGCTGCGTAACCTGAAATTTGAGTTCAAGCTAGGGAACCTTTCTTCTGTTCTGATTTTACGCTCATTCCTCTTCTGCTGTTGTCTTCATTTACTAGCCCATACTGGTATGCTACATATGCATTTAATTTTTGTTCGCAGACGAGAGCTTTTTAACAAATGGCTATTTGGATCAAGTACTAGACTGGATTCCTGGAATGAAAGATATGCGGTTGAGGGATCTTCCAAGTTTTCTCCGTACAACAGATCCAGATGATTACTGTTTCAACTTCTGCATGGAATGTGCTGAGAGAGCATCTGAAGGTTCTGCAGTGATTTTCCATACCTTTGATGCTTTGGAGAAAGAAGTCTTGAGTGCTCTTTACTCAATGTTTCCTCGTGTCTACACGATCGGTCCACTTCAATTACTTCTGAATCAAATGAAAGAAGATGATCTAGATTCTATTGGATATAATCTATGGAAAGAAGAGGTTGAGTGTCTCCAATGGCTTGATTCCAAGAAACCAAACTCAGTACTTTATGTGAACTTTGGTAGCGTAGCAGTCGCCACAAAGCAGCAGATGATTGAATTGGGAATGGGACTTGCAAAAAGTGGTCACCCATTTTTATGGATAATAAGGCCTGACATGGTCACGGGCGAATCCGCCATATTGCCACCGGAATTCACTGACGAGACTAAAGACAGAGGATTTATTTCAAACTGGTGTCCACAAGAGGAAGTTCTCAACCACCCATCAATAGGAGGTTTCCTAACACATAGTGGATGGAATTCAATAGCTGAGAGCATTTCTTCTGGGGTGCCCATGCTTTGTTTGCCGTTCTTTGGTGATCAACAAACGAACTGTAGGTACACTTGCAATGAGTGGGGCATTGGAATGGAGATTGATAGCAATGCGGAAAGAGATAAAGTGGAGAAGCTTGTGCGAGAGTTGATGGAAGGAGAGAAAGGTAGGGAGGTAAAGAAAAAAGTCATGGAGTGGAGAAAATTAGCAGAGGAAGCCGCTGGTCCAAGCGGGTCATCATCCATGAATTTAGACGAGTTGGTGAAGGCAGTGCTTTTGGCATGAAAAAAAAATAAATTCTAGAAATCTGGAATTATTATTCACATGGAGATAAGTTGTTTCCTTTGTTTTTCTGTCTTGTTTTGGGGTCCCGTAATATGTTCTGATGTTTTTTCAATAAGCATATCTGTTATGTTTTTTATTTTGCTTTAGATTTTTTTTTAAATCATTTTAATATAGTCATGTTAAAATTAAATTTTAAAAATAAATAAAATATTATTTTAATGTATTTCTAAAAAAATATATTTATCACTACGATCTTGGCTGAATATGATAAGATCGTAGACCAGATTGGGGATTACTACGACCTCTGCCATGATCCTTAAATTGAGAGCCACGATTGCCAAAATAACCACAGTTGGGGAACATCGTATTATGACCATTGAAACCACTATGATAGCCATTAAAACCTCCATGGAAGGCCAGAGGAAAATAGAGAAGATGGAGCTGACTTGGAGCTAGAAGAAAGAGAATTAGAATTACCTTTATCAAGAACAAGAGTCTTGTCTTGAGACACCTGATTTTGAGCCAGCATTGTAGAGACAAATAGAGATGCTGAATGAGTCTGCTCAATAGTAGCTTCTTCAGCAAGCAGTTGAGACCGAAAATTTTTAAGGGATAACAAATTGTCTCTGCCTCGAACCATACACTGGAACATGTTATAGTCAGAAGAAAGGCCATTGAGAGCCAAGATCACAATATCATCATCTTCTAAATAAACACCTGTTGCAGTGAGATGATCACGTGCATCTTTGATTCTTTACAGATACTGAGACATAGGCTCTGAACCTTTCTTGATAGTTCGAAGTTCACTCTTCATCTGAAAGATTCGTGCCTTGGTCACTGTAGAAAATCTATCCTACAATTGAACCCATATATCATGAGAACTGATGCATCCAATGACATAGGAAATTGCAATAGAAGAGAGAGTGGCAATAAGTAGCTGCATCAATGCTCTATCATGCATTTTCCAAATCTGATGATCATCAGATTCAACACCCTCAAGATAAGAATCTATTTCAAATCGTTTTGGATATTTTCTGGAACCATCAACGAATCCTAAAATTCCATGACTCTCAAGAAAATTTTCATTTGAAATTGCCATATGAGATAATTTGTATCATCAAGCTTGATTGTTATAGCAGTAGAAATTATAGGAAGCAAAGAAATAATAAGAGATTGAACAATCTCAAGTTGTGAACTAGTCACCATTTTAGAATGCAGGAAGAGCAAGAAAAGAATTGAAGATTGTGACAATCGGTTGAAGTAATAGAAAATTGAAGTAGTGAAGAAGAGAATCAGTTAGACAATACATCAAATAGATGATATACACATCAACAAATACACAAGAATTTCATGAACAATGTTATAACCCAATTTTTGACCATTTTATTTTTATTATTATTATTATTTTATTTATTGAAAAGGATGAAAAAATTTTGATGAAAAAAGTAATAATGACGATGAAAAAACAAGTAAAATAAAATAAATGAAGAATGAATTAAATTTTGGGTTAAGGGCAACATGATTGGAAGTTTTGGGATTTAATTAAACTTTGGAATTAATTTGTTTAATCCAATTAAGGGTTTAATTGAAGAATTGATAAATTTTTAGACTTAATTAAACTTGGAATTAATTTAATTCATCCAATCAAGGGTTTAATTGGAAAATTAATAAGTTTTGAGACTTAATTAAGCTTGGAATTAATTTAATTCATCCAATCAAGGATTTAATTGGAGAATTGATAAGTTTTGAGACTTAATTAAGCTTGGAATTGATTTAATTAATCCAATTAAGGGTTTAATTGGAGAATTAATGAGTTTTGAGACTTAATTGGATTTGGATTTAATTAAATTAATGAAATCAAGGACTTAATTGAAGATATATTAACGTTTGGGGTCAAAATTGCAAAATTAAAATCCAAGGGCTACATTGAAAATGGCGCGCAAATGCAGGGGGCCAATTACAGTTTAAATCAGGGGCTTAATTATAAAATTGTCGAAACTTCGCGGGTCAAAGTGAAAATGGCCACTGTTATCTCCAAAACGGCGTCGTTGTGAAAGAGCACTGTTCATCTTCTTCGTCTTTAACCCGGGACCGTTTCCAGCAGTTATGGGCAGTAATCATCCGCCCACCTCAGTTATGGACGTTTTAATGTTGCCGTCCCTCTACATGCCGTCCGTTACCACCGATCAGACTCTATAAAACAGAGGAACAACGAAGAAATAGGGGGCAGAAAAAATACCCAGGGAAAGCTAAACCCAGACACAAAAAAAACACAGCATAGAGAGGGAGAAAAACAAATACCTAGAGGCAGCAGACCAAGAAACCCAGAAACAGGAGAAAGAAGACACTGGAACACGAACAAGGGGTAATCACAGAACCGGGGAGACTAGAAATAAAAGACGTTCGTTCCTCTGTTTCTTAGAAGAAACAGAGGAGGCTAAAGAAGAAAGTCACGAACGGGGGGAGAAAAGGCATAACCGAAAAGCCATTGGAGACCAGACTAGCACCGCGAGCTTCATTAGACTTCACCAAGCGTCTCCCTCACAGCTCATGAGCAAGGCCAACAGTTGCTGATTCCATTGAGTGTAGCGACAACAGTTCTTCCATGGTTGCGCCATTTCACATTAGCAGCAATGATTTCTGCACCGTGAGTAGCAGTGGAAGATCTTCATCCCAGCAGCTTCCTCCATTTCAAGCAGCTCCTCGCCACGGTTAGTCTCCGCCCCAACACCAGATACTCCAAGATCAGCCACCGTGGGTAGTGTTGCCACCAGTCACCTCACACAGCATCGTGAACTCCAACAGCAAGGCAACTATCAGCAACCTTGCAACAACCAACATCTCCCTTCTGCACCGTGAGCTTCAATCACTCCACCAGCATCACTAGTTCCATCGTGACTAGCATCACCAGCAGCTTATCTCAGCAAATCAGTAGCTCATCACGGTGGCGACTGATTTTTGAAGAGGCTGAAGCGTTCCTCAGCAACTCTTCAGTCCCCAGGAACCTAAACAGGGAGGAGAAGAACCCCCCATCTCTTTTGTTCAGACCTCCATCACCATCAGCTCTTCCTCATCGTGACATCCAGCAGTCTTCCCTTGAAGCAGCCGTCTCCCTCAGCCTTGCCAGGTAAGTTCTTCAGCTTTCCTTCGTTTGGTAAATTAATTACCTGTTACTGTTGCATGCATGCGTGAGTGATTCACGCATGCATGCAACAGTGGCAGCCGGGTCACTGGTTTGGACCAGTGACCCGAACCTTTTTTTGACCATACAACATCAATAAACAGAAAAATAAAAAAAAATAGAAAAAAACAAAAAAATGTGTATGCATGAATAAAAATAATGTAAATTTATTGGTTTATTCACTAACGCCAGAGTCAGGAATAAAAATACCGGTTTAAATTTATATTATTTTTATTCGTTGTATTTTTATTTTATTTAGCTAGAAAAATAACAAATATGTGCATGCCTAAAAATAAATTTATTTTTATTTATTTATTCACTGGCACTAAAATAGGGAATAAAAAAAATATTGATCTAATTTTTTTTCATAGCTATGAATTTTTACCAACGCCAGAGTTGGAATTATTCAAGCTCGAATATTTACTGGCGCCAGAGTCAGGAATATTATAAACAAATCATCATAGCATAAACTAATAAATATTTAGCAATTTAAGACAAAACCAGCAATGCAGTTTGCCTTAGGCAGAACGTTTAAGGGGTGATAATATCTTCCTTTTTACGTAACCAATCCCGAGCCATAGAATCTCTGCTGACCAGTTAGGGTTCCTAGTGACCATAATACTAGGTGGCGACTCCTCAAACATGACATTTTCCCCTAAAAGAACCGGATGCCAGAAATCTGTTCTTTTTTCCATAATTAATTAGAGAATTATTTTTTTGGGCCGCCGCGATGTCGGGTGCGACAGAATGGCGACTCCACTGGGGACTTAGGATTAAGCTTTGTCTTTTGTCTTATTATTGCTATTTTTTTTTTATTTTTTTGTTGAATTTATTTGTTTATTTTTCCTGCATTTACTGCTTTAGCATGCATCCTTGTTTATGTCGTCATGCATCACTTTGGGAGCACACACTTTACAACCTAGGATAAGTGGGGAAGTAACGGTACCCCAATGGCTTTAGCCTGGGTAAGACTCGTGAAACCATCCAACTCTTGCTTGATTGTTTACTTGGAAGTGGTTGATATGCCAAACTGATATTACTAAGGGCCTCTATCTTCACACTACTTGTAAGCCTCATATCGACCTTTCATGGACGATCACTGAGCATGCGAGAGACCCTTTGAAACTAGATAATGACCAACCCTTTGATGCACTCAATAATTAGGATATTTCTATTAGGTTGTCACCTCGTGAAGGGCAAGTTCGCATTTCATACGCATTTTTTTATTGCTTTAGCATTTTTGCATAATTGCATGATTTACATTTAGCAGGTTGAAATATAGGTCCCTCATTGAAACTCATTTATAACAAAGACAAATGGAAAACGAAGAAAGAGCCCAGTTGGAAGCCCAACATCAAAAAGAGGTGGACAATCTTAAGGAAGAAGTCGCAAGGCTTACTAGTCTACTCGAGCAGGCCTTGAGAGATAAATCCGGAAAAGCAACACTTATAGCTCTGCCTGGAGATATGCATGTAACTCATTTCGATCCACAGAATCTGGGGGCAAATAGGGAGTCATCTGAATTTCAACAAGCTATGCATTTCCAGCCAGCATACCCTTCAAGAATTTCATCTACCACTGATTCCACCGAGAAAGAATCTCAAAAGGGCAAGATGGTGAAAGAAGAGGATTTGGAAAAATGGACTACCCTAGAGAAGAGGATCAGGGCAGTTGAGGGAAACCATTTGTGTGACCTAGTGAAAGCTGTCAATATGTGTTTGGTGCCCAACGTTGTCATTCCCAAAAAGTTTAGAGTGCCAGAATTTGTCAAATATACGGGAACTCAATGCCCTATAACTCATCTCAAAGCATACTGTAACAAAATGGCTGAGGTGGTTGATGATGAGAAACTGCTGATTCATTTTTTTCAAGACAGCTTGAGTGACGCTGCCCTCACTTGGTATATGCGGTTGGACAATATCAAGGTCAAAAAATGAAAGGACTTAGTTGATGCCTTCATGAGGCAATATAAGTTCAATATAGACGTGGGTCCTGATCGGTTAAGCTTGCAAGCTATGGAGAAGAACAACAAGGAGTCCATAAGAGAATATGCCCGGAGATGGAGCAAGGTAGCTGCACAAGTTAATCCTCCCATGTTGGAAAAAGAGATGATCAGTTTATTTTCCAATACATTTAAAGCTCCGTACTTTGAATACTTGGTTGGAAGCTCTGCACAACATTTCACTGACCTGGTTATTATAGCTGAGAGGATTGAACAAGCCATTGGGTTAGGCAAGATTGCTAACCCAACTAAGAAGAACGGTTTCACTGAAGGTGGTTGCCAAGACACTTATCGTTCCTATAGCTAATAGCTTCACACCGACTCCTAGAAATCAACTATTTTGAAGATAAAGCTATGGTGATAGTAGGTCGAGAATGGTCTGCATGCGACTGCAACTAAGTGTTGAAAATATGCCTTTGTCGAGGAGAATGAATGATTGAAAGATTTCAAAAATTCCAATGAATGATCACTAAATGTTTAGCCCCTGTATGTGTTATCATGCTAGTATTCATGTTGGCATAAGATCTTTGTTGTTGAACTTCTTTTCCAAAGCTTCAATGAAATAATGAGTTTCTCATTCAATTGTGTTTGCGGCCAATCATTATTCATTTTTTTGAGAGAGTTTTCTTATAAAGACTCACAAACACATCTTTGAAGCCTTGTGCGATCTCATAGAGGCAATTCATCTCTCTTACCAAAATTAGTTTTCCTATTGGAGTTTTGAAAAATTGATCTGACATTTTGATTTCAAAAACTAATTTGATGTTTATTCAAAAATGATATTTTTAACATTCTACTTGTAGAATGACAAGTGAATCAAGCAACTCCATCATTGAGGTGACTAAATTATAAACCAAAAGAAAAAACAAAAAAAAAGGAAAAAATGAATAAACACCTTTACCCTATGACTCTCGAATCATGTGTTTTTAACTGTATGAATAATGGTATGTAGTACACTCGTTGCTCATGATCTATGAAATGCATCTTTGCAAAGACCAAACTATCATACTGGATGAGGTCAAAGTTTATTGATCTTAACTGCTTGCGCTTGAAATGAGGAAAGGCCATCTTTGTTATTCCTTTCACATTCTGAAATAAATACATCCCTTGCGATCCCTTTTTTGAGCCTGAATAATTTTTCTTTCATGAAAAAATCCCAACTAGGATCACACCCCACACTGGGGGGCAAGAGAAAATTTCAATGAGAAAAGAGAAAAAGCCGTGAGAAAGCCAAAAAGGCATAAGAGCTCAAGAAACTCAAATGCTAGGGGGCATGCCCAAATCACTAGAAAAAGTGACATCCAAGAGAAAATGAGTATGCCCTAGCAAAGCAATAAAAAAGAAGAAGCAACAAATCAAAGAAGTGCGGCAAAAGAAAATAGGAATGACGTCAAGAGTCGAACTAATGATAGTGATCCTCAGTCTTTGAAACCCTTAAACACACTTTGAGCCTTATGAATCATTTTATTTCATAGCCAAAAACCACAACCTATGTTATGTGCCTGTAAAAGTCCTTTCTAATCAAGCAAGCAAGCAACTTGGAACAATAAGCAATGCTCTCAAAATGCAAAGAATACTTTTTCATAAGATTCATGACATCAAAAATAAACTAATTATTATTCATACTGATAAAAATAAAGGTTCAAAAAGAGACAAATTTTTCTCATACCAAAACCTCAAGCTTTTTTCTCGAGCCCTTCACTTTGAAACAAAAGGTCATCTCATGACATATTTTCACTGAAGAATCTCATTGCCAAACACAAGAGCAAATAACCTTTTTTTCCATGAAAGAAAATAGCCAAGGAGTTGCAAGATTTCAAAAGCAAATTGTTTTAGATTCACATCGAAATAATTTTTGTTTTCCAAATGCAAGATCAAGATTTCAAGATTCTTTCTAGACCCATATTCCTTCACCAAAATGAACAAAAAGAGAAATGAGAGAATGGTCTTTTAAAACCATTATTTGTCTAAGTCGCTAGCAAAGCACACTTGGGGGCAATGACCAGTACAAGGGGGCAACATTGTATTTAAGGAAAATCTATCTTTTCTAGAAAAAAAAAGGAATATTTCCTACAACAAGACAAGGGGGCATTTTGGTTTACGAAAGACAATTTGATCCTTTCATCAAGTGACACCGAATGTTTTTATCAGTGAAACGAGGGGCAATGAATAAGTCCTCTCAAATTATTCAACGAGTCAGAAATCTTCAGTAAATAAGTGGGTCGCGTGGGCACGACAATGCCTAAGTTGTGCAAACAAATCTGGAAATAGACTTACATAGGTCAACTCGAGTAGGCTAGAAGCTAAGCGACAAAGAGGACCCAAATCAGAGTTAGCAAGTCCTCATCAGTCAAGCAACGAGAAGACTAAGAAGAAATGGGGGCCTATATTTCGAAACAGGTAAAGATGCATGCATATCATCTAAAAATTTGAGACATTGGACAATGAGTTTTTTTAATTTTATATGAGAAAATTCCAATGGAATCCATCAAGTGGAAAGCCAACTTGAAATGGCCAAATATCGAAATTGTTGTTGAATGTTTTTCATTTTTGAGAATTTTTCAACATGGGAAGGCCGCCCAAAAGAAATAGGCCATCTGAAAAAATCTTCGTGCTTTTCTTCCTCTACTAGTGCCTCTGAGCACTCGTTTTCCCCTTCAAGTGCCTTTGAGCACTAGTGCCTCTGAGCACTCGCTTTCCTTTTCAAGTGCCTTTGAGCACTAGTGCCTCTAAGCACTCGCTTTCCCCTTCAAGTGCCTTTGAGCACCAGTGCCTCTGAGCACCCCCCTTCCTTTTCAAGTGCCTCTGAGCACCAGTGCCTCTGAGCACTCCCTTTCCCCTTCAAGTGCCTCTGAGCACTCCCTTTCCTTTTCAAGTGCCTCTGAGCACCAGTGCCTCTGAGCACTCCCTTTCCCTTTCAAGTGCCTCTGAGCACTCCCTTTCCCCTTCAAGTGCCTCTGAGCACTCCCTTTCCTTTTCAAGTGCCTTTGAGCACCAGTGCCTCTGAGCACTCCCTTTCCCCTTCAAGTGCCTCTGAGCACCAGTGCCTCTGAGCACTCGCTTTCCCCTTCAAGTGCCTCTGAGCACCAGTGCCTCTGAGCACTCGCTTTCACTTTCAAGTGCCTCTGAGCACTCGCTTTCCCTTTCAAGTGCCTCTGAGCACCAATGCCTCTGAGCACTCCCTTTCCTTTTCAAGTGCCTCTGAGCACTCCCTTTCCCCTTCAAGTGCCTCTGAGCACCAGTGCCTCTGAGCACTCACTTTCCTTTTCAAGTGCCTCTGAGCACTCGATTTCCCCTTCAAGTGCCTTTGAGAACTCGTTTTCCCCTTCAAGTGCCTTTGAGCACCAGTGCCTTTGAGCACTCGTTCTCCTCTTGGAGCGCCTTTGAGCCCTCACTTTCTTTTTGGAGCGCCTTTGAGCACCCGCTTTCCTTTTCGAGTGTCTTTGAGCACTCGCTTTCCTTTTTTAGCGCCTTTGAGCCCTCACATTCTTTTGAGTGCGCCTTCGAGCCCTCATTTTCCTTTTTTTTATTTTATTTGGGTAGGTCACCCATTACAATGAGACCACTTCTAAAAAAAAAAGAAAAAGAAAGAGACTAAAAAAAAAACAAAAAAACAAAAAAAAAACAAAAAAACAAAAAAAATGGGTCGTCTTCCAGAGGAATTGTTTCTTGATTTCTACATCTCTCTGTAAAGGTCGTGTGTCAATCTACTATTTTCTAAGTTTTCAAGAAAGAAAAAGAGGAGGTTCTTTCTCTATCTACTTTTCTTTATAAATTTACTACACAAAGATAAAAGAAAATGAAATTTTCCAATATCTTTGCATACTAAATATTATAAAGAGGGGGCAACTGTTATAACCCAATTTTTGACCATTTTATTTTTATTATTTTTATATTTTTATTTATTGAAAAGGATGAAAAAATTTTGATGAAAAAAATAATAATGACAATGAAAAAACAAGTAAAATAAAATAAATGAAGAATGAATTAAATTTTGGGTTAAGGGCAACATGATTGGAAGTTTTGGGATTTAATTAAACTTTGGAATTAATTTGTTTAATCCAATTAAGGGTTTAATTGAAGAATTGATAAATTTTTAGACTTAATTAAGCTTGGAATTAATTTAATTCATCCAATCAAGGGTTTAATTGGAAAATTAATAAGTTTTGAGACTTAATTAAGCTTGGAATTAATTTAATTCATCCAATCAAGGATTTAATTGGAGAATTGATAAGTTTTGAGACTTAATTAAGCTTGGAATTGATTTAATTAATCCAATTAAGGGTTTAATTGGAGAATTAATGAGTTTTGAGACTTAATTGGATTTGGATTTAATTAAATTAATGAAATCAAGGACTTAATTGAAGATATATTAACGTTTGGGGTCAAAATTGCAAAATTAAAATCCAAGGGCTACATTGAAAATGGCGCGCAAATGCAGGGGGCCAATTATAGTTTAAATCAGGGGCTTAATTATAAAATTGTCGAAACTTCGCGGGTCAAAGTGAAAATGGCCACTGTTATCTCCAAAACGGCGTCGTTGTGAAAGAGCACTGTTCATCTTCTTCGTCTTTAACCCGGGACCGTTTCCAGCAGTTATGGGCAGTAATCATTCGCCCACCTCAGTTATGGACGTTTTAATGTTGCCGTCCCTCTACATGCCGTCCGTTACCACCGATCAGACTCTATAAAACAGAGGAACAACGAAGAAATAGGGGGCAGAAAAAATACCCAGGGGAAGCTAAACCCAGACACAAAAAAAACACAGCATAGAGAGGGAGAAAAACAAATACCTAGAGGCAGCAGACCAAGAAACCCAGAAACAGGAGAAAGAAGACACTGGAACACGAACAGGGGGTAATCACAGAACCGGGGAGACTAGAAATAAAAGACGTTCGTTCCTCTGTTTCTTCTCAAAGAAACAGAGGAGGCTAAAGAAGAAAGTCACGAACGGGGGGAGAAAAGGCAGAACCGAAAAGCCATTGGAGACCAGACTAGCACCGCGAGCTTCATTAGACTTCACCAAGCGTCTCCCTCACAGCTCATGAGCAAGGCCAACAGTTGCTGATTCCATTGAGTGTAGCGACAACAGTTCTTCCATGGTTGCGCCATTTCACATTAGCAGCAATGATTTCTGCACCGTGAGTAGCAGTGGAAGATCTTCATCCCAGCAGCTTCCTCCATTTCAAGCAGCTCCTCGCCACGGTTAGTCTCCGCCCCAACACCAGATACTCCAAGATCAGCCACCGTGGGTAGTGTTGCCACCAGTCACCTCACACAGCATCGTGAACTCCAACAGCAAGGCAACTATCAGCAACCTTGCAACAACCAGCATCTCCCTTCTGCACCGTGAGCTTCAATCACTCCACCAGCATCACTAGTTCCATCGTGACTAGCATCACCAGCAGCTTATCTCAGCAAATCAGTAGCTCATCACGGTGGCGACTGATTTTTGAAGAGGCTGAAGCGTTCCTCAGCAACTCTTCAGTCCCCAGGAACCTAAACAGGGAGGAGAAGAACCCCCATCTCTTTTGTTCAGACCTCCATCACCATCAGCTCTTCCTCATCGTGACATCCAACAGTCTTCCCTTGAAGCAGCCGTCTCCCTCAGCCTTGCCAGGTAAGTTCTTCAGCTTTCCTTCGTTTGGTAAATTAATTACCTGTTACTGTTGCATGCATGCGTGAGTGATTCACGCATGCATGCAACAGTGGCAGCCGGGTCACTGGTTTGGACCAGTGACCCGAACCTTTTTTTGACCATACAACATCAATAAACAGAAAAATAAAAAAAAATAGAAAAAAACAAAAAAATGTGTATGCATGAATAAAAATAATGTAAATTTATTGGTTTATTCACTAACGCCAAAGTCAGGAATAAAAATACCGGTTTAAATTTATATTATTTTTATTCGTTGTATTTTTATTTTATTTAGCTAGAAAAATAACAAATATGTGCATGCCTAAAAATAAATTTATTTTTATTTATTTATTTATTCACTGGCACTAAAATAGGGAATAAAAAAAATATTGATCTAATTTTTTTTCATAGCTATGAATTTTTACCAACGCCAGAGTTGGAATTATTCAAGCTCGAATATTTACTGGCGCCAGAGTCAGGAATATTATAAACAAATCATCATAGCATAAACTAATAAATATTTAGCAATTTAAGACAAAACCAGCAATGCAGTTTGCCTTAGGCAGAACGTTTAAGGGGTGATAATATCTTCCTTTTTACGTAACCAATCCCGAGCCATAGAATCTCTGCTGACCAGTTAGGGTTCCTAGTGACCATAATACTAGGTGGCGACTCCTCAAACATGACATTTTCCCCTAAAAGAACCGGATGCCAGAAATCTGTTCTTTTTCCATAATTAATTAGAGAATTATTTTTTTGGGCCGCCGCGATGTCTGGTGCGACAAACAAGATGAGAATGAAGCCAGAATCCAGAAGCTAATAGCCACAAGATCAAGAATTCAGCCACTCTGATACCATGATAGATATTAGGATTTACACAGAAAAGGAACAGAGATGAAGAAAAGCAGAGAAGAGAGACGAAGAAGAAGACGAATTCTAGCACTGATTTATTATTGATTGATTAATATTCTCTTATCTAATCATTTGTTTATATATGCTATTGTAGAAAGATAATACACGGTATCTATTCTTTCTTTATTTGCATTGAAACAATGCTAACTAACTCTCTTAACTCGCCGATCCCCTTCAACCAGAACCAAAATCCTTTCCAATTAGGTTAAACTGAGATCCCTTCGCCGATCCCCTTTAACCATAACCAAGGAATGTGTGTAGCTCGGTCAACCTGAAACCCCATCTGGCGATTCCCTTTAACCAAAGCTACATGAGATCCCATCTAGCGACCTCATTCAACTGGAACAAAAGAATGTGTAAAAAGTGGTCTCATTATAATGGGTGACCTACCCAGGAAAAAAATGGTGGTCTCATTGTGATGGGCGACCTACCCAAAATAGAAACAATGTGAAGTGTGGTCTCATTATAATGGGTGACCTACCCAAAAATAGAAAAAATATGAAGTGTGGTCTCATTGTAATGGGTGACCTACCCAGATGGAAAAAATATGATGAAGGGCGGTCTCATTGTCATGGGTGACCTACCCGGATGGAAAAAATATGAAGTGTGCGGTCTCATTGTCATGGGTAACCAACCCAAATGGAAGATGTGATATGACAAGTGTGAAAAATAGGACTTACCTGGCGAAGTCTTTGAGGGGATGACAAAAAAAAGGGCTGGAAAACTTGGTGCTTCCTGATAATTCCCTATCATAGGATTTGACAACTCGGTGTTTCCTGACTGCAAGAGTTGAAAACTCGAGGCTTCCCGATTGCAAGGTTGATCTCTTCATTTCTTTGGGATTTTCCTAATTGTAGGGTTCATCCCATCTTCCCTTTTATTCCATGATCAAAGCTGATTCTTTATTATCATCACCACAATGCTTCTTTCTTTTTCCACCCTCTTGCTGGACCTCATTAAGGATTTTCCTGTAACAATTCAAAAATATGTGCAAATTTTTTTTTATTTTTTTTTGAGGTTAGATGATATGCATGCATCCTTACCTGATTTGAAATAATAGGTCCCCATTTCTTCATGGTGTGTTTCTTTTTCTCAAAAGTTGGAGTGTTGGCAGTGAACTTCGATGGCTTCTTCGCTCTTGCTTACTCGAGTCATCTCTTGTGATTTTGACCTCTATGAAGAAATTGATATCATCATAGTTCTTTTTTTCTCCGTCCTTTACCTCAAGGGTTGCCAACTTTGCTCGACATTTTCTTAGAATGGGAATCATGGAGCCTGCCCTATCATATGTTTCTTTATTGCCCCCTAGCTTGATCATGCCTCTAAGTGTTCAATTCAGGTTTGGGGATGAGGCTATGTGAATGTAGGTTTGACAAGGAGGTGTTTTCATGCAGAATTTTTGGAATTCCAAAGCTATTCCAGACACAAAAATCATTTTGACATCGATTCAAAGCAAACTCATTCTAAAAAAATTCAAGTGATTCCTATGGAGAGGTTATCAGAAGTGATGAAAACTTTTTGTTTTGGTTTTTGGTAAAAAATATGAAGTGACCTCTGGTTTGTCAGAAAAGGTTTAAATTTCAATTTGAGGGTTATTGAGAACCAAGGTTCAAAGCATATATTTTATTTGCATGAATAATGATTTGGTTCACATGAGAAAGCATTGCCTACCGATCCAGATTGCTTGCCTTTGATCAGAAAGGGCTTGATTAGGCACGTAATGTAGGCTTGGGCTCTTGGTTATGAAGAAAATGATATTTTGTAGGCTCAAAAGGTGTTTAAGGGATTTGAAGACTAAGGATCACTTGTGCTTGTTTCTTGACCTTTTGTCATTTGACTGTCTTTCAAAAATTGTCAATCGTGCCCCCTTGTGTTGGGCTTGGGCTTGTTCTCTTTGCTTTTGTTTTCTTCATATGGCTTCAAGCATCATCATATTGTTTTTTTTTTTTTTGCTCAAAACTTTTGGATCCTTTGGGTTTTTTCTTCATGCCCCCTTTGTTTAGGCACCTTCGATCATTGAGGTTTTCTCTATGTCATCGCACTTGCCCCCAGTGTGGGGTGTGATCCTAGCCAAGGTTATTTTTCAAGAAATATTTATTAGGCTCAAAAGGGGACTACAAATGATATATTTAAGCCTTGTGAAAGGATTATCAAGGATGGCCTTTCTTCATCTCAAATGCATGCATTTAGGATCGATAAGCCTTGCTTTCATGCGAGTATGCAAAGTGATTTCTCATTATTCATGCAATCAAAACTCAGCTTTAGAGTCACTTGATGGTTTTTTTTTTTTTTGGGTTTTTCTAGGTGTATGGTTACCTTTCTAAGGAATCACCGGAATTTCCAGAACTCGTTTGTTTTGGACAAACATCAACATGATTTCAGTTTCTGTACTAAACTTTGAATTTCCAAAAATCCTTGTGAACATGTGCGATCATGCATAGTTTTGAAAGGAAGGAAACACACCCAAAGATTCTTGGTGTGATGGTTTCATGCTTAAAGGTTATGCTCAATATGTTCTTTGTATGAAACAATAACAAAAATGAAGGTATGTTATAAGCACATGATCTTATTAACAATAAAGGCTGATTTGACAAGGAAAGTGCTGTGGAATTTTAAGCTAAGTTGCCAACAAAAAGCTGGAACAGGTTGAAACACAAAAATCAAGAAGTTTTGCAGGCATGATCAAACAGAGGTTTTTTTTTTTTTTTTTTTTTTACAGAACAAGAATAGGCTCCATTACGCACCGGTGGTGCAATTCCCCTTTGGCCAGCCTTCCTGCCAAACCTTGTATAGAAATACATGATTGTGTCGAGGCTCTTGACCCTGTTTGCCCTCAATTTCTTCAGGCAGAGTCGTTGTTGAGTTTTGAACAAAGATGATAGGTCAGTTGGAAGGAACTTTCCTAAAGTTATTTTTCAGTATTTGCTCGAGTAAGCTAAAGCAAGTCACACATGTCTTCAAAAATTACGACGAGCATACTCTTCATCTTCCGAGTTTTTCTTCATTCAAAGTCGGGTGTTGTAGACTCGTAGGGGACCTACTTTTCATTCTGGTGCATGCATGACAAATGTATGAACATGTAATCTATATGATGAACTCACCCTTCGAGGGGTGACAATATGGTCGTAACTCTTGTATGATGGAGCAAGAATCGTGATTTTTGCCCAAACTCTACAATGAAAATTTTCGGAGTGACGACCAATGTGTCATCCACAAGTCTTGAGTTCAAGATGCTTCAAGAAGGGTTTGCCCTGATGCAAACAACGATAGCACATACAACTTAAGGACATGTTCTATTTATTATGTGAACATGGGTAGGTTTTCTATCTGGTCTCAAAAGGGTCTCATATCTGCCCAGTGACGTTCTTCGTAAAGACAGTATGGGGGCGTTGCAAGGAATGGTTAAGGCACGTATACCCACCATTACCAAGCAGGCACTCAGATATGAGTTGGGTGTTTCACGCATCTAAACCCTAACCAATGGTCTTAGGGCAGATCGCTAGTTCCCCACCTAACCTAAAAGCTTGTGTGTGCTTTCAAAAATAAATACATGTGATGCATGAGACAATTCTATAAAATGCATGGAAAAAATATTAACAAAAAGATAAAAAAAGCAAAAATTTAAACACATCAAATACACAAAGCTTAGTCCAATAATGTCAGAAACAGTACCTTCCCCAGCGGAGTCGCCATTCTGTCGCACCCCAAAAAAATCCGGCGCGCGGCATCGAGCTGGCGATTTTTATCGTTCTCGTTGTTGTGTTGAATTGGTTGAATGATTCGTTGGAGTCGCCACCTAGTAATTGATTGCGGGCTACTAGGAAACCGAATGTACTGGTCTTGTCAGAGATTCACGGGTAAGGGACTGGTTGTGGTTAGGGAAGGTATTAGCACCCCTAACGCACCCTACCGGAGGTAAGCTGCTTCGTGATTTTTGACGTGTTAAAGAAGTTTTAAAATTTTGTCTTTTCATCGGATTTAGAAATACAACTTACGTATAAGTTAATAAATCTAGACCGTGATCCAATCAAAATATTAAATTCTTCTTTAATCTTTGCAATTTTATCATAAATAAGAAAATAAATAAAACATTCATAAAACAAATACAAAAAAAAAAAAAAACACATACACTTTCACCATTTTTTTGTTTCTTTTCTTTTTTTCTTTTCTTTTCTTTTACATCCACAATACAAATAATAAAAAATCAATGCTAAATAAAAATATTACATTTCAAAAATTACAAAATAAAAACCCAAAAATCTACAGTAACTACAGGGAAGGCTCGGAACAGTGCTGGAAGGTTTCTGAGGCAGAAAACAGCAACGGCGCGTCTCCTTCACGCGTCACCGCCCACGCGCCGCCGGAAAAAAAATGTAGCAGGGGAGATCTTCCCTTCTTCCTCGCCGGCGGTCAATACTTCCTCTACTTGCAACAAGAAACGCAAAAAGGGGGCCACAAACAGTTGATTTTAGATTTTAATTTCTTTTGTTTTTGAGATCCACTTCGGTTTCTTTGTTCTTTTTTTCTTTTTTTTTTTCAGATCTGCCTCCCTCCTTTCTCCTCTTTTAGATCTGTTTCCTTTTTCTTTCTTCCCGGGTAGCTGTTGTTTCCTTCTTCAGATGGCAGATCTGGTGGAGGCGGGTCGTGGTGGCGAGGCCAAGGGGGAACGGCCGTGCGTGGGCTGCTGCTGTGTGGTCTTCACTCCGGTCGGTGGCAGGGGTGGTTGGCTTTTGCTGCCGGTGTCCGGCCGCAGAGGGAGAGGCTGTCTTGGGGCTGCTTGGGGTCGATTGCTCTGACCGCTGCTACTGGAGGAACACGGCGCCGCTGCACGAGGATGGGGCCGTCGCTGCTGTATACCGTCTGAGATGAGAGGAGTGGCGGCCGGTCTCTGTCCGGTGGAGCTGGAGACCGTGAGAAGAAAATAGGAAGCTTAGCTAAACATGAGTGGTGGCTCCGGTGAGGGAAATGGAGAGGAAGCTGTTTAGTTTTTTTAGGGTTTTCCCCTTGTGTTGCCTCCCCAAAATTACAAAATGACCC
Organism: Populus tomentosa; assembly: GCA_018804465.1. Lineage (NCBI taxonomy): Eukaryota > Viridiplantae > Streptophyta > Magnoliopsida > Malpighiales > Salicaceae > Populus > Populus tomentosa. The sequence goes on along the minus strand of CM031979.1, from coordinate 1,572,822 downwards.
CCCCTTTGCAAGTGTTGGAAACCAGTATTTATAGGCAAAAAATGTTGCCAATTTTTCAAACTTGGTCCCTCAACTTCTTTCTTTTTTTGTAAATTTTAACTTTTTCTTACATTTTTGTATTTTTTGAAAATGAGCAATATCAACGTCGACTCGATGAGAAAAATCAACGATTTTAAAAATAACGCGTGAAAAGTCGAAAGCGTTCGAAAGACCCTTAAAAATTTAAATTCTTTTTTTTTAGACGACGTTGAAAATGCTAAAATGACGAAAATATATTAAAAAACATATTTTTTTGGATTTTCTTTGTTTTTCTCTATTTTTGGATTTTTTGAAAATATATCAAAAACATGGGTCAAAAAATGGGTAGCAACACCATGGATCGGAAAAAATTAGCACAGGAGGCCACAGGTCCAATAGGCTCATCGTTCATGAATGTAGACAAGTTTGCAAGATACGATATATCAAAATAGCTGGTGCCAACAAGTTGACGGCGAACTAGCAAAAAAAGAAGAAACATATAGTCTGAAATACAGAAGAGAAAGGTAAGCATGAAAATCTGAATTAAAACTTGCCTGGATAAAAAGAGAGAAATAATGATGGTTGGATTCAATGTACATACTCATTATTCATGTATAATTAAACATGTGGGTAATAGTTTAGATGATTGATCCTCTCACCAAGGCTTATAACACCCCCTCAAATGAAAATTTTTATTTCCAAGTGCGACAATCATTATCTAAGTATTTCAATATGATCACGAGTTCACTACTCTTCCAAGAGTGTACTCATCTAGGAGTTGCATCTGCCCTTTGTTCCATTCTAGGAACCATGCCTTACTTCTCCGCGAGTCTCCCGCTCTTAGTCTCAAGAGTCCAGGTGGCTCTCCACTTTTAACCATGGGGGCAGCCCATTAAGGGTTGATCCATATCTGTCTTTATACTTTGAGTATTACAATGCCATTATCGAGTTTACCATTTTGACAAGAGTCAACTTGTTCCTAGGAACTTGCGCATGCCCTCTGCTCCTATATAGCAGTCGCGTCTTAATGCTCCACAAGTCACCCACTTATTGTCCAAGGTATTAGCACCCCAAAATACGCTTGTTGTGTTTTCTAGTTGTTGGTCCGTCTATGATTTAAGAAAAGTTCTCTTTGGTAAAGAGATCCTTATCTTATCAGGTAAAACCTAACCGTTTTAACGTCAACAAAAAATTTTTTATCCAGAATATATCTTACATGTAAGGTCGTAACCCCAAATATTAAAAGAAAACAAAATAATTTTTTTAGAATTTTTTGAAATATTGGCCAGTTCTCATGATTTTAAAACACTGGTTATTAAAACCAAAATACATGCTAATTTTTTTTTTTTGAAATTTTATTGTTTGAAAATACAACATGATTTATTATTTTTTTTTAAGAGAGACTTTGCCGTATGCATGAAAATAAAACAATTTTTTTTTTTTTTATGTTTTGACAAAAACCAAATATTTTAATACTGGATTTGTATTTTTATAGTATAAAAATAAAAACCAATATTGATCAAAATAAAGTAAATTATTTGCAGAAAATCACAGATTTTTCGATATAATTTTTGAAGAAATTGTTTTTTAAGGGTTGGGCCCAACCCGACCCATATGGCTAGGCTGGACCCAGACACCTAGTTGCTGCCCGAGCCAGTGACCCAACAAGCCATGCATGCGTAAAATTTATGCGAAGGTAATTAATTACCTTCACACTGTTCATTCTTTGTTTTTGCAGATGGCAAAAAACAAAGACCGCTTGGTTACAGAGTGCAAGAAAAGTGACGGTTCTTTTTTCTCTCCTCTCCTTTCTCTGTTTTCTGTCTCTTTTGTTCTCTGTCGTCTCCTCCTTCCCCTATTGCTCGGTCCCTCCTCTGGCTTTTATAGCAAGAGGATGCATGCGTTATGGCAGGCACATGGTAACGCCTGGCGTGCATTATGGTGGTGAGGAAATCAGCCGCAAGACATGCCCTTGATTGCAGCTCCACCACCCCGGCCCGTTTTTACCACAGAAAGCGTTGCTTAAAGACAGTGAGTGGTGTGCAGTAATTCTTAATGCAACAGCGCTGTTTCAATTTCACAATGATATTTCTGATTTGGTCCTTGGATGTTTTTACTATTTTGTAATCAAGCCCCTGGAAATTTTTTTAATTAGATCCCTTGAGTTTAGCGTCATTTCCAGTTTGGTCCTTGGTTTTGGATTGTTTCAATTACATCCCTAATTGGCCATCTAACTTCAATAATTATGCAATTAAGCTTCTAATTTGGTCAAATCAACTCTTCAAAATTATAATTGAACCTCAAAACTTTAATTCTTACAATAAAAGCCTAAATTGACTTAAAAATCAATTTTTATTGCAATCAAACCCTCTATAATTCAATTAAACCTTATATAAAATTTAATTGAGTTCATAAACATCTTATTTTGAATATGGGTTTTTCAAAATTAAATTTTCTTTATCACTAGGACTCTCATCAATTAAGAATAAACTGTCAAATTTTAACATTTTGCATTTTTGAACCTCATCAACCAATTGTGGCTTTTTTTCCGGCATTCCAACCTCTTTTTCTTGCTCATATTATTTTTTGGATTTTTTCAAAATATTTTTTTGATATATTTTTTTTGTATTTTCTTATTTTTTTTTTTGTAGAAATCCAAAAATAGATAACAACACGTCTTATATGTATATAATTATATTGCACTGCCATATATTTTCATATGCCTAACTCTCTGATAGAGAAGTGTGTGTCTGTCTGTATATGTATATATTGAACTAATATATAAATGCTTATTATTAATTTTCCCGAAGGACAAAACATCATATTTACGTTCAAATGGTTCAATGTCTGCCACGCTAGCTTCTTTTCATGAAAAATGGATGGTAGCAATCCAAACCAAAAGGAATATTGTCTATATCGTCTCCGATGGTTTTCCTTGAATAACAACTCCTTTTCAAGTTTGTGAAGAATATATTGTTAGCAAATAATGCCGAAATGAAATTCCACGAGAAAAATCATTGAGAGCAGAAACAGGTGGCTGATCAGTCATTGAATATTGAAAAGTTTCAGTCATTGAGTGTTAGACGAAAAAATATGCGTTTTTGACATGCGGCAGGCTGACATTAATAGACAACCACAAAATTTTTCCAGTTTTCAAAGTAATGATATATAAGCCAATAATTTCCATGGCCCGTATCAGTCTAGAATAATGATTTTAATTAGATTAAAATTAAAAGAGAAGATAAAATCCATATTGTACCTCTACTTGGCTGCTATTTTATATATAGAGTCTTGTTGATAAGAAAAGGTATCCTGTGTAAAGTGTTAGCTTCACTTTGACAGACGACAGTAGCAAAACAATTACTCTAAAGAAAGAAGGAAAGAGCTAGAGACATGTTTCGCAAAATCTTAGCCGACAAGCCTCATGTAATCTGTATTCCCTGTCCAGCTCAAAGCCATTTAAAGACAATGCTTAAACTAGCAAAACTACTGCATTACCGAGGTTTTCACATAACCTTTGTGAACACAGAGTTCAACCATAGACGCATGCTTAAATCTAGAGGTCCTTATTCCTTGAATGGCTTGCCCGACTTTCGGTTCGAATCTATCCCTGATGGCCTCCCTCCTTCAAACGAGAATGCTATTATGATTTATTTCAATTAATTTTCTATGAGGTTGTCCTAACATTATAATTCAAGTTGTAGGTTTGATAGATTATTTTAGGTTAATTCGGGTTATTTTTTTGTCTTATTTTTTAATTATTTTATTTTTAATTTCATCATTTAATATATATCGGGTTGTTTGGGAAATGAAATTTATATTTTGTTTTTTTTTTTATATAAAGTTATTATAGTCTTATGATTCAGGTTGTGAATTTAACATGTTAATTTAGATTGATACGCGTTGATTTAATATGACCTCAAATTTATATATATTTTTTATTTTTTATATAAATATATTAAAATCATGAAAAATACTAAAAAACAATTTAATATTTTTTTGCAAGATGAACAATATTTTAAAACAAAACGTAGAAGCAAGAGCAACATTACTTTCACGAGATTTTTCATGAAAAGAAGCTTGGCGTGTAGTGTTTGTGTGAAGGATTCAGTCAGCAGGAACCCAAATTCATTGAACCATTGGACGTACATATGATGTTTTGTCCTTGGGGAAAATTAAAACCAAGCAATCAGTAGTTCACTATTTTTGCCGTGATTTCAACCCAGATGAAATGGCAATTTTGGTGAGAATATTCATGCCTTTGTGACTTTGCCAAGATGAAATGGCAATTTCTACGTTCTTATCTCATTCATGAATCTCGACAAATACGTCCTGATAATAATTGACAGCCGATAATAATTGACAGCAAGTTGTGATTGGACACAATGAGCCTCTCTTCGCTTCTACGAAGGAGATGAAATTGATGATCTGTCCTCCTACTTAATTTCTTTTATAATGGACAGCATAGTTATAAAATCTTAACTCAGTGGTTTTATACGATGACCCCTTCACTCGGAGTTCATCCGGGGCTAAGTTTGGTTTTGAATTGTTGAAGAAGTTGATTATGCAATTAAGCCTCTAATTTGATCAAATCAACTCTTCAAAATTATAATTGAACCCCAAAACTTTAATTTCTTACAATAAAAGCCTAAATTGACTTAAAAATCAATTTTTCTTGCAATCAAACCCTCCATAATTCAATGAAACCTTATATAAAATTTAATTGAGTTCACAAATATCTGATTTTGAATATGATTTTTTTTAAAATTGAATTTTTTTTATCAATAAAACTCTCATCAGTTAACGATAAACAGTTAAATTTCAACATTTTGCATTTTTGAACCTCATCAACCAATTGTGGCATTTTTTCCGGCATTCTAGCCTCCTTTTCTTGTTTATATTATTTTTTAGATTTTTTTAGAATATTTTTTTGATATATTTTTTTTGTGTCTTTTTTTTTTTGTAGAAACCTAAAAATAAGTAACAACACGCCTTATATGGATATATTTATATTGCACTGCCATATATTTTCATATGCCAAAAATAAGTAACAACACGCCGATGGTTTTCCTTGAATAACAACTCCTTTTCAAGTTTGTGAAGAGTATATTGTTAGCAAACAATGCCGAAATGGAATTCCACGAGAAAAATCATTGAGAGCAGAAACAGGTGGCTGATCAGTCATTGAATATTGAATAGTTGCTATTGACTGTTAGACGAAAAAATATGCGTTTTGGCTATTGACTGTTTTTGTTAGTGTGATTCTTTTTTTTTTTTTTTTTTTTTCATTTCATGTATCTTGTGTTTTTAGCTACGCCCTTCAATATATCGACTTATTCTAAAAAAACTGTTAGACAAAAAAATATGCGTTTTGACATGCGGCAGGCTGACATTGATAGACAACCACAAAATTTTTCCAGTTTTCAAAGTAATGATATATAAGCCAATAATTTCCATGGCCCGTATCAGTCTAGAATAATGATTTTAATTATATTAAAATTAAAAGAGAAGATAAAATCCATAATGTACCTCTACTTGGCTGCTATTTTATATATAGAGTCTTGTTGATAAGAAAAGGTATCCTGTGTAAAGTGTTTGCTTCACTTTGACAGACGACAGTAGCAAAACAATTACTCTAAAGAAAGAGTTAGAGAAAGAAGGAAAGAGCTACAGACATGTTTCGCAAAATCTTAGCTGACAAGCCTCATGTAATTTGTATTCCTTTTCCAACTCAAAGCCATGTAAAGGCAATGCTTAAACTAGCAAAACTACTGCATTACCGAGGTTTTCACATAACCTTTGTGAACACAGAGTTCAACCATAGACGCATGCTTGAATCTAGAGGCCCTTCTTCCCTGAATGGCTTGCCCGACTTTCGGTTCGAATCTATCCCAGATGGCCTCCCTCCTTCAGATGAGAATGCTACCCAAGATGTACACGCACTTTTTGAGGCTTGCAAGAAGAACTTGCTAGCTCCATTTAATGAATTGCTTGCCAAGCTCAATGATACAGCATCTTCTGATGTTCCTCAAGTGACTTGCATTGTATCCGATGGATTTGTGCCAGCTGCCATCACTGCTGCTCAGAGGCATGGAATTCCTGTTGCTTTGTTCTTTTCTATCTCTGCTTGCAGTTTCATGGAGTTTAAGCAATATAAAGAGCTCAAAGAAAGAGGACTGTTTCCATTAAAAGGTAAGAGCAAGAATTGGAATTGAAATCACAACTTCCTTACGATTTTCTCTTATTTCATTTGGGCATTAGATAAATATCCTAGTAGTTCATGTGCTGCATCATCGTAGCCGTCATCCATGGAAATAAATAGATTGCTACATGAACTGAGTCCATATGGACTAAAACTTTCTGATTGAATGGTACAATATCCTGGTAGTTTATGCTGGATCATGGTTATAATTCCAGGGTAGCCCTTCGGCTGCGCAACCTGAAATTTGAGTTCAAGCTAGGGAACCTTTCTTCTCTTCTGATTTTACGCTAATTCCTCTTCTGCTGCTGTCTTCATTTACTAGCCCATAACTGGTAAGCTACATATGCATTTAATTTTTGTTCGCAGACGAGAGATTTTTAACAAATGGCTATTTGGATCAAGTACTAGACTGGATTCCTGGAATGAAAGATATACGATTGAGGGATCTTCCAAGTTTTGTTCGTACAACAGATCCAGATGATTACTTTTTCAACTTCTGCATGGAATGTGCTGAGAGAGCATCTGAAGGTTCTGCAGTGATTTTCCATACTTTTGATGCTTTGGAGAAAGAAGTCTTGAGTGCTCTTTACTCAATGTTTCCTCGTGTCTACACGATCGGTCCACTTCAATTACTTCTCAATCAAATGAAAGAAGATGATATAGATTCTATTGGATATAATCTATGGAAAGAAGAAGTTGAGTGTCTCCAATGGCTCGATTCCAAGAAACCAAACTCTGTCCTTTATGTGAATTTTGGTAGCATAGCAGTCGCCACAAAGCAGCAGGTGATTGAATTGGGAATGGGACTTGCTAAAAGTGGTCACCCATTTTTATGGATAATAAGGCCTGACATGGTCACAGGCGACTCCGCCATATTGCCACCGGAATTTACAGACGAGACTAAAGACAGAGGATTTATTTCAAACTGGTGTCCACAAGAGCAAGTTCTCAACCACCCATCAATAGGAGGTTTCCTAACACATAGTGGATGGAATTCAACAGCTGAGAGCATTTCTTCTGGGGTGCCCATGCTTTGTTTGCCATTCTTTGGTGATCAACAGACGAACTGTAGGTACACTTGCAATGAGTGGGGCATTGGAATGGAGATTGATAGCAATGCGGAAAGAGATAAAGTGGAGAAGCTTGTGCGAGAGTTGATGGAAGGAGAGAAGGGCAGGGAGGTAAAGAAAAAAGTCATGGAGTGGAGAAAATTAGCAGAGGAAGCCGCTGGTCCAAGCGGTTCATCATCCATGAATTTAGACGAGTTGGTGAAGGCAGTGCTTTTGCCATGAAATAAAAATAAATTCTAGAAATCTGGAGTTATTATTCGCATGGAGATAAGTTGTTTCCTCTGTTTTCTGTCTTGTTTTGGGGTCCCATGATATGTTCTGATGTTTTTTCAATAAGCATATCTGTTATGTTTTTTATTTTGCTTTAGATTTTTTTTAAAATCATTTTAATATATTAATGTTAAAAATAAAATTTTTAAAAAATAAATAAAATATTATTTTAATATATTTCTAAAGAATTATATATATTTATCACTATAGTCACGTGACAAACCACATAAAACATTGTAAAAGAAAACACTTATGTTTGGCAGTACGATAGCGGTTGCTTTTCAAATAACTTTTCATATTAAAATATATGCCAATGATGCATTTTTTTTTAAAAAATAATTTTTTAATATCAGCACATCAAAACAATCCAAAACATACAAATCATATTAAATTTTAACAAAAAAAATTTTTAATTTTTTTTAAAAATATGATTTGCACCGCGTTTCCAAACGGTATCTAAGACTAAAAATCTTAGCTGAAATAACCTTTGATAATGGAAAGGGAAATATGGAGCTTTTCTTACCTATAATTGCACGTTTTTAAACGATGATCATGTGATTCTAAAGAAGACGAGTGCTAGCGAGCTGTGCCTAAAAACCAGTGGCTGTAAAACAATAGGACCCAAGCCAGGTAAAATTGTAGAAACATAAATTTTTTACCAATCAAATTTCACTATATATAATTTTATTTTTTAAAAGAAAGAATAAAATAAAATTGAAATAAATAACATGAAAAATAAATGAGCCTTTATATATTTTTTGACCAATAAAAAATTGACACTTGGAATGAGATATTTAAGACATCTTGTTATAAATACAAGATCACATCAGATATTTTGTCATAAATGCAAGATCCTGTTAATAAATATCAACCAATAAAATTATGTCATGTGGCATTAAAAAAGAACCTGAAAGCCCCTAGAGATCTCTTTAAATAAAGGGTCTCAACCTAAAGGAAAGGGATTCCTGAAGATATAAATTTTCTTCAAGACAAGCTCTTCAAACAATGTATTCCTGAAAATAAATGAAAAAATTGCAAAATTTCAAAAATATATATATATTTTTTTAAAAAATTAAACTGGATCGGACCTTTGCTATAGAGTTGGACTCAGCCTAGCCTCGGGGGCTAGGTTGATTATCTAGCATGTGGCCACCAGGGCATTACTATGCTCATGTACAATAACCTATTAAATAATTAACCAGTTAATGAGCATAGTAACCTGTTAAATAATTAGCCGGGTACTGTGCTCATGCATATTAACCGGGTAATTATTTTTCATTGCCTGCAGAAACATGCACAGTGCATGTTCTGCATGCAATGAAAAGAAATGTGAAACAAAGACGAGAGGGAGCGGAAAGTTACATGTAATGGAGGCGCTCTAAGAGTTGGGCTGGTGGCGGCTTGTATCTAGGGTGGCGGTGGCTGGGAACCCCGGTGGTGTTGCTGCAGTGGCAGATGGTGGCTGCTGTAAAGGGCTACTTCTTCTTCTTCCTGTTTCCTTCTACTGCCTCTGCCCCTCTCCTGTGTTTATCATATTCTTCGTGGTTTATTCTTTGGCAGTGGTGGTGCTGTCGGTGGTGGCAGAGCAACGGTGGCTCTTCTCTTTCCTCTTCTTTTTCTTTTGTCTTTCTCCTCCTTTCTGCTTTTTCACTACCCTGTCTCTCTCTTTCAGTTTCTTCTTTTTCTTTCGCTGCTCCCCTCCCTTTTATGTTTCTGTTTTTGCTTCTTCTTTTGTTTCTCACAATGCAGCTGCTATTATTGACGACTGGGAGGACAGTGGCTCTGGTGGTTGTGGCAGGAGGCCACAGTGGAGAGAGAAATAAAGAGAGGAGGAGCTGCTGGGAACTCAAACAAAGGATGATTTTTTCCTAACTTTGAACCCTCAATCCTCCTTCCCTAGAACATGAAGATAAAATCTATTTATAGGCGGTTGAAGAGGCACACCGTTTCTCTTCTGGTGCAAAATCTCAGTCCTTGTTTCGACCTAAAAGCATACCAATCATCGGCTGAAAGTAGCAATGATGAACTGTTAGTTTTGTGCAGAAAAATGGCTTGTCGAATTGGCCACTTTGGGGCGGTGCCACCGCCTTTGTAGCCTCGATCAGCTCAAAACGCTTACATTAGCGTGTAGTCAAGTATCACAGGATCGTTTTAGTGTACCTTTAATCTATTTTAGTGAAGAAATGAGGCGCCAAATGCCTTGGGAAGGGGGACACCCAACCAGCTTCGCTGGAGAAGGAGATTAACAGTATCTTACGATTTAGTCCTTCAATTTGTGATTTATTTCTCTGTACACCCCTGCTTGGCTTCAAACTTTTAATTTTGTACAATTTTATCCATGAATAACTTCAATTTAAACCCCATATTTTGGTGTTTTTTCCTTTTGGTCCTTGGTTTTAGATATATGCAATTTGACCCTTAATTGATCAATAAACTTTCAATTTCTTCAATTTGACCCCTGATTTGGTCACTTGCAATCCCTTTATTTACGCGCATTTTTTATTTTGGTCCTTGGTTTTGTATTTCTTCAATCAAGTCCCTAATTGGCCATCAAACTTTAATATATATGCAATTAAGCCCCTGATTTAACTAAATCAACTCTAAAAAATTCTGCTTTGACCCTAGAACTTTTATTTCTTCCAACTAAAGCCTAAATTGACTTAAAAATAAATTTTTCTTGTGATCAACCCTCCATAAATTCAATTAAATGTTCAATAAAATTTAATTGAGTCCATAAACATTTGATTTTGTACTTTTCTTTTCAAATCAAATTTTCTTTATCAACAAGCCTCTCACCGGTCAATGATATACTGTCAAATTCCAATCTTTTTATTCGTTTTCAAACCTCAACTAATTTTTTTTGACATTTTCTAGGCACTCTGACATCCTCTTTTCATGCTATATTTTTTTGATTAATTGATTTTTTTTTGTAATTTTATATTTTTTGTGTGGAGATCCAAAAATAAATAATAATAATAATAATAATTTTTATTTAAGAATAGTGATGATGGTAATGGTGTTAGGTGGAGGAGGAGATTTTGGATAAAATTGGAACCATCTTTACCTGATTTCAATTCATGCACCACGAACCAAATCCACCTAATTACATCACCAAATATTAAGGAAACCACATGTTTCGTCGAAGTAAATCAATCCGCACTATCTTCATACTCATCCCAAATAATAGAATGGCATTCACTATGCAAATGTCTATAGCATCCTCTTTTCTTTTTTTTTCCTAATTTTAAGTTAATTGATAATTAAATTTTATAATTTGTTTTAATTACTTTTATATGAGATTATTTCAGTATAATGATATGGGTTGTAATTTTGACAGATTGATTTTTACAATTTACTTTCTATAATATTATTTTAGTTTCATGATCCGAGTCATAGGTTTGATGAGTTTACCTGAATTTACTCAGGTTTAATTTTCAATTTACCTATCTACCTAATGTTAAATGATAAAATTAAGAAAAAAATTATAATATATATAATGTTATTTTTTTTAATTTTATCATTTAACATTAAGTAGATATGTAGATTGAAAATTAGACTTTATGATTTTATTTCAATTTACTTTTTATGAGGTTATATAATTCGAGTTGTGGGTTTGACAGATTATTTTGGGTTGACTCGAGTTATTTTTTTTGTCTTATTTTTTAATTATTTTATTTTCAATTTCATCATTTAATATATATCGGGTTGTTTGGGAAATGAACTTCATATTTTATTTTGATTTTATTTATATAAAGTTATTATAGTCTTATAATTTAAATCGTGAATTTGACATGTTAACTTAGATTGATATGCGTTGATTTAATATGACTTCAAATTTATATGTATTTTTTATTTTTGATATAAATATATTAAAATCATGAAAAATACTAAAAAACAATTTAATATTTTTTTGCAAGATGAAAAATATTTTAAAACAAAACGTAGAAGCAAGAGCAACATTAATTTCACGAGATTTTTCATGAAAAGAAGCTTGGCGTGTAGCAGTCAGCAGGAACCCAAATTCATTGAACCATAATTGGACGTAAATATGATGTTTTGTCCTTGGGGAAAATTAATACCAAGCAATCACTAGTTCACTATTTTTGCCGTGATTTCAACCCAGATGAAATGGCAATTTTGGTGAGAATATTCATGCCTTTGTGACTTTGCCAAGATGAAATGGCAATTTCTACGTTCTTATCTCATTCATGAATCTCGACAAATACGTCCTGATAATAATTGACAGCCGATAATAATTGACAGCAAGTTGTGATTGGACACAATGAGCCTCTCTTCGCTTCTACGAAGAAGATGAAATTGATGATCTGTCCTCCTCCTTAATTTCTTTTATAATGGACAGCATAGTTATAAAATCTTAACTCAGTGGTTTTATACGATGACCCCTTCACTCGGAGTTCAGTCGGGGCTAAGTTTGGTTTTGAATTGTTGAAGAAGTTGATCCATCAAACTTGAGCGATTTATGAGAATTTGCGGCATAAACAATCTAGTCCATGTTTATATATATATATATATATATATATATATATATATATATATATATATATATATTAATTTATTTATTTTTAATAAAACAGCATCATTTTAAAGTAAACCCATCTTTAATTAAAAGAGTTTTATAATTTTTAAAGATTATGATTTGTCATAAAAATCATGTATATTATATTAATTTAATATGTCATATAATCAATTAGTTAATCACACAAGATATTATTATATTAATATATTCTTAAAAAAAACACTTTAAAAAACAACCACTATTATATTTTTCATCAATATTCACAATCATTTTAAATAAAAAAATGTTAAAAAAACTCCATCCGAACCTCGAAATATAGTCTACTTTCAATAGAGAGCTCGAACCTCGAAATAGTCCGGCACATGAATTTCTGTTGTTATTTTTGTTAGCAACAAAAAAGAATTCCTTCTTCTTGTTATTTTTTCAAAAAGACAATAAAATCCCTTCATTAAAATCTCATTTCCTTCTGTATACTTTCCAGACATGATGATGCTGATTTGCAGAACATCTCTCCAGCAGCAATCAATACCAATGACCATGCTACAATAATTGGTTTCGGTGATAATTTTTCCCACCCTAAATTTTGGTGTTCTTTTAGCTGCAAGCAAAAAACTTTCTGTTTCGATGTGATCGTTTTTAAATGTATGCTTCTCAGCTTGAAATCATGGTTGAACCAGCTTAAAGTCGCTTTTTGATGTGGAGTGTGATTAAATTACATATATAAGAGTAAGTTTTCAAAGCCTATTATGTAGTATGGCTTTGCATCATCAACAAATCATGAAGAAAAGTTGAAGTAATGCTAGTCCCGTTGTATTAGTTAATGTTTTATTGGATGCATGAGATTAACGTGTCCTGGAGATGTAGACTTCTTTGCTCGGAAATTGCATCTCTCCTTATTATAAAGTAATTAATCAATTATTGGTGGTCTTTCACCGATTAGGATCCTATTTGGAATTGGGATTGCGAAGCTGATATTTTTGGATATTTTTCAAAAATATATTTATTTTGAAAAAATATATAATTAATTTTTTTAGTATTTTTTTTCAATAATTTTGATGTGATGATATCACAAATAAAAAAAATATAATTTGATATATTTTCAAACAAAAAACTCTTTTAAAAATTATCCACATAATAATAACAATTTGAATTTTCCTTTCTTTCACTTCTATAAACAAACTAAAACTCTAAGATCAAAATAGCTAAAACTGGAGTCTTATTTTTTTTAAAAGTGTTTTTTATTTGAAAATATTTTTATTTTTTTAATTTTTGAAATTAACACCTTAAAATAATTGAATAATAATAATAATAATAATAATAATAATAAAGCATTAATTTAGGGTGTTTTTCTACTTCATCATTCATTGTACTTGGGGTTAGGTCGTTGTCAACTACTCGAGGATCCACAATAATGGAAGTGCAAATAATACAGATAGAAGGACAACGTTTAAAAGGTTTGAAGGCAAATAATTACTTTTTTTAATTATTGATAGATAAATCTTGAAAGGATACCTTCAAGATATTTGGAATTCGTTGAAAAAGAAAAACCAACAAAGAACGAGGAAAGAGGCAACAACTCCGACTACTTTGAATAGAATAACTCGTCAAAACATGTGCATGGTGGTTGATAAATTATTGACTATTTTTATCATGCATTGAATTATATATGTTCATTCAATTTAAATTTACTAGTTTAGACTTAAATGTTCTTATCCCTAATTTAATTTTGGTATACTATGAAGGCATATCCTCCTCACATCTCACTCCAATGTGTAAGATCACCGCTCCATTTCTATAGTAACGACTGTTTCCGGCCTTTCTAACGTGAAACGTTTTTGACGGACGGCAGCCTGACATTCATGCATAGACAACCACGAAAATTTTCCCGTTATCAAAGTACTGATATATAAGCCATTAATTTCCAAGTCCCGCATCAGTCTAGAATAATGATTTTAATTAGATTAAAATTAAAAGAGAAGATAAAATCCATATTGTACCTCTACTTGGCTGCTATTTTATATATAGTCTTGTTGATAAGAAAAGGTATCCTGTGTAAAGTGTGAGCTTCACTTTGACAGACGACAGTAGCATAACAATTACTCTAAAGACAGAGTTAGAGAAAGAAGGAAAGAGCTACAGACATGTTTCGACAAATCATAGATGACAAGCCTCATGTAATTTGTATTCCCTGTCCAGCTCAAAGCCATGTAAAGGCAATGCTTAAACTAGCAAAACTACTGCATTCCCGAGGTTTTCTTATAACCTTTGTGAACACAGAGTTCAACCATAGACGCTTGCTTAAATCTAGAGGCCCTTGTTCGCTGAATGACTTGCCCGACTTTCGGTTCGAATCTATCCCAGATGGCCTCCCTCCTTCAGATGAGAATGCTACCAAAGATGGACAGGCAATTTTGGAGGCTTGCAAGAAGAACTTGTTAGCTCCATTTAATGAATTGCTTGCCAAGCTCAATGATACAGCATCTTCTGATGTTCCTCAAGTGACTTGCATTGTATCCGATGGATTTGTGCCAGCTGCCATCACTGCTGCTCAGAGGCATTGAATTCCTGTTGCCTTGTTCTTTTCTATCTCTGCTTGCAGTTTTGTGGGGTTTAAGCAATATAAAGAGCTCAAAGAAAGAGGACTGTTTCCATTAAAAGGTAAGAGCAAGAATTGGAATTGACATCACAACTTCAATATGATTTTTTTCTTATTTCATTTGGGCATTAGATAAATATCCTAGTAGTTCATGTGCTGCATCATCGTGGCCGTCATCCATGGAAATAAATAGTACATGTACCAGATCCGTGGTTATAATTCCAGGGTAGCCCTTCGGCTGCGTAACCTGAAATTTGATTTCAAGCTAGGGAACCTTTCTTCTCTTCTGATTTTACGCTAATTCCTCTTCTGCTGCTGTCTTCATTTACTAGCCCATAACTGGTAAGCTACATATGCATTTAATTTTTGTTCGCAGACGAGAGCTTTTTAACAAATGGCTATTTGGATCAAGTACTAGACTGGATTCCTGGAATGAAAGATATACGATTGAGGGATCTTCCAAGTTTTCTTCGTACAACAGATCCAGATGATTGCCGTTTCAACTTCTGCATGGAATGTGCTGAGAGAGCATCTGAAGGTTCTGCAGTGATTTTCCATACTTTTGATGCTTTGGAGAAAGAAGTCCTGAGTGGTCTTTGCTCAATGTTTCCTCGTGTCTACACGATCGGTCCACTTCAATTACTTCTCAATCAAATGAAAGAAGATGATCTAGATTCTATTGGATATAATCTATGGAAAGAAGAGGTTGAGTGTCTCCAATGGCTTGATTCCAAGAAACCAAACTCCGTCCTTTATGTGAATTTTGGTAGCATAGCAGTCGCCACAAAGCAGCAGGTGATTGAATTGGGAATGGGACTTGCTAAAAGTGGTCACCCATTTTTATGGATAATAAGGCCTGACATGGTCACAGGCGACTCCGCCATATTGCCACCGGAATTTACAGACGATACTAAAGACAGAGGATTTATTTCAAACTGGTGTCCCCAAGAGGAAGTTCTCAACCACCCATCAATAGGAGGTTTCCTAACACATAGTGGATGGAATTCAACAGCTGAGAGCATTTCTTCTGGGGTGCCCATGCTTTGTTTGCCATTCTTTGGTGATCAACAGACGAGCTGTAGGTACACTTGCAATGAGTGGGGCATTGGAATGGAGATTGATAGCAATGCGGAAAGAGATAAAGTGGAGAAGCTTGTTCGAGAGTTGATGGAAGGAGAGAAGGGCAGGGAGGTAAGAAAAAAGTCATGGAGTGGAGAAAATTAGCAGAGGAAGCCGCTGGTCCAAGTGGTTCATCATCCATGAATTTAGACGAGTTGGTGAAGGCAGTGCTTTTGCCATGAAAAAAACTAAATTCTAGAAATCTGGAGTTATTATTCGCATGGAGATAAGTTGTTTCCTCTGTTTTCTGTCTTGTTTTGGGGTCCCAAGATATGTTCTGATGTTTTTTCAATAAGCATATCTGTTATGTTTTTTATTTTGCTTTAGATTTTAGATTTTTTTTTTATTTTTAAATTATTTTAATATATTCATAATAAATTTTTTAAAAATTAAATAAAATATTATTTTAATATATTTCTAAAAAATTATATATATTTATCACTATAACCACGTGACAAATCACATAAAACATTGTAAAAGAAAATACTTATATTTAGTAGTGTGGTAGTAGTTGCTTTTCAAATAACTTTTCGTGCTGAAATGCATGTCAATAATGTTTTTTATTTTTTAAAAATTATTTTTAATATCAGCACATCAAAACGATTCAAAACATACAAACTATATTAAATTTTAACAAAATAAAATATTTTTATTTTTTGAAAACATGATTTACATCGCTTTTCCAAACAGTGTCTTATACTAGGAATCTTAGCTGAAATAACCTTTGATAATGGAAAGGGAAATACGCAACTTTTCTTACCTGTAATTGTACGTTTGTAAACGATGATCATGAAGAGGACGAGTACTAGCGAGCTGTGCCTAAAAACCAGTGGCTGTAAAAACAATAGGACCCGAGCCAGGTAAAATTGTAGAAACATAATTTTTTTACCGATTAAATTTTATCATGTGTTATTTTATTCTTTAAAAGAAAGGGTAAAATAAAATGAAAATAAATAATATGAAAAATAAATAAGCCTTCATATATTTCTTGGTTAATAAAAAATTAAATCTTGGGATAAGATATTCAAGATATCTTGTTATAAATACAAGATCACATCAGATATTTTGTTATAAATATAAGATCCTGTCAATAAATATCAACCAATAAAATTATGTCATGTGACATTAGAAAAAGACTTGAAAGCCCCTAGAGATCTCTATAAATAAAGGGCCTCAACAATCTCTCTCTCTCTCTCTCTCTCTCTCTAAGAGTTCTCAAACCTCCTTTATTTACGCTTGAAGTCTAAAAAGAACGAAACTCTGTTGGATCAAGCCAAAACGTCCCATAAGAGTTCTTCAACAATATGTTAAAGACAAATCAAGGTACTCTTCAAAGCATCAGATCACAGCATCTCGCTTTGCAATACACACTTAAATTCACGTTCTTGCAAAGCACAAATCTTGGCTTGATTACTCAAAGAAATCAAGTCACCTTACATCAAATCCAAGGGAAAAATCAGAGAATTGCCATATTCTTTTGAAAGAATATATTACATAGAGTTTGTACCCATTCATATATTTAATAAAATCATATATTTGTTCACGTGTGCTTGTTTAATTTCAGGTGCTCAAAATTGTGCTTACAAAAACAATCAAGGATTCCATAATCAGTGAAATAAAAAAACTCAAAGCTAGTTATCCATGTAATATATATAATGAACTTTATATTTCATTAAAAAACTTTATTATATATAAGCTAGATAAAACATGAGATTATAATTGTTTTAGTCTAGCCCTGTTAGGTCCATCAGGGAAAAGAAAGACCGAAGAGTATGGTTCATATTAATCGCACGTGTGCGGCAATCGTTTACCCTCTCAGGTTTAGTATGTCTATCTATTCCAGCAAATATAGAGAAACAAGGAATTCTTGTCTCTTATCAATGAAAAAAAAAAAAGAATGGGAGTTGCCACCTAGTTTTTGGTTACTAGGAATCCTAACTGGTCTCAGAGATCAGGTATGTAGACTGATTGCTTAAAGAGAAGGTATTAACATCCTAAATACGCTCTACCTAAGGTAAGTTGCATTGTTTTATTGTCTGATAAAAAAATATAAGGTCTTGTCATGTTTTTTTAATTGTTGGTCCGTCTATGATTCAAGAAAAGCCCTCCTCAGTAAGGAGGTTCTTATCTTATAGGGTAAAACTTCATTGTTTTAATGTCTATAAAAGAACTACCCTTTTAATATCGGGACTACGTTTCACGTATAAATTCATAATCACAGACATTAAAACAAAACAAAATATTTTTTTGATTTTTTAAAATATTGGTCAAGTTCTCGTGACTTTAATAAACTAGTTATTAAAGCCAAAATACATGCTAATATATATATATATATATATATATATATATATATATATATATATATATATATTCTTTCTTGTATGAAAATACAATATAATTGTTTTTTAGTTTTGAGAGACTTGGCTGTATGTATGAAAACAAAAATATTCTTTATTGAAATACCGGGAATTTTAATACCGGATTTGTATCTTTACAATATAAAAATACAAACCGATATTAATCAAAATGATGTAGAAAAATACATGGAAAAATCACAAATTTTCAAAAATATTTTTATTTTAATTTTTTTAAAAAAAAATTAAACTGGACAGGACCTTTGCTACAAGGCTGGACTCAGTTTAGCCCCAGGGGCTAGGTTGATTATTTGGCTCATGGCCACCAGGGCTGGTTACTATGCTCATGTACAATAACCTGTTAAATAATTAACTAATTAATGAGCATAGTAACCTGTTAAATAATTAGCCGGGTACTGTGCTTATGCATATTAACTAGGTAATTATTTTTCATTGCCTGCATAAACGTGCACAGTACACTTTCTGCATGCAATTAAAAGAAATGCGAAACAGAGATGAGAGGGAGTAGAGAGTTACATGTAATGGAGGCGTTTTAAGAGCTAGGCTGGTGGCGGCTTGTATCTAGGGTAGCGGTGGCTGGGAACCCCGATGGTGTTGCTGTAGTGGCAGATGGTGGCTGCTGTAAAGGGCTACTTCTTCTTCATGTTCCCTTCTACTGCCTCTACCCCTCTCCTGTGTTTATCATATTCTTCGTGGTTTATTCTCTAGCAGTGGTGGTGCTGTCAATGGTGGCAGAGTAACGGTGGCTCTTCTCTTTCCTCTTCCTTTTCTTTTGTCTTTCTCCTCCTTTATGCTCTTTCACTACCCTGTCTCTCTCTTTTGGTTTCTTCTTTTTCTCTCCCCCTTTTGTTTCTATTTTTGCTTCTTCTTTTGTTTCTCACAATGCAGGTGCTATTATTGACAACTAGGAGGATGATGGCTCTGGTGGTTGTGGCAGGAAGCCACGGTGGAGAGAGAAATAGAGAGAGGAGTAGCTGTTGGGAACCCGGACAAAGGATGATTTTTTTCCTAACTTTGAACCCTCGATCCTCCTTCCCTAGAACATGAAGATAAAATCTATTTATAGGCGGTTGAAGAGGCAAACCGTTTCTCTTCTGGTGCAAAATCTCAGTCTATGTTTCGATCCAAAAGCATACCAACCATCGGCTGAAAGTAGCAATGATGAACTGTCAGTTTTGTGCAAAAAAATGACTTGTCGAATTGGCCACTTTGGGGTGGTGCCACCACCTTTGCAGCCTTGATTAGCCTAAAATGCTTACATTAGCGTGTAGTCAGGTATCATATGATTGTTTTAGTGTACCTTTAATCCAATTTGGTGAAGAAATGAGGCGCCAAATGCCTTGGGAAGGGGGCCACCCAACCAGCCTCGCTGGAGAAGGAGATTAACAGTATCTTACGATTTAGTCCTTTAATTTGTGATTTATTTTTCTGTACACCCCTGCTTGGCTTCAAACTTTTAATTTTGTACAATTTTACCCATGAAGAACTTCAACTTAAACCCCATATTTTGGTGCATTTTTCCTTTTGGTCCTTGGTTTCAGATTTATGTAATTTGACCCTTAATTGATCAATAAACTTTCAATTTCTTCAATTTGACCCCTGATTTGGTCAATTGCAGTCCCTTTATCTACGCACATTTTTTATTTTGGTTCTTGGTTTTGTGTTTCTTCAATCAAGTCCCTAATTGGTCATTAAACTTTAATATCTATGCAATTAAGCCCCTGATTTAACCAAATCAACTCTAAAAAATTCTGCTTTGACCCCAGAACTTTAATTTCTTCCAACTAAAGCCTAAATTGACTTAAAAATAATTTTTTCTTGTGATCAACCCTCCATAAATTCAATTAAACCTTCAATAAAATTTAATTGAGTCCATAAACATTTGATTTTGTACTTTTCTTTCTCAAATCAAATTTTCTTTATCAACAAGCCTCTCATCGGTCAATGATATACTGTCAAATTTCAATATTTTTATTCTTTTTTTTTTTTTTTACCTCAACTAATTGTTTTTGATATTTTCTTGGCACTCTAACATCCTCTTTTCATGCTATATTTTTTTGATTAATTGAATTTTTTTTTGTAATTTTATATTTTTTGTGCGGGGATCCAAAAATAGATAATAATAATAATAATAATAATAATAATAATAATAATAATTTTTATTTAATAATATTAATGATGGTAATGGTGTTAGGTGGAGGAGGAGATTTTGGATAAAATTGGAACCATCTTTACCTGATTTCAATTCATGTACCATGCACCAAATCCACCTAATTACATCACCAAATATTAAGGAAACCACATGTTTCGTCGAAGTAAATCAATCCGCACTATCTTCATACTCATCCCAGATAATAGAATGGCATTCACTATGCAAATCTCTCTGTCTCTCTCTCTCTATCTCTATTAATCTTAAGTTAATTGATAATTGAATTTTATAATTTATTTTAATTAGTTTTATATGAGATTATTTCAGTATAATGATCCGGGTTATAAGTTTGACAGATTGATTCAAGTTATTTTTACAATTTACTTTCTATAATATTATTTTAGTTTCATGATCTGAGTTATAGGTTTGATGAGTTTACCCGAATTTACTCAGGTTTAATTTTCAATTATAAAGTTTAATTTTCAATTTACCTAATGTTAAATGATAAAATTAAAAAAATATTATATATATTATAGTCTTATGATTCAGGTCGTGAATTTAACATGTTAACTTAGATTGATATGTGTTGATTTAATATGACCTTAAATTTATATATATTTTTTATTTTTGATATAAATATATTAAAATCATGAAAAATACTAAAAAAAAATTTAATATTTTTTTGCAAGATGAAAAATATTTTAAAACAAAACGTATAAGCAAGAGCAACATTAATTTCACGAGATTTTTCATGAAAAGAAGCTTGGCGTGTAGCAGTCAGCAGGAACCCACATTCATTGAACCATAATTGGACGTAAATATGATGTTTTGTCCTTGGGGAAAATTAATACCAAGCAATCAGTAGTTCACTATTTTTGCCGTGATTTCAACCCAGATGAAATGGCAGTTTTGGTGAGAATATTCATGCCTTTGTGACTTTGCCAAAGATGAAATGGCAATTTCTACGTTCTTATCTCATTCATGAATCTCGACAAATACGTCCTGGTAATAATTGACAGCCGATAATAATTGACAGCAAGTTGTGATTGGACACAATGAGCCTCTCTTCGCTTCTACGAAGAAGACGAAATTGATGATCTGTCCTCCTCCTTAATTTCTTTTATAATGGACAGCATAGTTATAAAATCTTAACTCAGTGGTTTTATACGATGACCCCCTTTTTTTTTTTTTTTTGAAAGATGCGTATATTATTTAAATGTCAAAGTCTGACAGGAATAGTACAGAAGCTACAATATCTTACTATGGCAAGAAGCCATATATAGGAAAAAACGCAGCTTAAGATAAACAAAAGCAAAGAAAACCACAGAAAAATCCATCCGAATAAGCTGAAGCTAAACATTCCTCTACAAAACAAAACAGAAATTACTCAAAGACATAAAGGGAGAAGAAAAAATAGCAAGGCCATAGAAAAATAATGGATTCAAATCCAGGCAACAAATTCACTTGATCTCCGCACTCCTTGTTTAGCCAAGCCATCTGCCATGCAATTACTTTCACGAAAGATATGTGAGAAGGTGATTGAACCAAAATATGCTTTCAGTCTATTAACAAAGGAGAACAAATTATGATGCTTCCAAGGACGACTGAGAGGATTATTCATCCAGCGAATAACATTGACAGAGTCAGATTCGATGATGAGGTGTTGATGGTGTAAGAGGCAATTAGATGCTGATAGTTCAATGGCTTTGACAATAGCCCTTAACTCAGCAATATTAAAGTCTAAAATACCAACTGGAACAGAGAACATACCAAGCAGATGACAATGATGATTTCGCAGCACACCACCTATTCCAGAGGGGCCTGACTTACCAAGAGAAGAGCCGTCCACATTCCATTTGAGGCTATTAATCATAGGATGAGACCATATATTATTAATCCTGAAAGAGTGAGCGTTGGACCACCGAAGCAAGCCATCTGCCGATCTGATCAGATCTGTAGGGGAGTATGGAAAATCTGAATGGATAGCTTTTAGCCATAGACATAGACGGGTGATAATAAGAAAGAATATTGAGTCATAGTCCGGAGTCTTCTGTTGGAAAATCAGATCATTTCGAAGGAGCCAAAGAGACCATGCCACTGAGAAGAACAACATCAACCATGCCTTCCTCTGAAAATTACCATGCACCATGGAAGACCATTGAGACCACATATCTGAGAAGCTCTTTGGGCAACACCAAACTAAACCCCACCACTTAATGATTTTGGACCAAATGAGCCAATGCTTATGGCAGTGCAGCAGAATATGGTCCACCGATTCTGCTTCAACAAGGCAGATAGGGCAATTTGATTCCGAGCTACCCAAGATACCTCTTCGAACCAACATACATCGGGTGTTGAGTCTGTTAATGATAGCCATCCAGCAAAAGATCTCTACCTTAGGAGGGACAATACCTTTCCAAATTCCAGCAAACGAGAAGGGATTGTTTGTGGAAGGCTTTGGACTCAACAATCCGCAGAGAGATTTCACTAAAAATCTTCCTGAATTATTGTCCTTCCATATCAGTCTATCCTCTCCATCTTTGTCCATGAGAACTATCGAAAGGATTGCATAAAGTTGATCAAGCAAGCCAATGTTGCGCCCCCGTAGTGGACGTATCCATGAAAAAAACCAAATCCACTCATACCCTTCCCACATTCCCATCTTAGCAATGGTGGCAGCTTTGTCATTGGACAATTGGAAAAGAGTAGGGAAGTGATCTGCTAAACAGTGGTTATTAAGCCAGCAATCAAGCCAAAACATAGTTTTCTTGCCATTTCCGATAAGAACCAAAGATTGCTCATTCACAATATCCTGCAACTTATTATTTCTCACACAATGATTGACAATCTGGGACCATGTAGTTGTAGTTCTTGGAATAGGAGCTTGCAGCAGCAGATTAAAGCAATTGGTGTTGTGGATGCTTTTGATCACATCCTTCCACATACTTGATTCCTCCAACCCAAAACTCCATAACCATTTAAAGAGCAAAGCTGTATTTTTGTCCCTTAAAGAACCAATCCCAAGACCACCCGCATGTTTTGGAAGAGTAACAGTTGCCCAGCTAACATTGCATATTTTGTGCCTTTTCGCATTTCCAGACCAGAGGAAGGATCGAAGTTTCTGATCAATTTTGGAGGCTACCGTAGCAGGCATAGGGAACATAGATAGGTAGTAGATGGGGAGATTGCTGAGCACAGATTTAATCAAGCACAAACGACCCCTAATAGATAAGAACCTGCCTTTCCACAAAGCCAACCAGCAGCTGATATTGCACAAAATAGGATTCCACATTGTAGCTCTGCCCAAGTTTCCACCGATGGGGAGCTCAAGATACATGAGAGGCAACTGATCCTGCTTGCATCTGAGAAGCTGAGCCGTGAAGTTACATGTATGAGCTGCTACACCCACACCCACAATACTTCTTTTATAAAAATTGACCTTCATCCCTGAGACAAGTTCAAAGCATAATAGGATACGTTTAATGTTCTGCATGCTATGTAGAGAGTCTGAACTTAACATAAGGGTGTCGTTTGCAAACTGTAAGTGAGATATGACAAGCCCTGAATTGCCGATGTTTATACCCGAAGTCAAACCCAAATCACAGCCACGCTGCAACATACAACTCAAGCCCTGGACTGCAATGTTGAAGAGAAACGGAGAGAGAGGGTCTCCTTGGCGTAGGCCTTTAGCTAAGCAGAATTCCTCCGTGGGAGACCCATTAACAAGCACATACATTTTTTCCATTGATATGCATTGCATAATCCACCCTCGCCATCTACTATCAAAGCCCATACTAGCCATGATTTCATTAATATATTCCCATAACACCGAATCAAAGGCTTTATGAAAATCTAGTTTGAAAAGATAAGCTCTACCCTTTTTCTTCTTGATGAAAGAAAGGACCTCATTTGCAATCAAGACGTTGTCTAAAATTTGCCCCCCTTTGATGAAAGCATTTTGATGATGAGAGATGACCTCTGGCATAACATGTTTCAACCTAGTTGCTAGAATCTTTGAGAAGATCTTGTATAGGCTACCCACCAAACTAATAGGTCTGAAATCCGATAGCTTGTTAGCACTTTTAATCTTTGGAATAAGAGTAACGAAGGTGCTATTGATACCATCAGGACCTGGAGTTCAGCCGGGGCTAAGTTTGGTTTTGAATTGTTGAAGAAGTTGATCGTTCAAACTTGAGTGATTTATGAGAATTTAAGGCATAAACAATCTAGTCCATGTTTTATTAAATTTATATATATAAAAAAATATATTATTTTAATTTATTTATTTTTAATATGACAACATCATTTTAATAAAATATAATGTTAATAAAATTTAATAAATTCGAGTTAACCCATCTTTAATTAAAAGAGTTTCGTAATTTTTAAAGCTCATTATTTGTCATAAAAATCATGTATGTTATGTTAATTTAATATATTTTATAACCAATCTGTCAATCATACATGATATTATTATATTAATATATTCTTTAAATAAAATAATATTTTAAAAAGTAATTACTATCGTATTCCCATACACTAATCACAATCATTTTAAATAAATTTTTTTAGAAAAACTCAATCCAAGTTCCAACTTTTCCTTATAAAGACACCCTTACCTTTTGTTGTGTGTATACACGTACAAAAATTGTAGCTTTGCTCTGTATAAGGACAGAATCTCTATATTGTGTGTAGGCAATATATAGAGCAAATATAGAAAGAAAGTAAGAAACAAAGAATTAGAGAGATGATTTTAAATATTTTAGCTGACAAGCCTCATGCAGTTTGCATTCCCAGCCCAGCTCAGAGCCACATTAAGTCAATGCTTAAGCTATCAAAATTACTAAATTACAAAGGTTTTCACATAACCTTTGTCAACACAGAGTTTAATCATAAACGTTTGCTTAAATCTAGAGGTCCTGATGCCATGAATGGCTTGCCCGATTTTCGGTTTGAATCCATTCCAGATGGCCTCCCTCCTTCAAATGAGAATGAAACCCAAGATGTCACTGCACTTTGTGAGGCTGCCAAGAAGAACTTATTAGCTCCGTTTAATGACCTGCTTGACAAGCTTAATGATTCAGCATCTTCTAATGTGCCCCCAGTGACTTGCATCGTCTCTGATGGTTTCATGCCCGTCGCTATCGATGCTGCTGAGATGCGCCAAATTCCGATTGCTTTGTTCTTCACCATCTCTGCTTCCAGCTTCATGGGATTTAAACAATTTCAAGCACTCCGAGAAAAAGGTCTTACACCACTGAAAGGTATGAGCGAGGAAAAAAAAATGTAACTACATGTATTTTGATTAAGATTTTCTACTAGTTCATTGGATGGTCCGAGAACAAGGGAAAAAGGTCATTTTTATTCGTTGACGTTGCATTACCTTTTATCAAAAAGCTAATATATGAATTCAATTTTATTTTTTTTGTTGCAGATGAGAGCTTTTTAAGTAATGGCTACTTGGACAAAGTTGTAGATTGGATCCCAGGAATGAGAGATATAAGGCTAAGAGACCTTCCAAGTTTTGTTCGTACAACAGATCCAAATGATCTTTTGTTTAAATACTGCTTGGAATGTACTGGGCGGGCTTCTGAAGGTTCTGCAGTTATTTTCCATACTTTTGATGTTTTGGAGCAAGAAGTTCTGAATGCCCTTTACTCCATGTTTCCTCGAGTCTATACGATCGGTCCACTACAACTGCTTCTCAATCACATTCAAGAAGTATATCTAAGTTCTATTGGATGCAATCTTTGGAAAGAAGAGGTTGAGTGTCTCCAATGGCTTGATTCCAACAAACCCAAGTCAGTAATATATGTGAATTTTGGAAGCATAACAACCGTTACGAAGGAACAGCTCGTTGAATTTGGCATGGGACTTGCTAAAAGTGGCCATCCATTTTTATGGATAATAAGGCCTGATATGGTCACTGGCGACTCCAAGATATTGCCTCCAGAATTCACTGAAGAAACCAAGGAAAGAAGCTTTATTTGTAGTTGGTGTCCGCAAGAGGAAGTCCTCAACCACCCATCAATAGGAGGTTTCCTAACACATAGTGGATGGGGTTCAACAATTGAGAGCATTTCTTCTGGTGTGCCTATGCTTTGTTGGCCATTCTTTGCTGATCAGCAAACGAACTGTAGGTACACATGCTCTGAGTGGGGAATTGGAATGGAGATTGATAACAATGTCAAAAGAGATAAAGTGGAGAAGCTTGTGAGAGAGTTGATGGAGGGAGAGAAAGGTAAGAGCATGAAGAAGAAAGCCATGGAGTGGAAAAAACTAGCAGAGGAAGCCAATGGTCCAAGTGGTTCATCGTCTATGAATTTAGACAAATTGGTGAAGGAAGTGCTTTTGTCGTGAAAAAATAAAACAGCATGCTAAACTAAAGACAGTTAAAGCTGAAGACGAATGTATTGTTCTCAAGGTGACATGGTGGTTTCATTGTAATGAAGTGCTTTTTTTTTTATTTTTCACCTTTTTGTGTGAAGAAAGGGCCTGAAAGCCCTCAAAAGAAATTACAATAGGCGAGGAGAGGAAAGGCAGAACCATTGAGATCAAGATGCAATACAGGGAGCAATATATTGTTAAGGTAAACTCGTATATGAGTTGTGAAAATATATCAAGAACTAGCTGTGTAGCTGCTCTTTGCTCGACAGGCAATATTTTCATCAATTTACTTTTTAGATTCACCCCCTTTTAATGGCCGAAGATTGAGAAACTATTATAATTTTATTTTATTATAGTAAAAACTAAAAGAGTTAGAGGTTTTCCTTTAGCAATTTTCGATGTTAATTACTATTCATCCTTTTATATTTTACTTTGAATTTCAGCATTGTATTTTTTTTTATATAAATTTTTAATTTGATCATCAGATTTTTATTTTGTATAATTAAGTTTTTTGAGTGCAAATTTAAACCTAATTACATATTATTTTGAGAGTGAAAGTTGAATTGCAAGATAAAGAACTGAATTAGAAAACATGGATGTAAAATAAATAGCGAATGCACCCTTTCATTGTGTGTACCAAAGTGATTTGTGATAAAGATCGTGTATTCAAATATATTGCACTGAAAATAAACATAAATAAAAAATACAAACAAATAGATTTATGTGGTTTTCTAAAATTAAGTATGTTTACGGAGATAACATATTATATATTATTGGAGAAATGATACAAACACTCAACTTAATCCTAATACAATCCCAAACCTAAAATTTCACTCTTATACTCAATATTTCTCTTAAACCTGCACTTTCTCACTCTTACAGTTGCATTATCTTCTTTTTTTATTATTATTATTGATCTCATTCTTTCCTCTTTATCTCTATTTATAGAGGAAATGAGAGTTTTGGTAGCAACTAACAAAAAAAAAAACAATCCAACTAGGAGCAGAGCAAGAAAAAAATAATTAAAAGAGGATAAATTAAAAGAATTATTTTTTAAAAAAATAAAATTTCAATTATTTTATATCAGGGAGGGGTTGGGAATTGGAAAATTTTCCTTGTAGGGGCGAGCCCCTGCTAGCCCTCCTGCTTCCGTCATTGCTCTCAATTATTGTAATAAATATAATGATTGAAAAGTGATTGTGGTTGAAAAGTGATTGATGGTTGTTGAAAAATGTTGACGTAAATTTGCTACAACCTTATATGTATATATTTTTTCATATGCTACAGAGAAGTGTGTGTTGGTCTGTATATGTATCTATTGAACTAATGATTGCTTAGTATTAATTTTCTCGAAGGACAAAACTGTAGGGAATTTCGACCGGTGATGTTCTGATATTTGCCCATTGGAGGCTAAGCACACTGACACAATATTTAACGTGGTTCGGCAAACCGCCTACATCCACGGGAGAAGCCATTTGCTTATATATGGAGAGAACAAGATTTACAACAATAGAGGAGGAGGAATCATCCCCTCTTTGGCAACTCTCAACCTCACTCTATTTCTCTCTTCTCAGTGCTGCAATGGCAGCTACTGCTGGCTGCCCTTGGCAGCCCACTCTCTCCTATATTTCTCACATCTTTGGCTCTACTTTCACTCTCATTTTGCTCTCTAATGTATGCCTCTATTTATAGGCATTCATGGTAGCTTCTCATGCTCTTTTGTCAACAATGGTGGTTGCCAAACTTTGACATTAGTCAATGGTTGTTGGCTGCCACCAACAACCCACCATTGTAGCCTCCTTCTTTGACAATGGCAGCCATCTTCTTTGATAATGGCAGCAACATAATTGGCAATATTCCAACAATCACCCCCTTTGCCATTTATATGGGCAATTGTCCTCTTGCTTCTTCAGCACATGCTTGCATCCTGCAGCTCTTCCAAGCTTACCATTCTGAGAGCATCTTTGGCCAAGTTTACAGGTACTTGCCAAACCTTTCAATCACCAGAGTTACCCAAGCACCCCTTTGCTCACTCCAAAGGATCACTTCAACCAGATAGTTTGTCACATCTCATCTGAAGAGTGTTAACACTTATCTCTGGGACATAACATTCCCCTTCGAGCGTATCAACCATGCTCGGTCCGGAATGATTTATCAAGCCTCACACCAAGGCTTACAACACCCCCTCAAACTGATATTCCCAAGTGCGACAGTTATTTTCTGAGTATTTTAATGTGATCACAAGCTCACCACTCTTCTAAGAGTCTACTTACCCAGGAGTTGCGTCTGCCCTCTGTTCCTCTTTAGGAACCACGCCTTACTTCTCCGTGAGTCTCTCGCTTTTAGTCTCAAGAGTTCAGGTAGTTATCCACCTTTAACCATGGGGATAGCCCATTAAGGTTGATCCATATCTGTCTTCATACTCTAAGTATCACAATGCCATCACCGAGCTCACCACCTTGACAAGAGTCAACTTGTTCCCGGAACCTGCGCATGCCCTTTGCTCCTTCATAGCAGTCGCATCTTAATGCTCCACAAGTCACACACTTATTGTCCAAGGCAAATGTCTTCTAGCTCATTGATCTTTAGCATGGGGGCAATATCCATGAAAGTCAATCCTGCATTTGTCTTCATACTAATCATAGCCACTTCATTGGCTATACACTTGTCCACTCATATCTAGCCATCACATTGGCTCTGGGGCGTTCTGAACTGGGGCTCTTATCATAGCCCTCACACCTTCTCCTGAGGTGTCTCCGCTCATCGTCATACGGCGGTCTGAAATGGGGCTCCTATCACGGCCCTCACACCTTCCATCTAAGGTGTCTCCGCTTGTCGTCATGCGGAGGTCTGAATCGGGACTCATACCATGGTCCTCACACCTTCCGTCTGAGGTGTCTCCGACTGTCATCATGAGATGGTCTAAACGTGGACTCACATCATGGTCCTCACACCTTCTGTCTGAGGTGTCTTCGCTTGTCGTCATGAGACGGCTTGATCTTGGACTCATACCATGGTCCTCACACATTTTACTGAGGTATCTCCACATGTCGTCATGAGACGGCCTGCACATGGACTCATATCATGGTCCCCACACCTTCTGTCTGAGGTGTCTCCGCTTGTCTTCATGAGACGGTCTGAACACGGACTCATATCATGGTCCTCACACCTTCTGTCTAAGGTGTCTTCGCCTGTCTTCATGAGACGATCACATCCTCCTTCATCAGGGATGTCTCCAGTGGCTCCAAGATTCTCTACCACCATGTGGACTTGGGAGAGATCACTGCCACTGACTACATAGAAAGAGAAAGTTGTGGTATACTCCTCGCAATCCTCCACCTCGATTTCTATGTTTGGAGCTTTTATGCCTTTCTGCTTGACAGCTCCACCTACACCAACTCTCTTTGGTGCCTTCGCCTTTCATTATAGGCAGTTGCCTTTTATCACAGGCATTTGCACCCCCTCAATTAGGTGCCTCTGCAACAGCTCATCTTTCCATCCTTGCATGCATTGGAAAGGTTCTCGCTTGTTGCCTTTATCAAGAGCACAAGAGACTTCTTGTTGTACAACTTTTTCTCACAGTCTCTGCTCTGAGCTTCATCTGGGAACTCTTCTTCTCCTTGCACCTATCGTCTCATTACAGTACCTCGTTGGATCCTCCGGGTACTCCTGCACAATCTCTGTGTGCTCTCGTGCAATTTTGGTTCTCCAGATTTCTCCCTATTCTTTGCTTTTATGTTTGACAGCAACTCATCCTGTCACAACATTTATCCAAGTCAAAATAGGGTGCCAATCTTTATCCCCTTGCTGTATTTCTCTTCGATTATCAGGGTCTTCATCAATTGTCCCTTCGAGAAATTGCAGTCACCGAATCTAACTTCTTTGGAGAAATCACCACTCCATCAGATCCTTGAACATATGGAACCCAACTGTTCCTTTAAGCTGTCATCTTGCTAGTCTTCAACAGTTTCATTACAAACTGTTACATATACAAAAATAGTACTGTGTGGATGATCCTTCAACTAAGCAAGTTCCCAGGAAAGATTTGGAGGGGTCACACTGGTCCCGCTTAAAACCCAATCTCCTAGACAGAACTTCTTAGAACGTATCTATCCACCGTACTGCCTTTTCATATATACAACCAGACCCTCAGATGCCTCCTGATCGTGCAATCTCTCTTTAATAATTCACCACTGCCATTTTCAGTCTTGAATCTCAACGATCGGATCATACCATTGCATCCGGAATGATCAAATTAGCTGGAAACATGTCTTGAATCGTCCAAATCGCACATCAGACGGCTATGATTTGATCAAAACAATTCTGGCCTGATCAACGACTCAGATTCAATCTCAAATCCGGTTGCACGTAGACTCTGCTGCACAGAATCCTATCCCTCGGCTTGCGGCTCAGCTCGGCTCGGCTCGGCTCCACCGGCTTAACTCAGCTCGACTCGGCTCGGCTCGCGGCTGATGACGTGGCAAGTGTGTCCCACTATGCTGACATGTATGTTGACTTGGTCAATTCAATCCTGATGTCATCGTTACATCAGGGTGATGTCATCATTTGCATGCTACTGTTCATGATGCCATCACTGTTCATGTCTACTGTTCACATGGGTCGGGTCAACTTATCCGGGTGAAGAAGACGCGTGGGGCGCGTCTGCGCGCATGGGCAGACGCCTTGCCGAAGAGTGATGGAGAGTGTGGCCATGTCCAACGTCCGATTTTGACGCGGTTTTCACCAGTGGCTTCGTCTCTTCCTCCTCTACACAGTGGGATGGTCAAAACACCATTTTGACAACTTTCATTTTTGAGAAAAAAATCAAACACCACTTAAACCATATGCTCTGATACCAATTGTAGGGAATTTCGACCGGTGATGTTTTGATATTTGCCCATTGGAGGCTAAGCACACTGACACAATATTTAACGTGGTTCGGCAAACCGCCTACATCCACGGGAGAAGCCATTTGCTTATATATGGAGAGAACAAGATTTACAACAATAGAGGAGGAGGAATCATCCCCTCTTTGGCAACTCTCAACCTCACTCTATTTCTCTCTTCTCAGTGCTGCAATGGCAGCTACTGCTGGCTGCCCTTGGCAGCCCACTCTCTCCTATATTTCTCACATCTTTGGCTCTACTTTCACTCTCATTTTGCTCTCTAATGTATGCCTCTATTTATAGGCATTCATGGTAGCTTCTCATGCTCTTTTGTCAACAATGGTGGTTGCCAAACTTTGACATTAGTCAATGGTTGTTGGCTGCCACCAACAACCCACCATTGTAGCCTCCTTCTTTGACAATGGCAGCCATCTTCTTTGATAATGGCAGCAACATAATTGGCAATATTCCAACAATCACCCCCTTTGCCATTTATATGGGCAATTGTCCTCTTGCTTCTTCAGCACATGCTTGCATCCTGCAGCTCTTCCAAGCTTACCATTCTGAGAGCATCTTTGGCCAAGTTTACAGGTACTTGCCAAACCTTTCAATCACCAGAGTTACCCAAGCACCCCTTTGCTCACTCCAAAGGATCACTTCAACCAGATAGTTTGTCACATCTCATCTGAAGAGTGTTAACACTTATCTCTGGGACATAACATTCCCCTTCGAGCGTATCAACCATGCTCGGTCCGGAATGATTTATCAAGCCTCACACCAAGGCTTACAACACCCCCTCAAACTGATATTCCCAAGTGCGACAGTTATTTTCTGAGTATTTTAATGTGATCACAAGCTCACCACTCTTCTAAGAGTCTACTTACCCAGGAGTTGCGTCTGCCCTCTGTTCCTCTTTAGGAACCACGCCTTACTTCTCCGTGAGTCTCTCGCTTTTAGTCTCAAGAGTTCAGGTAGTTATCCACCTTTAACCATGGGGATAGCCCATTAAGGTTGATCCATATCTGTCTTCATACTCTAAGTATCACAATGCCATCACCGAGCTCACCACCTTGACAAGAGTCAACTTGTTCCCGGAACCTGCGCATGCCCTTTGCTCCTTCATAGCAGTCGCATCTTAATGCTCCACAAGTCACACACTTATTGTCCAAGGCAAATGTCTTCTAGCTCATTGATCTTTAGCATGGGGGCAATATCCATGAAAGTCAATCCTGCATTTGTCTTCATACTAATCATAGCCACTTCATTGGCTATACACTTGTCCACTCATATCTAGCCATCACATTGGCTCTGGGGCGTTCTGAACTGGGGCTCTTATCATAGCCCTCACACCTTCTCCTGAGGTGTCTCCGCTCATCGTCATACGGCGGTCTGAAATGGGGCTCCTATCACGGCCCTCACACCTTCCATCTAAGGTGTCTCCGCTTGTCGTCATGCGGAGGTCTGAATCGGGACTCATACCATGGTCCTCACACCTTCCGTCTGAGGTGTCTCCGACTGTCATCATGAGATGGTCTAAACGTGGACTCACATCATGGTCCTCACACCTTCTGTCTGAGGTGTCTTCGCTTGTCGTCATGAGACGGCTTGATCTTGGACTCATACCATGGTCCTCACACATTTTACTGAGGTATCTCCACATGTCGTCATGAGACGGCCTGCACATGGACTCATATCATGGTCCCCACACCTTCTGTCTGAGGTGTCTCCGCTTGTCTTCATGAGACGGTCTGAACACGGACTCATATCATGGTCCTCACACCTTCTGTCTAAGGTGTCTTCGCCTGTCTTCATGAGACGATCACATCCTCCTTCATCAGGGATGTCTCCAGTGGCTCCAAGATTCTCTACCACCATGTGGACTTGGGAGAGATCACTGCCACTGACTACATAGAAAGAGAAAGTTGTGGTATACTCCTCGCAATCCTCCACCTCGATTTCTATGTTTGGAGCTTTTATGCCTTTCTGCTTGACAGCTCCACCTACACCAACTCTCTTTGGTGCCTTCGCCTTTCATTATAGGCAGTTGCCTTTTATCACAGGCATTTGCACCCCCTCAATTAGGTGCCTCTGCAACAGCTCATCTTTCCATCCTTGCATGCATTGGAAAGGTTCTCGCTTGTTGCCTTTATCAAGAGCACAAGAGACTTCTTGTTGTACAACTTTTTCTCACAGTCTCTGCTCTGAGCTTCATCTGGGAACTCTTCTTCTCCTTGCACCTATCGTCTCATTACAGTACCTCGTTGGATCCTCCGGGTACTCCTGCACAATCTCTGTGTGCTCTCGTGCAATTTTGGTTCTCCAGATTTCTCCCTATTCTTTGCTTTTATGTTTGACAGCAACTCATCCTGTCACAACATTTATCCAAGTCAAAATAGGGTGCCAATCTTTATCCCCTTGCTGTATTTCTCTTCGATTATCAGGGTCTTCATCAATTGTCCCTTCGAGAAATTGCAGTCACCGAATCTAACTTCTTTGGAGAAATCACCACTCCATCAGATCCTTGATCATATGGAACCCAACTGTTCCTTTGTGCCGTCATCTTGCTAGTCTTCAACAGTTTCATAACAAACTGTCACATATACGAAAATAGTACTGTGTGGATGATCCTTCAACTAAGCAAGTTCCCAGGAAAGATTTGGAGGGGTCACACTGGTCCCGCTTAAAACCCAATCTCCTAGACAGAACTTCTTAGAACGTATCTATCCACCGTACTGCCTTTTCATATATACAACCAGACCCTCAGATGCCTCCTGATCGGGCAATCTCTCTTCAATAATTCACCACTGCCATTTTCGGTCTCGAATCTCAACGATCGGACCGTACCATTGCATCCGGAATGATCAAATTAGCTGGAAACATGTCTTGAATCGTCCAAATCGCACATCAGACGGCTAAGATTTGATCAAAACAATTCTGGCCTGATCAACGGCTCAGATTCAATCTCAGATCCGGTTGCACGTAGACTCTGCTGCACAGAATCCTATCCCTCGGCTTGCGGCTCAGCTCGGCTCGGCTCGGCTCCACCGGCTTAACTCAGCTCGACTCGGCTCGGCTCGCGGCTGATGACGTGGCAAGTGTGTCCCACTATGCTGACATGTATGTTGACTTGGTCAATTCAATCCTGATGTCATCGTTACATCAGGGTGATGTCATCATTTGCATGCTACTGTTCATGATGCCATCACTGTTCATGTCTACTGTTCACATGGGTCGGGTCAACTTATCCGGGTGAAGAAGACGCGTGGGGCGCGTCTGCGCGCATGGGCAGACGCCTTGCCGAAGAGTGATGGAGAGTGTGGCCATGTCCAACGTCCGATTTTGACGCGGTTTTCACCAGTGGCTTCGTCTCTTCCTCCTCTACACAGTGGGATGGTCAAAACACCATTTTGACAACTTTCATTTTTGAGAAAAAAATCAAACACCACTTAAACCATATGCTCTGATACCAATTGTAGGGAATTTCGACCGGTGATGTTTTGATATTTGCCCATTGGAGGCTAAGCACACTGACACAATATTTAACGTGGTTCGGCAAACCGCCTACATCCACGGGAGAAGCCATTTGCTTATATATGGAGAGAACAAGATTTACAACAATAGAGGAGGAGGAATCATCCCCTCTTTGGCAACTCTCAACCTCACTCTATTTCTCTCTTCTCAGTGCTGCAATGGCAGCTACTGCTGGCTGCCCTTGGCAGCCCACTCTCTCCTATATTTCTCACATCTTTTGCTCTACTTTCACTCTCATTTTGCTCTCTAATGTATGCCTCTATTTATAGGCATTCATGGTAGCTTCTCATGCTCTTTTGTCAACAATGATGGTTGCCAAACTTGCCAAACTTTGACATTAGTCAATGGTTGTTGGCTGCTACCAACAACCCACCATTGTAGCCTCCTTCTTTGACAATGGCAGCAACATAATTGGCAATATTCCAACAAAAACATCATATTTATGTCCAAATGGTTCAATGAATTTGGGTTCCTGCTGACTGAATCCCTTACAAACACTACACGCTACGCTTCTTTCCATGAAAAATCTCGCCTGACAAGTCAAAGGTTGAATAACTTAACTATCATTTATGGGAAATTACAAATTTAAAGAATGATGTAGAAAATCTAATTTTGTGGAGAAAAAAGATGAAATATCTTTATTGATGGCTTGTCATGTAATAAAAAAAAAAAGACAAAATTTTATGATATTTAGACACAAAATATAGCAATTATATGAATATAGATAAATCAATATTCTTTGAATTCAATGAATCTTATCAATATTTTGTGAAGTTTGATGATAAATCTAAAATTTTTATTATAGAAAAAGGGATGATAATAATCCAAACCAAAAAGAATATTGTTTATACTATCTCCAATGGTTTCTTTGATCTAGAATTGAAAACAAATTTGTCTAGCATTTGTCAGCTTCAAGAAAATAGGTATGAAGTTTATATAAAAAACAAAGGATGTATACATGAAGATGACAATTTGGGCCTAGTTGCAAAAATGTGTGTGGTTGATAAATTATTGACTATTTTTATCATGTATTGAATTATATATGTCCATTCAATTTAAATTTATTAATTTAGATTGTAATGATCTTATCCCTAATTTAATTTTGGTATACTATGAAGGCATATCCTCCTCACATCTCACTCCAATCTGTATGATCACCGCTCCATATTTACAATAACGACTGTTTCCGGCCTTTCTAATGTCAAACGTTTTTGGCGTAAGGCAGCCTGGCATTCATAGACAACCACGAAAATTCTCCCGTTATCAACTGATACAAAAGCCAATAAATTCCATGGCCGGCATCAGTCTAGAATAATGATTTTAATTAGATTAAAATTAAAAGAGAAGATAAAATCCATATTGTACCTCTAGTGGGCTGCTATTTTATATATAGAGTCTTGTTGATAAGAAAATGTATCCTGTGTAGAGTGTGAGCTTCACTTTGACAGACATGTTTCGCAAAATCTTAGCTGACAAGCCTCATGTAATTTGTATTCCCTGTCCAGCTCAAAGCCATGTAAAGGCAATGCTTAAACTAGCAAAACTACTGCATTCCCGAGGTTTTCTCATAACCTTTGTGAACACAGAGTTCAACCATAGACGCATGCTTAAATCTAGAGGTCCTTTTTCCCTGAATGGCTTGCCCGACTTTCGGTTCGAATCTATCCCAGATGGCCTCCCTCCTTCAGATGAGAATGCTACCCAAGATGTACAAGCAATTTTTGAGGCTTGCAAGAAGAACTTGCTAGCTCCATTTAATGAATTGCTTGCCAAGCTCAATGATACAGCATCTTCTGATGTTCCTCAAGTGACTTGCATTGTATCCGATGGATTTGTGCCAGCTGCCATCACTGCTGCTCAGAGGCATGGAATTCCTGTTGCCTTGTTCTTTTCTATCTCTGCTTGCAGTTTCATGGGGCTTAAGCAATATAAAGAGCTCAAAGAAAGAGGACTGTTTCCATTAAAAGGTAAGTCAAAGAATTGGAATTGAAATCACAACTTCATTATGATTTTTTCTTATTTCATTTGGGCATTAGATAAATATCCTAGTAGTTCATGTGCTGCATCATCGTAGCCGTCATCCATGGAAATAAATAGATTGCTACATGAACTGAGTTCATATGGACTAAAACTTTCTGATTGAATGGTACAATATCCTGGTAGTTTATGCTGGATCATGGTATAGTACGTGTACCAGATCCGTGGTTATAATTCCAGGGTAGCCCTTCGGCTGCGTAACCTGAAATTTGATTTCGAGCTAGGGAACCTTTCTTCTCTTCTGATTTTACGCTAATTCCTCTTCTGCTGTTTCCTTCATTTACTAGCCCATAACTGGTATGCTACATATGCATTTAATTTTTGTTCGCAGACGAGAGCTTTTTAACAAATGGCTATTTGAATCAAGTACTAGACTGGATTCCAGGAATGAAAGATATACGATTGAGGGATCTTCCAAGTTTTCTTCGTACAACAGATCCAGATGATTATGGTTTCAACTTCTGCATGGAATGTGCTGAGAGAGCATCTGAAGGTTCTGCAGTGATTTTCCATACTTTTGATGCTTTGGAGAAAGAAGTCTTGAGTGCTCTTTACTCAATGTTTCCTCGTGTCTACACGATCGGTCCACTTCAATTACTTCTGAATCAAATGAAAGAAGATGATCTAGATTCTATTGGATATAATCTATGGAAAGAAGAGGTTGAGTGTCTCCAATGGCTTGATTCCAAGAAACCAAACTCCGTACTTTATGTGAATTTTGGTAGCGTAGCAGTCGCCACAAAGCAGCAGCTGATTGAATTGGGAATGGGACTTGCTAAAAGTGGTCACCCATTTTTATGGATAATAAGGCCTGACATGGTCACAGGCGACTCCGCCATATTGCCACCGGAATTTAATGACGAGACTAAAGACAGAGGATTTATTTCTAACTGGTGTCCACAAGAGGAAGTTCTCAACCACCCATCAATAGGAGGTTTCCTAACACATAGTGGATGGAATTCAACAGCTGAGAGCATTTCTTCTGGGGTGCCCATGCTTTGTTTGCCGTTCTTTGGTGATCAACAAACGAACTGTAGGTACACTTGCAATGAGTGGGGCATTGGAATGGAGATTGATAGCAATGCGGAAAGAGATAAAGTGGAGAAGCTTGTGCGAGAGTTGATGGAAGGAGAGAAAGGTAGGGAGGTAAAGGAAAAAGTCATGGAGTGGAGAAAATTAGCAGAGGAAGCCGCTGGTCCAAGTGGCTCGTCATCCATGAATTTAGACGAGTTGGTGAAGGCAGTGCTTTTGCCATGAAAAAATAATAAATTCTAGAAATCTAGAATTATGATTTGCATGGAGGTAAGTTGTTTCCCGTTTTGGGGTTCCATGGTATGTTCTTGATGTTTTTTCAATAAGCATATCTGCTATGTTTTTTCTTCTGTTTTCAAATTATTTTGATATGTTAATGTTAAAAATAAATTTTTAAAAATTAAAAAAATATTATTTTAATATATTTTTAAATAAAAATAATATTTATAACTGTACTAAATATCCTTTTAAATATATAAAAAACCACGTAAAACATTGTAACGACAACACTTAGACTAGGAATTTTAGCTGAAATAACCTTTGATAATGAAAAGGGAAATATGCAACTTCTCTTATGTGTAATTTGTGTAATTCTTAGTTTTTTTTTTTTTTTTGATAATCATAAAGAGTATACTGGAAAGGCTATAAAATCAATAGTCAAAGAAAAATATAAAAACATAAAAAAAGAAAAAAGGAATTGATTTACAAAAAAAAATGATCTACTACAATTAAAAAATAAAAAGACATATAGCTAAAAAAGTTTATTACACCACAATTTAATGTTATAAGAGGTAATTTATTGTATATATGAAGTTTGAATTCAAAATATATAATTAAATAGCAACCTGCTGATCAAGAATGGTGAAGAATTCTACTATTTTAAAGGAAGATCATGTAATTTTGAAGAGGATGAGTGCTCGCAAGCTGTGCCATAAAACAGTGGCTGCATTTCACTAGATATAAATATCATCCAGCCATCTATGAAATAACAAGCAAGCAAAGCTCCATGAGTTTCTCCAGGTAAAACAATGGAACCCAAGCCAGCACACAGGCCTCATGATTTGTCGTTCCAGTTCCATTTCAAAGCCACATCAAGCAAATCTTAAATTGGCAAAACTTCTGCATTGTAGAGGTTTCTTCATAACAATTGTAAACACAGAATTCAATCACAAACGTTTCTTAAAATCAAAAGGCTCTGATGCCTTTGACGGTTTGCCTGACTTGCGTTTCGAAACCATTCCTGATGGTCTCCCTCCCCTAGATATTGAGACCAACCATGACCAAACTTCTCTTTGTAATGTTTTTGCAACAAATTTCTTGACTCCTTCTCCGGACTTTGTTCAGTTCAGATCAAGATTTCTTTATATTATTTTAATTCTTTTATTATTTAACACTTTATATTTATATAA
Organism: Populus tomentosa; assembly: GCA_018804465.1. NCBI lineage: Eukaryota > Viridiplantae > Streptophyta > Magnoliopsida > Malpighiales > Salicaceae > Populus > Populus tomentosa. The sequence continues at coordinate 1,533,207 of CM031979.1, read as the reverse complement.
AAAAAAACTTGTAATTCAGCATTATTAAGCAATAAGAAAAGAAAGAGAATAACTAAGAGAGCTTAAAGAGAAACACTTAATAAAAGTATATATTCCTCTCAATCTTCTTTTTATTCTTGAGTTTTTGACTTTGTATTACTATTTTTAACAAAGTGACTATAGATTGCTTCTTCAAACTCCATGTGAATGATGTATCTGTTAATCTATGTCAATTGATTAACATAAAATGTAATTTTGTTAAAAAAAAGAAAGAAAGAAGAATAGAGAGATAAGAGCAGTAGAGAATATTTTTCATAAGAGTTCTTATTTTTCATAATACCGAATACCACAAGATAGTTGTGTTTATATATATGTTAATAACAGACTTAACAAACTGTTGCTATATAACTAACTATCTACTATATTGAGATCATGACAAGTGTCATGATCTTAAGCAATACTCTAATATACTCTAACACCCCCCTGCAAGATCAAGCGGTGAGGAACCAAGCGTGAGATTGCAAAAATGAGTGTGGAACAGAGGAGCACTCAGCCCCTTGGTAAGTATATCAGCAAATTGCTCTTGGGAGGACACAAACTGCATTGAGAGTTGTTGACGTGATACTCTTTCACGGACAAAATGAACATCAACTTCGATATGCTTAGTCTTTTGATGCTGAACAGGATTGAAAGATAAAGCAATGATGGACAGATTATCACAAAACAGAACAGGCACGCCAGGCAATGAAATGTGCAGAAATGCTAGTAATTGTTTAATTCAATTCAACTCAGCAGAGGTGAATGATAAGGCACGATACTCAACTTTGGTGGAAGATCAAGAAACAGTTTGTTGCTTCTTAGAGGACCACGAAATTGGATTGTTACCTAAGAAGACCACCAAACCAGTAGTGGATCTCCTGTCATTAGGGTCCATTGCCTAATTAGCATCACTAAATGCCTTTAACTATAAATCACCTCGAGTATATGAGAGACCAAACTTCAGAGTGCCTTTTAGGTATCATAAGATTCTTTTAAGAGCGGTAAAATGAGACATCATAGGGTGCTGCATAAACTGGCAGATATGATGCACAGAGAAAGCAATATCCGACCTAGTGAAAGTGAGGTATTGTAGAGCTCCTACAAGACTTCTGTACAATTAAGGATTAGGATAAGGCTCCCCATCATCTTTGAGGAGTCGATGATAAGGTAGACAAGGAGTATCACACGGTTTAGCCTCACTCATTTCAGATTTAGCTAACAAGTCCTCAACATATTTGGATTGTGACAGAAATAAACCAGCAGCAGTTCGAGTAATTTGGATGCCCAAGAAATAATGTAAGGAGCCTAAATCTGTGAGATCAAATTCAGAAGTAAGAGCACTAATGACGTGCTGAATCACACCAGACACACTCCTAGTGATAATGATATCATCCACATAGAGAAGCAGCATCACAATCTCATGACCAGCATGTTTGACAAATAATGAAGAATCATAATAAGTGGTTTCAAAACCCAAAGAAGGAAGGAATTGAGTAAACCTGTCATTCCAAGCTCAAGGAGCCTGTTTGAGGCCATACAAAGATTTATGCAGTTTACAGACTAGATGAGGATGATTGAGATCTTCAAAACCAGGAGGTTGAGACATGTAGACTTCCTCTTGGAGAATACCATGCAAAAATGCATTTTTGACATCTAACTGTCGTAGTGACCAGTTGAAATGTGCAGCAAGAGCCAGAACTAACCGGACTGTGGTAGGTTTTATGACAGGGCTAAACGTCTCCCCATAGTCCAATCCAGGTTCTTGACTGAAACCCTTAGCAACTAACCTTGCTTTGTGCCTGGCAATAGAACCATCAGAATGTCTCTTGACCTTAAAAATCCACTTACAGCCAACGAGGTTCCTGTTTGTTGGCAATGAAACTAAACTCCAAGTGCCTTGAGTATGTAAGGCATGAACTTCTTCTTTCATGGCTTTGAGCCATACATGAATTTTAAGGGCAGGCTTATAATTGGTTGGTTCAACCAAATGCATATCAGTGGTTGCAGAAACCTGTATAGTGGCTAAGAGAGCCTTCCTTTTGATAATCCCACTCTTGCTTCGAGTCTGCATCGGGTGAAGATTAAGTGGAGGAATGGACAACACCACTTGTAGATTATCAAGAACAAAGCCATGAGAAGAAAAATCAGAATGTATGTTGTAACCCATTTTTGGGTCCCCACACAAAAATAAAAAAATAATAAAATAATAATAATAATAATAAATAACAAAATAAAATAAAATAAATAATAATAAATAATAATATAGCCGGAAGAAATTAGGAAAAATAATAGGAGGCAGGGGCGCTAAGAAAATGGTCAGAAAAATTGATTAAGAAGGTTAAAAATACAAAGATTGGAATTCTGATAGTATATTGGTGAATGATAAGAGCCCTGTTGGAAAAGAAAATTGAAATTTGAGGAGAAAAGTCCAAAAGTGGATGTTTATGGACTTAATTGGATTTTATTGAAGGTTTAATTGAATTTATAGAGGGTTTGATTGCAAGAAAAATGGATTTTTAAGTCAATTTGGGCCTTAATTGGAAGAAATTAAAGTTCTGGGGTCAAATTATAATTTTTTAAGGGTTGATTTGGTCAAATCAGGGGCTTAATTGCATAAATATTGAAGTTTAATGGCCTATTAAGGACTTAATTGAGGAAATCCAAAACCAAGAACCAAATTGAAAAAGACGCGTAAGTATAGGGGCTGTAATTAACAAAATCAGGAGCCAAATTGAAGAAATTGGAAGTTTATTGATCAATTGAGGGTCCAATTGCATAAATCCAAGGCCAAGGACTAAAGTGAAAAACACGGCCAACTATAGGGGCGGGGACTGAAATTGGCAGGGATGCAATTGAATTAATTCTCAAAATCAAAATTACATTGTGAGGACTTAAAAGAACAAAGGATAAATTAAGGACTGATTTGAAAAAAGATGTTGGCGCCACCTTTAAATGAAACGGCGCGTTTTGTATAAAACGACGCCGTTTCATGTTAAAAAAAAAAAAAGCAGAACAGTGTTGTTTTGAACGACACTGTTCCCCTTTCTCCTTCCCCTGGACGTGCAGTAGGGGAAGGCTATGTTTTCTTCTTTCTTCATTTAACCCCACACACCACACGACTGCCACCTCCCAAAACCCCACACAATCTCATGATGATGAACCGAGGGAGTCGCGCCCTGCCAGCCACGCCCACTGCCCAGCCAACCCGGCGTTGTGGTAGGGCAGCCAGCCCTGCTCCCCATGAGCTGCCATAGGGTGGCAATAGGGACACCTCCGATCCCTGTTGCCCTATAAATCCCCCCCCCCCACAACGCCAGCGCGAGAAGGGAGAGGAGAAAAGAAAAGGAGAAGGAACCAAATAGAGGAGAGGAGAGAACGGACCAAAAAAAAAAGAGGAGAAAAGAAAAAGAGAAGGAACCGAAGAGAGGAGAGGAGAGAACGGACCAAAAAAAAGAAAAGGGAAAAGAAAAAGGGAAGAAACCGAAGAGAAGAGAGGAGAGAACAGACCAAGAAAAAAGGGAAAGAAAACCGGGAAAACACACCGAGAGAGACAGTGAGAAGTAAAGGAAAGGGGACCGTGAGAGTTAAGGAAAAACAACACTGACACTGTAAGCATTCGGGTTTGAAAAGCCATATCTAAATGGAACCAAAGGGAAAGGAAACGTAACAGAAGGAAGAGGAGGAGAAGGGAAGAGTAGGAGCTTCTTTGTTTTCCACCACCTGAAACCGTAACACCGTCGCTTGGGGAGCCGCCGTCTGCGAGTCACGACACCGCTACCGGCCTCCCCCGCAGCACCGCCAGCAAAGCAGTCAGTCACCGTCTGTCAGCCGCGACACCGCAACCGCCTCCTCCGCTCCAGATACACTCTTCTGCCCCCCTTTATCTCCTTTGTTTACCTGCTTTTCCTCCTACATGCAGAACATTCGTGCGCATGCAGGAGGATGGGAGGGGGAAAATAATTCCCCCCCGTTGGTTTTCCAGTGCTGGGCCAGGCTGGTTCTGGCCCAGCGCTAATGGTTTTCTCTAACTAGGCCAGGCCGCTTCTAACCCAGTTATGATGTGTTGATGGGCCAGACTGATTCTGGCCCAGCCCTGCTGTTTGGGCCAGGTCTTGCCCAGGCAAAGATAGGAGAGTTTGTTGGGCCGAGACCGGCCCAATCCCTTTTGGGCCGAGTCTGGCCCCACCCTTTTGGGGCTGAGTCCGGCCTAGTAAGTTGGGCCGGCCCAGCCCACCTAATATTATATATTATTTATTATAATGTTTTTATATTATTTATATGTATAGATATATATCAAAAAAAAATTCTGAAAAATCCTTGAAAAATATTGTTGATTTTCCTGCATATTTTTATCAAAATTGTTTAATATTGGTTTGTATTTTTATACCGTAAAGATACAAATCCAGTATTAAAATACCCGATTTTCATCAAAAACATCAAAAAAAATTTAAAAAATAAAAAATGTTTTGCTTTCAAAAATTCTGAAAAAATCCTTAAAAAAAATATTGTTGATTTTCCTGCATATTTTTATCAAAATGACTTAATATTGGTTTGTATTTTTATACCGTAAAGATACAAATCCAGTATTAAAATACCCGCTTTTCGTCAAGACATCAAATATATATATATATATATATATATATATATATATGTTTTTGTTTTAATGCATACAGCCTAGTCTCTCCAAAATAAAGAAAAATCATCGCATCATATTTTCATACAACAAAAGAAATTTCAAAAAATATATGTATTAGCATGCATTTTGGCTTTAACAACAAGTTTGTTAGAACCACGAGAACTAGGCCAATATTTCAAAAATTCTAAAAAATCTTTTAGTATTTGGGATTATGAATTTATATGTAAAACATATTCCTAATATTAAAAATAAAGTTTTTGTATAGACGTTAGAACGGTCAGGATTTTACCCGATAAGATAAAGACCTCCTTACCGAGGAGGATTTTTCTTGAACCATGGACAGACCAACAACTAGAAATACGATAACACCTTAGCTTTTTATCAAACAATCAAACAATGCAGCTTACCTTAGGTAAGGCGTATTTGGGGTGCTAATACCTTTCATTTACGCAATCAGTCCCCGCACCCGATCTCTGAGATCAGTTAGGGTTCCTAGTGACCAAAATACTAGGTAGTGACTCCCATTCCATTTTCTACTGATAAACGACAAGAATTTCTTGTCTCCCTATATTTTCCAAATAAAATATTACATTTTAGACTTGAAGTGGAATATTTTCGCCGCGACGCCGCACACATGCGACAATGTATATTGATATCAGGTGCCACAGGGAGCAGGGGAGAGGTGGACAATGGAGCAATAACGGATTGAGGACTAACAAAATCTGCAGATGGAGCAGGTGTATAAGCAGGTGTATGAGTGGTAAAAGGGCAAGATGGAGACGCTGGGTTGGTGGAGACAATGGAGTTTGTTGTATTGACAACAGTCACAGGACAAGAAGACAACGGACTGGATTGGATTGTATTTGAAGGGGTAGACACTAAATCTGAGTATGGAAACTGGTGCTCATCAAGACATAAACATTCTCATTGTTGGTATATGATAGCACAAATATCCTTTATATTTTATGGCATATCCAAGAAACACACATTTTGTAGTTTTAGCCTGCAATTTGGTGCTAGTATAAGGCTTGAGAAGAGGAAAACAAGCACATCCAAAAATTCAAAGATGTGTAATAGTTAGGGAGGATCCAAATAACATCTCAAATGAGGAACTATTGTGAAGAGCAACAGTAGGCATACGTTTGATTAGATAAGTGGTTGTTTGACAAGCATAAGACCAGAATTTGGATGGCAATTTAGCGAATTGTAATAAGGTGACAATGGTTTCAATGATGTGTCTATATTTCTTCTCGACGACCCCATTTTGTTCAGGATTATAGGGACAAGAGAGGCGATGTGAAATGCCCTTGTTAAGAAGAACGATTGCTGGTATACTCACCCCCCCCCAATCAGTTTGAAGAGTTTTAATGGTAGAAGCAAATTGAGTAGAAACAAAGGAATAAAAAACAACAACGATAGAAAACAAATCAGATTTATTTACTAAAGGGAAAATCAAGCAATATTTGGTACATTCATCAACAAAGATAATGTAATATCTATAACCATCAATCGATATAGATGGCGCAGGACGCCATAAATCAGTATGAATAGTGTCAAATGGAGTTACAGACTTATTGACATGCTGTGGAAAAGGTAGTTTATTAAACTTCCCTTCAAGATATGGATGACACATGAGGGGTGTAGGTATTTTAGAGACATGCACGTGAGCTTTATTTAACATCAAGGAAACAATATTATTTGTAGGATGACCTAACCAATGATGCCATAAGGTTGACTGAACGAGTTGACCAAGATAAGTCGTAGCTTGATATGGCTTTTGTGAGGTTAAAGGCGAGGAAGAGTGGATAGGATACAATCCATTACTGCACAACCCTTTATAAAGGATCCTCCCTGTGGCTTTGTCCTGAATCCAAAAACAAAGAGCATCAAATATGAGCCGACATTTATTATTATCAAGACAAAGATGATGTACTGATAACAGATTCTGAGTAATTTGAGGAACATAGAGTACATAGTGCAATTTGATTGGAGAAATTGATGAATGAAGAGTAGAATGACCAATGTGGGATACTGTCAAACCTTCACCATTAGCAGTATGAATTGTTTCAGTGGATGGATATGAGGAGGCCAATGATAGATTAGCCAAATCAGCCATCATATGATTCGTGGCACCAAAATCGGTGAGCCACACTTGAGAAGATCCTGAAGAACTGGATGATGGAGAGGCAGAGTGAATCACTGTGTGCATAGCTTGCATAGGAGATTGTTGGACTTCCCTGTTCTGTGAAGATGAAGCCTGATATGGAGTATATTGCTGCATAGCTTGCATTGGGGATTATTGTACTTCCCTATTCTGTGAAGAGGAAGCCTGATATTGATGATACTGCAGAGACTGGGGCTGCATAGAAAAAGATGACTGTGAGGAATACGAAGCAATGTAGTTTGGACCCTTATCATTATAGAAGCAATACTAGGAGGTATGATTGCTTCTACCACAAATGTTGCATCTAGTTCTCTTATGAGGAGAAACCCCACAGAAAGGAGCAATGTGTCCCTCAGAGTTGCATAGCTGACAAATTGGAACCATGAGTGCAGAAGGATGTCGAAATAGCTGAGCAGGGGATTGACCAAGAACTCTAAAATTTGAGTTGGGAAGCACAGGTGCCATGGAGGAAAAACCTGGTTTAGAAGCAAAGAATCGAGAGCCCTGAGGAAATCGACCTTTACCCCTGTTCTTGTTTCCATTATATGACTAAAACTGTCTAGTGTGCACCTGAGACTGCCCATGATGTGGAGAGAAACTCCCTTGTGTGTATGTATCACCTATACTAGCAACCATAGTTGACAGAAACGGTGAATTAACTGAAGTGTCATAATTATTTACTCTGCAAGCAATTGTGAGCGAAAGTCTTTCAACGAGATCACACTTTCCCTTCCCCTTATAACACATCTAAAGGTATAATACTCAGCAGGTAAGCCATTCAAGGCAAGAATCACAATGTCTTCATCTGCAAAATATACCCCAGCAGCAGACAAATAGTCCCTAGCCTCTTTAATTCAATGAAGATATTGTGCAACTGAATCTGAACCTTTTTTAATGGTTTGCAGATTGGATTTCATCTGAAAAATACTAGTCTTAGACACAGTGAAAAATTGTTCCTTTAATCTAATCCACAAATATTTAGAGCTAGTGCTACCAATTGCACAAGACATAGAAATCGGTGATAATGTTGCAATAATCAATTGCATAATTGCTCTATCATGCATTTTCCATACTATATATTCATCAGTTTGAAAGGAAGAAGAGGTGATACCAGATTCAGCCAAGATTGAAAAATGTTGAGGTGGATAGGGGAGCAAACCATCAACATACCCCATAATTCCATTACTTTCAAGTAAAAGTTGAATCTGGAAGTTCCAATTGAGGTAATTTGATTCATCAAGTTTGACATTGATTGATGTAGGAATGGAGGTAATGAGAGCTGTAATTGGAGATTGAAGCAACTGGAGTTGTGAAGCAGTCACCATCAGGATTTCAAGTTTAATCCGTGAATGAGACAACATATCAAACACTTGTTGTGCAAGTTGCAAAAAGAAATATAGCTCAAGATGAAGATCACAACAAAGCACTATGTACTCCAAATATGAAGAACAATATGTGAGTGCAGAGAAAATAACAGAAAAATGCAGAAGCAGCAAAAGATCAAGACATTTTCATGCATGAGCAATAACGTGCTTTGATACCATGTTAATCTATGTCAATTGATTAACATAAAATGTAATTCTGTAGAATGAAAGAAAGAAAGAAGAACAGAGAGATAAGAGCAATAGAGAATATTTTTCATAAGAGTTCTTATTTTTCATAATACCGAATACCACAAGATAGTTGTGTTTATATATTTGTTAATAACAGACTTAACAAATTGTTGCTATATAACTAACTATCTACTATATTGAGATCGTGACAAGTGTCACGATCTTAAGCAATACTCTAATATACTCTAACAGTGTCTTCCATGTAGAAAATAAAACTTGTGTTTTTTCTATCATTCATATCTCCATCCCAATCATTATCATTATCACTATAACCTACAAGTTCAAAGTCATTAGAATAACCATATAATAAGCCAAAATCAACAGTACGTTTGATATACCGAAGAATTCACTTCAAAGCTTTTAAGCGTGTCATGACAGGTGTCTCCACAAACCTACTCACAAGTCCTACTTCAAAAAAAAAAAAATTCGGACGAGTGCATGTCAAATATCTCAAACTCCTAACTAAGGTTTTGAATGTTGTAGAGTTAATCTTCTCCCCTTCATCATTGTTTGACATCTTTACTCCACATTCAACTGCAGTATTCACTTTTAGACAATCCTCCATCTTGAACTTTTTTAGAACCTCCCTTGCAAACTTCTCTTGATTCATAAAAATTCTATTTTCTCCGTGTTTGATTTCAATTCCTAAGAAGTAAGACATGAGACCAATATTTGTTATCTCGAACTCAAGAACAAGAAGTTTGAGAAAAGAATATACTTTTATTAAGTGTTTCTCTCAAAGCTCTTTTAGCTATTCTCTCTCTTTTTTGTACTTGTTCATAATGTTGAATTACAAGCCTTTTTATAGGCATAAAGTTCCATACAATCAAGGAAGAATTAAACTAATATAAGAAAACTCTAATCTAAACAGCAATTGTATTTTGTCGACTAAATCAGTTAATCATTTTTGAACTGGTTGATCGGTTCTCAACCGGTAGACTAGTTCCTCTGTTTTTCATAACTAGAATATAGTCTACTTTCAACAGAGAGCTCGAACCTCGAAACAGTCCAGCACATGAATTTCAGTTGTTGTTTTTTTTGTTAGCAACAAAAAAGAATTCCTTCTTCTTGTTATTTTTTTGAAAAGACAATAAAATCCCTTCATTAAAATCTCATTTCCTTCTGTATACTTTCCAGACATGATGATGCTGATTTGCAGATCTCTCCAGCAGCAATCGATACCAGTGACCAGGCTACAATAATTGGTTTCGGTGATAATTTTTCCCACCCTAAATTTTGGTGTTCTTTTAGCAGCAAGCAAAAAACTGTGTTTCGATGTCATCGTTTTTAAATGTATGCTTCTCAGCTTGAAATCATGGTTGAACCAGCTTAAAGTCGCTTTTTGATGTGGAGTGTGATTAAATTACATATATAAGAGTAAGTTTTCAAAGCCTATTATGTAGTATGGCTTTGCTTCATTAACAAATCATGAAGAAAAGTTGAAGTAATGCTAGTCCCATTGTTTTAGTTAATGTTTTATTGGATGTATGAGATTAACGTGTCCTGGAGATGTAGACTTCTTTGCTAGGAAATTGCATCTCTCTTTATTATAAAGTAATTAATCAATTATTGGTGGTCTTTCACCGATTAAGATCCAACTTGGAAGTGGGAATGCGAAGCTGATATTTTTGGATATTTTTTAAAAATATATTTTCTTTGAAAAATATAAAATTAATTATTTTAGTATTTCTTTTCAATAATTTTGATGTTTTGATATCAAAAATAAAAAAATAATAATTTGATATATTTTCAAACAAAAAACTCTTTTAAAAATTACCCACACAATAATAAGTATTTGGATTTTCTTTTCTTTCATTTTTATAGACAACTAAAACTCTAAGATTAAAATAAATAAAACGGGAATTTTGTTTTTTAAAAGTGTTTTTTGCTTGAAAATATTTTAAATTTTTTGTTTTTAAAAATCAACATCTTAAAATAATTAAAAAAAATAGTAAGAAAGAGCATTAATTAAGTGTTTTTTTCTACTGCATCATTCATTGTACTTGGGGTTAGGTCGTTGTCAACTTCTCGAGGATCCACAATAATGTAAGTGCAAATAATAGAGAAAGAAGGACAACGTTTAAAAGGTTTAAAAGGTCCCGCATCAGTCTAGAATAATGATTTTAATTAGATTAAAATTAAAAGAGAAGAAAAAATCCATACTGTACCTCTACAGAAAGTCTTGTTGATAAGAAAAGGTATTCTATGTAAAGTGTTAGCTTCACTTTGACAGACGATTGTAGCAAAACAGTTACTCTAAAGAAAGAGTTAGAGAAAGAAGGAAAGAGCTAGAGCCATGTTTCGCAAAATCTTAGCTGACAAGCCTCATGTAATTTGTATTCCTTGTCCAGCTCAAAGCCATGTAAAGGCAATGCTTAAACTAGCAAATCTACTGCATTCCCGAGGTTTTCTCATAACCTTTGTGAACACAGAGTTCAACCATAGACGCATGCTTAAATCTAGAGTTTCCCTGAATGGCTTGCCCGACTTTCGGTTCGAATCTATCCCAGATGGCCTCCCTCCTTCAGATGAGAATGCTACCCAAGATGGACAAGCAATTTCGGAGGCTTGCAAGAAGAACTTGCTAGCTCCATTTAATGAATTGCTTGCCAAGCTCAATGATACAGCATCTTCTGATGTTCCTCAAGTGACTTGCATTGTATCCGATGGATTGTTGCCAGCTGCCATCACTGCTACTCTGAGGCATGGAATTCTTGTTGCCTTGTTCTTTTCTATCTCTGCTTGCAGTTTCATGGGGCTTAAGCAATATAAAGAGCTCAAAGAAAGAGGACTGTTTCCATTAAAAGGTAAGTACAAGAATTGGAATTGAAATCACAACTTCATTATGATTTTGTCTTATTTCATTTGGGCATTAGATAGCTATCCTAGTAGTTCATGTGCTGCATCATCGTAGCCGTCATCCATGGAAATAAATAGATTGCTACATGAACTGAGTTCATATGGACTAAAACTTTCTGATTGAATGGTACAATATCCTGGTAGTTTATGCTGGATCATGGTATAGTACGTGTACCAGATCCGTGGTTATAATTCCAGGGTAGCCCTTCGGCTGCGTAACCTGAAATTTGATTTCAAGCTAGGGAACCTTTCTTCTCTTCTGATTTTACGCTAATTCCTCTTCTGCTGTTGCCTTCATTTACTAGCCCATAACTGGTATGCTACATATGCATTTAATTTTTGTTCGCAGACGAGAGCTTTCTAACAAATGGCTATTTGGATCAAGTACTAGGCTGGATTCCTGGAATGAAAGATATGCGGTTAAGGGATCTTCCAAGTTTTCTTCGTACAACAGATCCAGATGATTGCCGTTTCAACTTCTGCATGGAATGTGCTGAGAGAGCATCTGAAGGTTCTGCAGTGATTTTCCATACTTTTGATGCTTTGGAGAAAGAAGTCTTGAGTGCTCTTTGCTCAATGTTTCCTCGTGTCTACACGATCGGTCCACTTCAATTACTCCTCAATCAAATGAAAGAAGATGATCTAGATTCTATTGGATATAATCTATGGAAAGAAGAGGTTGAGTGTCTCCAATGGCTTGATTCCAAGAAACCAAACTCCGTACTTTATGTGAATTTTGGTAGCCTTGCAGTCGCCACAAAGCAGCAGCTGATTGAATTGGGAATGGGACTTGCTAAAAGTGGTCACCCATTTTTATGGATAATAAGGCCTGACATGGTCACAGGCGACTCCGCCATATTGCCACCGGAATTCACTGACGAGACTAAAGACAGAGGATTTATTTCTAACTGGTGTCCACAAGAGGAAGTTCTCAACCACCCATCAATAGGAGGTTTCCTAACACATAGTGGATGGAATTCAACAGCTGAGAGCATTTCTTCTGGGGTGCCCATGCTTTGTTTGCCGTTCTTTGGTGATCAACAAACGAACTGTAGGTACACTTGCAATGAGTGGGGCATTGGAATGGAGATTGATAGCAATGCGGAAAGAGATAAAGTGGAGAAGCTTGTGCGAGAGTTGATGGAAGGAGAGAAAGGGCAGGGAGGTAAAGAAAAAAGTCATGGAGTGGAGAAAATTAGCAGAGGAAGCCGCTGGTCCAAGCGGGTCATCATCCATGAATTTAGACGATTTGGTGAAGGCAGTGCTTTTGTCATGAAACATTGTAAACGAAAACACATTTGAATCCTTCCTTTTTCATTGAGCTTGGCCTGCGCTCGAGTCCTGTCTCAGTGGTGGCTACACCCTGCGCATACGTGACACTTGAATTCTATCTTTATGATGTGGACATGTGACGCTTGGGTTGTCTATTTTGTGGCTTGGCACGCCCCCAACACACCCGTAGTGCTTGGCCACGTCAAGACTTAACTATTCTTAAACCCTACATGTTTGCAGAACTTAAAATAACCTTGAGTTATTGGCTGTGCAATGACCAAAATAGCTTTGGATCATGCACGGTGTATCAAGACCCAGCTTAAAAAAAAATAAAAGGTGAATGCACGGTGTAGCGCAGAATACCTAACTCCTAACCAGTGTGTGTATTGTGCACGGATGATTTTGATTTTGATTTTGATTTTAATTCAGCCCTTTCAGATCAATTACCGAACAAAAATAGGCCGAAGATTCAAGAAATTAATTTTACAGATAGTCCACATATGGTCCCTTAGCTTAGATCCATTATAGCCCACCAACCCAGAGATCATAGAAACTTTGGCCCATATTAAATCATTTATTTTCTATGAGACTTGCTCAGTCCCTCTAAATTTCGAAGAGCAATACGACGAGTGTTTTTGAATTTATTTATTTATTTTGTTAAAATAGTTAGAAAATTAGCATAACTGAAAATATCAGAATTAATATTTGTGATACATTAGTCGATGTTATCCGCCGACTCTATTTTTATTTTTTTTGGTAAAACTAGAACAACTACATTATTAACTTTATATTTCATTAAAAAAACTTTAATAAATACAAGCTAGATAAAAAAATGAGATTATAATTGTTTTATTCTAGCCCTGTTAGGTCCATTAGGGAAAAGAAAGACCGAAGAGTATGGTTCGTATTAATGGCCTTTTTACCAACCCACACGCTTCATAACTTCAAAGTACAGCATAAGGCAGTCTCTTGATTGTACTAGACTAAAATTGAACAAACTAGAGAGTACTCGAGAAATTTCTCTTGTTTTGTATTTGGTGTATTTTAAATGAAACTAAAAAAATATCTTATTTTATATTTAATAGATATTAAATTTAATAGATATTAGATGAAACCTAGTTGATCCGGGTTTTGGATCGATTGGAGTTTAAGAAAAATATAAAAAAATAATTAATCCGATTTCACCTAGTAAAAAAACCAATCCGACCTTAAATAAAATATAAGTGAAAATATATTGATTTTTTAAAAAAAAACAAGATTGATTTGATTATTTTATATTTTTATAATAAAAAATTGGTTTATTATGAGTTGATTTTTTTAATTTGTGATTTGAATCTTGTTTTGAATTGATTTTTAAATTAAATTTTTAAATAATAATAATAATAGTAATATTGTAGTAGTGGCGGTGGTGTCGGAGGAGAAGGAGATTTTGGAGAAAATTAAAACCTGATTTCAATTCATGTACTACGCAACAAATGCACCTAATTACTTCATGAAACCACATGATTCGTCGAAGTAAATCAATCCACACTATCTTCATCCTCGTCCCAACTAATAGTATGTCATTCACTATTGTCTATGGCATCCGTTTATTTTTTTTTTAAGTAAGAATAATTAATAACTAAATTTTATAATTTATTTTAATTAGTTTTATATGAGATTATTTTAGTATAATAATCTGGATTGTAAGTTTGATAGGTTAACTTAAGTTATTTTTATAGTTTATTTTTTATAATGTTATCCCGGTCTCATGACCTGAGTCATAAATTTGATGAATTAACCTGAATTTACTCAGGTTATTTTTATATATGTTTTGTATTTGTTTTTTAATTTTATCATTTAACATTGGGTTGATTAAAAATTAGATTTTATAATTTTTTTTTATTTACTTTTTATGAGATTATCCTTATAGTATAATTTGAGTTGTGAGTATGACATATGGATTTGAGTTGACTTGAGTTATTTTTTTATTATTTTATTTTAAATTTTATTCTTTAATATATATTAGATTGATTGGAAAATGAACTTCATAATTTGTTTTGATTTTTTTATATAAGGTTATCATTATCTTATGATTCAGGTTCGTGTATTTGATATGTTAACTCGGATTGATATGAATCGATCTAATATGATCTCAGATTTGTTTATTTTATTTTTAATATAAATATATTAAAATCATAAAAAAAATATATAAATTTAATATTTTCTCAAGATAAATAATATTTTAAAAAACACTTGGAAGCAAGAGCAACATTAATTTCACGAGATTTTTCATGAAAAGAAGCGTGGCGTGTAGTGTTTGAGAAGGATTCAGTCAAGCAGCAACCCAAATTCATTGAACCATTAGACGTAAATATGGTGTTTTGTCCTTGGGGAAAATTAATACCAAGCAATCATTAGTTTAATATTTTTTCCGTGATTTCAACCCAGATGAAATTGCAATTTTGGTGAGAATATTCATGCCTTTTTGACTTTGCCGAGATGAAACGGCAATTTCTACGTTCTTACCAAATGCAATTGTATAAACTGGAAAAACAGTGTGCGGTCGCATCTCATTCATGAATCTGAGTACAAATACGTCCAAGCAGCGAGGTGAATCAGTAAAACCTCCTGCAAAGATAATAATTGACAGCCCTGATTATTGACTACACAAAAGAAAACTTGAGATGTTGATGGTGTTGTGATTAGACACAATGGACCAAACTTGAAGATGAAATTGATGATCTGTCCTCCTCCTTTCTTTTATAATGGGCAGCAAAGTTATAAAATCTTAACTCCGCAAAGGTACCTACTTTGTAATTTTTGGTTGCTGCACCGATAAATTTTTTTAACTGTCACAAGCTGGCTTTCTTTTTTCTTTTTTTCTTTTTTTTTTTTGACAAAAACAACCATCTTCTTCTAAAATTGAGTTGCGGATGCTGCCACATAAGTGGCAAGATCCTAACAATCATCTCATTTACCATTTATGTGGGGCAATTGTCCTCTTGTTTCTTCAGCACATGCTTGCATCTTGGAGCTCTTCCAAGCTTACCATTCTAAAAGTGTTTTTGACCAAATTTACAAGTACTTGTCAAACCTTTCAATCACTAGAGTCACCCAAGCACCCCTTTGGTCACTTCAAAGGATCACTTCAACCAAATGATCTACCATATCTCATCTAAAGAGTGTTAACGATTGTCTCTATGACAAAATATTCCCCTTCAAGCGTATCAACCATGCTCGGTCCGGAATGGTTTCTCAAGCCTCACACCAAGGCATACAACACCCCCTCAAACGGGAATTTTTATTTCCAAGTGCGACAATCATTATCTGAGTTTTTCAATGTGATCACAAGTTCACCACTCTTCCAAGAGTCTACTCATCCCGGAGTTGCGTCTGCCCTCTGTTCCACTCTAGAAACCATGCCTTACTTTTCCATGAGTCTCTTGCTCTTAGTCTCAAGAGTCCATGTAGCTCTCCACCTTTAACCATGGGGGCAGCCCATTAAAGTTTGATCCACATCTGTCTTCATACTATGAGTATTACAATGCCATTACTGAACTCACCACCTTGATGAAAGTCAATTTGTTCCCGGAACCTGCGCATGCCCTCTACTCCTACATAACAGTCGCGTCTTAATGCTCCACAAGTCACCCACTTATTGTCTAAGGTAAATGTCTTCTAGCTCATTGATCTTTAGCATGGGGGCAATATCTATGAAAGTCAATCCTGCATTTGTCTCCATACTCATCATAGCCACTTCATTGGCTATACACGTGTCCACTTGTATCTAGCCATCACATTGGCTCAAGGGCATTCCATAATTGGGCTCCTATCATGGCCCCCACACCTTCTCCTGAGGTGTCTTCGCCTGTTGTCTTAGGGCAGTCTGAACTTGAGCTTATTTCATGGTCCTCGCACCTTCTGTCTAAAGTGTCTCCATCTGTCGTCATGCGGCGGTTTGAACCTGGGCTCATATTATGGCCCACACACCTTCCTCTAAGGTGTCTCTGCTCGTCGTGAAGCGGTCTCATCCTCCTTCATCGGGGATGACTCTAGTGACTCCAAGATTCTCTACCACCATGTGGACTTGGGAGAGATCATTACCACTGACTGCATAGAAAAAGAGTTTCGGTACACTCCTCACAATCCTCCACCTCGATTTCTATGTTTGGAGCTTCTATGCCTTTCTGCTTGACAGCTCTACCTACACCAACTCTCTTTGATGTCTTCACCTTTCATAGGCAGTCGTCTTTTATCACAAGTGTTCGCACCCCTTCAATTAGGTGCCTCTGCAACAGCTCATCTTTTCATCCTTGCATGCATTGGAAAAGTCCTTGCATATTGTCTTTCATTCAGAGCACAAAAGACTTCCTATTGTATAACTTTTCACACAATCTCTGCTTTGAGCTTCATCTGGGAACTCTTCTTCTCCTTGCACCTGTTGTCTCATTACAGTACCTCGTTGGATCCTACGGGTACTCCTGCACAATCTTCGTCTGCCCTCGTGCAATTTCTATTCTCCAGATTTCTCCATATTCCTTGCTTATGTTTTACAGCAGCTTATCTTGTCACAACACCTATCCAAGTCAAAATAAGGTGCCAATCTTTATTCCTTTGTTGTATTTCTCTTCATTATCAGAGTCTTCACCAATTCTCCCTTTAAGAAATCACAGACCGAATCCAACATCTTTGGAGAAATCACCACTTCATCAGATCCTTGATCATATGGAACCCAACTGTTCCCCCTTGTGTCGTCATCCTGCTAGTCTTCACCAGTTTCATTACAAACTGTTACATATACGAAAATAGTATTGTATGGATAATCCTTTAACTAAGCAAGTTCCCAAGAAAGATTGGAGGGGTCACACTGGTCCCGCTAAAAACCCAATCTCCTAGCAAGAACTTCTTTGGCCATAACTATCCATCGTACTGCATTTCTGTATATACAACTATTTGTTAGCTTTGTTACAGCTTTCCATTACAAGTGATCTAGAATATTTTTGTTTTATACATGATTTCTCAATATGTAACGAGACTACTAGTGTTTGGATTCTTCAAGATTGGTCTTCATCAATTTCCACTCTCCACCTCAAATCGTCCACATGATCGGGTGTCCAGAGTATCCCAATTTTTCCTTTCTTCAAGGAAATTAATTTTTTTTCCCCACATAGCAGTTTAACACATGTAATTGGGCAAATATGTGTGACTTCTTCTTCATCTCCATCGACCACCATGATGACCTTCAAATGCCTCCTAATCAAGCAATCTCTCTTAATAATTCACGACCACCATTTTTTGTCCAAATCTTAACAATCAGACCATACCATTGCATCCAGAATGATCAAATTAGCTGGAAACAAGTCTGAAATCGTCCAAATCGCTTTTGAAATAGCTAAGATTTGATCAAAACAATTATAGCCTCATCAACGACCCAAATTCAATATCAGATCCGGTTGCATGTAGGATTAGCTATACTGCATCGTATCCCTCGGCTTGTGGCTCAGCTCGTGGATGCTGACATGGCATGCCAATTGTGCATGTTGATGTCATGATGATGTCATCCTCCATCCGGGTTAGTCACATGGGTTGGGTCATCTGATATTCGGGTCAGGTCAGCCCATCCGAGCGAAGAAGACGCTCGCGTCACGTGGCGCAAGTCTGTGCACGTGGGCAGCCATCTCGCCGACGCCTGTTGGCGCATGCGGCCATCTCCAGCGTCAGAAATTTTTGTCGTTTTCACCAGTGTGCTCATCTCTTCCTCCTCTTCACAGTGGTATGGTCAAAACACAATTTTGACAACTTTTATGTTTGAGCAAAAATAAAACACCACTTTAAACCATATGCTTTGATGCCAATTATTAGGGATTCTGACCGGTGATATTATGATAGTTGCCCGTTAAAGGTTAAGCACACTGACACAATATTTAACGTGGTTTAGAAAACCATTTACATCCACGGGAGAAGAGCCAATATTATTAGAGATAAATAGAGAAAGGGTTACAACATACATGGAGGAGGAGGATCACTTCACTCAAACTCAACTCCCATTGCTCTCACACACTGCTGCACATGGTAGCAGGGCTGCTGCCTTTGGCAACCACTCCTCTTTCTCTCTTCCTCTCTTCTTTTCACACATTCTCACTCATTTTGCTCTCCAAGTAATGCCTCTATTTATAGGCTTCAATGGCAGCTCCTCTTACTCATTTGTCAATAATGATGGCCACCTAACATTTACCTGCTTTGTGACTTTTAGTTGCTGCACCAGCAACCCTCTTTGACTCTCACAAGCTGGCCTTCTATCTTTGACAATGACAGCCATCTTCTTTTAAAAGATGGGCTGCAGATGCTACCACATAAGTGACAATATCCCAACAGTTTAACCAGGGCTAAGTTTGGTTTTGAATTGTTGAAGAAGTTGATCGATCAAACTTGAATGATTTATGAGAATTTGCAGTCTAAACAATCTAGTCAATGTTTTATTATATTTATATATATATATATATATATAATTAATGTTATTTCAATTAATTTATTTTTAATAAAAAAACAACACCATTTTAATAAAATTTAATAAATTTGAGTTAACCCATTTTTAATTAAAAGAGTTTCATAGTTTTTAAAGACCATGATTTGTCATAAAAATCATGTATGTTATTTTAGTTTAGCATGTTCTGTAATTAATTAATTGGTCACACATGATATTACTATATTCATGTGTGTGTGTATTTTAATTATAAAGACTTAATTTATCAATGGAACAAAAATGAATCTACAATAAAAGTAAAGCTAATGTGATAAAAATATTTTGTAAAGAAAATTATAAAATTATTATAATTATAGAATTTTTATTAAATTAAAATATTATTCCTAAAATATTCATTATCCATACTATTTTAAATACTATACATTCATTAAAGTCATAAGATTACAATCAACTGATATTACAAATTGAGATATAATGGATATTTTAATAATAACGACTTTTTCCGGCCTTTCTAATGTCAAACTTTTTTCGCATACGGCAGCCTGACAGTCATAGACAACCACGAAAATCCTCCCGTTATCAACTGATACAAAAGCCAATATATTCCATGGCCGGCATCAGTCTAGAATAATGATTTTAATTAGATTAAAGTTAAAAGAGAAGATAAAATCCATATTGTACCTCTACTGGGCTGCTATTTTATATATAGAGTCTTGTTGATAAGAGAATGTATCCTGTGTAAAGTGTTTGCTTCACTTTGAAAGACGACAGTAGCATAACAATTACTCTAAAGAAAGAGTTAGAGAAAGAAGGAAAGAGCTAGAGACATGTTTCGTAAAATCTTAGCAGACAAGCCTCATGTAATCTGTATTCCCTGTCCAGCTCAAAGCCATGTAAAGGCAATGCTTAAACTAGCAAAACTACTGCATTCCCGAGGTTTTCTCATAACCTTTGTGAACACAGAGTTCAACCATAGACGCTTGCTTAAATCTAGAGGCCCTTCTTCCCTGAATGGCTTGCCCGACTTTCGGTTCGAATCTATCCCAGATGGCCTCCCTCCCTCAGATGAGAATGCTACCCAAGATGTACAAGCAATTTTTGAGGCTTGCAAGGAGAACTTGCTAGCTCCATTTAATGAATTGCTTGCCAAGCTCAATGATACAGCATCTTCTGATTTTCCTCAAGTGACTTGCATTGTATCTGATGGATTTGTGCCAGCTGCCATCACTGCTGCTCAGAGGCATGGAATTCCTGTTGCCTTGTTCTTTTCTATCGCTGCTTGCAGTTTCATGGGGCTTAAGCAATATAAAGAGCTCAAAGAAAGAGGACTGTTTCCATTAAAAGGTAAGTGCAAGAATTGGAATTGAAATCACAACTTCATTATGATTTTTTCTTATTTCATTTGGGCATTAGATAACTATCCTAGTAGTTCATGTGCTGCATCGTCGTAGCCGTCATCCATGGAAATAAATAGATTGCTACATGAACTGAGTTCATATGGACTAAAACTTTCGGATTGAATGGTACAATATCCCGGTAGTTAATGCTGGATCATGTTATAGTACATGTACCAGATCCGTGGTTATAATTCCAGGGTAGCCCTTCGGCTGCGCAACCTGAAATTTGAGTTCAAGCTAATTCCTCTTCTGCTATTGCCTTCATTTACCAGCCCATAACTGGTATGCTACATATGCATTTAATTTTTGTTCGCAGACGAGAGCTTTTTAACAAATGGCTATTTGGATCAAGTACCAGACTGGATTCCTGGAATGAAAGATATACGATTGAGGGATCTTCCAAGTTTTCTTCGTACAACAGATCCAGATGATTATTTTTTCAACTTCTGCATGGAATGTGCTGAGAGAGCATCTGAAGGTTCTGCAGTGATTTTCCATACTTTTGATGCTTTGGAGAAAGAAGTCTTGAGTGCTCTTTACTCAATGTTTCCTCGTGTCTACACGATCGGTCCCCTTCAATTACTTCTCAATCAAATGAAAGAAGATGATCTAGATTCTATTGGATATAATCTATGGAAAGAAGAGGTTGAGTGTCTCCAATGGCTTGATTCCAAGAAACCAAACTCAGTAATTTATGTGAACTTTGGTAGCGTAGCCGTCGCTACAAAGCAGCAGCTGATTGAATTGGGAATGGGACTTGCTAAAAGTGGCCATCCATTTTTATGGATAATAAGGCCTGACATGGTCACAGGCGACTCCGCCATATTGCCACCAGAATTTACTGACGAGACTAAAGACAGAGGATTTATTTCTAACTGGTGTCCACAAGAGGAAGTTCTCAACCACCCATCAATAGGAGGCTTCCTAACACATAGTGGATGGAATTCAACAGCTGAGAGCATTTCTTCTGGGGTGCCCATGCTTTGTTTGCCGTTCTTGGGTGATCAACAAACAAACTGTAGGTACACTTGCAATGAGTGGGGCATTGGAATGGAGATTGATCGCAATGCGGAAAGAGATAAAGTGGAGAAGCTTGTGCGAGAGTTGATGGAAGGAGAGAAGGGCAGGGAGGTAAAGAAAAAAGTCAAGGAGTGGAGAAAATTAGCAGAGGAAGCCGCTGGTCCAAGTGGGTCATCATCCATGAATTTGGACGAGTTGGTGAAGGCAGTGCTTTTGAAGTTTGAATGATAAACTCTCGACACAAATAATGTATTGTTTTAGATTTCTCCAGTTTGGAATGGAATCGTAAGTCAAATGAGTTTGGCTATGATTTATTTTGTATTATTTTTAAAGATTTAATTTCATGTGGAATTCAATTATTAACACTAGAAATATTGTAATTCAATTATTTTATATTACAATATTTACAGAAATTACAATTTAAAAATAAAATTGATAAAATATAAAATGGACCTGTTAAACAATTAATTATTTATTTAATCACAAAATATCTAAGTCAATAATTCAACATAAATTTCAACAATTTATAAATAAATATAATTTTACAAAATCTAAAACAAACTATAACATTTACAAATCATAAATCCACATAATTTTTGTTTGAGAAAAAAATAATAAAACAAGTAAATATCTAAACAAAATACATGTACTACAAAAATATGCAAAAATATTAACATTTTAAAATTATGTTCAAATTAAAAAAAAAAAAAAAAAGATAGATTTACTTACATAAGGTGGAGAATCCTCAATAAAATTTCAATCAGAACACGGATGCTGGCAAACCAAGTATTGTTATGGCTAGAAAAATTATGGGATGTTGAGTTGTGTTAATTAAGGTGTGGGGCTAGCTATTTTGTTGCAGAGAAAAATTTTATAAAGAAAAAGTGGAAATGAGAAAGGGAAAGAAGAGAATCAAGCACCAGATCATATATTAAATATTATTAATAGATTTACCAACAAAATTATTTTGATGGTGACTCTATCGGCAATTCTAACGATATCAATATTACATCACTGTATGATTTGCTTTTTTTAATACTATTATAATATTTTCTATAATGTCATTAATATATACCAATAAACAAATTATATCAATATATTCACGAAGAATTATATCATTCTTATCAATAATTATATCTATAAAAACTTACACGGCATCATATTGTCATTGTATTGTTCCTAACCCGAGAAGCAACCATGGTCTCCCTTCGCCTCAGCCATCATCTGCCACCTTTTGCTGGGAAAGTGACCTTCGAGTCGCAACAAAATACGGGTCACTTTTACATATGGAAGAAAAACTCATAACATTGTATTTGTCGTCCTATCTTTACAATTTCTTGCTTTAAAAAATTAGGAAGTTCATGAATCTGTTCCTTTCCCTTTTTACTTGGTCAATCTATAATATATACACTGCTCGCTTATGGACCCCAAAGGCTCCCCTGCTCCTGACAGGGTTTAAAAAAAATCGATCTGGAATTAATGTTTTTCTTTTAAAAAAAAGTTTCTTTTTAATTACTTAAAAAAAAAAATTGATGCTGACGCCATTTTAGATTGAGTTTAATAAGAATCTACAGCTTCGAATAATTATCATGGTGAATAAAATACAATAATGTATTATAGTACAGGTTTAATACAGCTTGGGGATCTACTGCAATGTAAATGATTGTTTTGCTCCATGACAAAAAAAAAAAAAAATAGAAGTCATCTGAGTTTCCTTGATATATTTCTCGTGAAATGACATTTTTATCTTTAAACAAAAAATTTTAAAAGCTTCAAATTGAAAGTAGAATCGCCTTTATCAGTGTTCCATTAATCATTGCAAAATTAACTGGAAAAAAAAAAGATCATTACACCTTTTTTAAAACAACAAAATTGCTATTATTGCCTATAAAAGCAAAAAAAATATATATATGCTTTCAGTCATGGGCTCTTTTGTTTTTTTAAAAAAAATCGCTCAATAAAATTATGATCATCACACTGTTTAGATATTTTTATTCCTTCTATTTTAACTGTGACTCTTTCGATGATATTTTTTTATTGGTATTTATTGATAAATTTATTAATGAAAAAAATCATTCAGTAAATATCACTGTAATATACCAATAAAAAACATTCATCGATATTTTTATTTGTATTCACTGATTTTTTGGTAGTGATTGAATTATTCATAATCCTTTGATAATATGCTAAGATAGTGAACATCAAATCTAAATCTTAAAAAATAAATGAGCAGTATAAAAGCACAAGTAAATATTACTGATATTCTTTAAGGTCTCATAATATCATATTGAGATCCTAGTTTGTATTATTGATCATATATATTATGCACACGTGGTATGAAACACATGTTATGGTATCATTTTCTTTCCCAGAGTATGTCTTTATCATTAATACCGTACATATAATAGTCTAGGTATGCTTAATGTGTAACTTTGAGTTCACTTATTTACTTATTTATTTTTTATTTATCAAAACTTATATATGATGATAAGATAGATAAAATGATATTTAAAATAATCACTTAAGATCAAATTTCTAGCATTTATTTCAATGATCTCTTTATATATTTTCAGTTGAGCACTTTTTTATTACTCAAATAACAAGTTAAAAATTGTCTCTTCTTCTTTCATCACAATATTATGTAGGCGATTGTCTGTGTGGAAAAACCAATCTCTTCTATGTCCAACATATTTCTCATATTATATTTTTTAACATATGTCCTATATATTATGTAATTAGACATCAATAGCATTATTAATAATAATAGAAACATTGGGGGGGATATTATAAATTGATACATCAAATGATATATATATATATATATATATATATATATATATATATATTGAAATAGACTTTGTAAATGGATTCCCAACCATTTATTGCATACATATGCATTTCATGTCCATTTTCTTGCGTCCAACCATATCCTTAACAAAATTATATTTCATATCTGTACGTTCTATTTTTTTCATGATATTTGGGGTTTTTTATATTAAATTATTTTAATTTATCTTTAATTTTTTATATTAAATTTTAGATGGATTTGTTACGTTATGTTATTTATTTATAAGAATGAAAATTACATGTACTAACACGTAGTGGATGGGGTTCAACAATTGAGAGCATTTCTTCTGGTGTGCCTATGCTTTGTTGGCCATTCTTTGCTGATCAGCAAACAAACTGTAGGCACACATGCTCTGAGTGGGGAATTGGAATGGAGATTGATAACAATGTCAAAAGAGATAAAGTGGAGAAGCTTGTGAGAGAGTTGATGGAGGGAGAGAAAGGTAAGAGCATGAAGAAGAAAGCCATGGAGTGGAAAAAACTAGCAGAGGAAGCCAATGGTCCAAGTGTTTCATCGTCTATGAATTTAGACAAATTGGTGAAGGAAGTGCTTTTGTCGTGAAAAAAATAAAACAGCATGCTAAACTAAAGACAGTTAAAGCTGAAGACGAATGTATTGTTCTCAAGGTGACATGGTGGCTTCATTGTAATGAAGTGCTTTTTTATTTTTCACCTTTTTGTGTGAAGAAAGGGGCTGCAAGCCCTCAAAAGAAATTACAATAGGCGAGGAGAGGAAAGGCAGAACCAATGAGATCACGATGCAATACAGAGAGCAAAAATTTTATAGATAAAAAAAATATAAATTAAACTGAAATAAATTATAACTGACTAGTTTTAATTTGTTTCGATTTGATTTTTTATATTAAAGTAAAAACTAAAAGAGCCAAAGGTTTTGCTTTAGCAATTTTCGATGTTTATTACTGCTCTTCCTTTTATATTTCACCTTGGATTTCAACAGTGTATTTTTTTTATGAACTTTTACTTTGTTCTTCAAAATTTTATTTTGTATAATTGAGTTTTTTGAGTTCAAAATATGAGTAAAATAAGATAAATAACAAAAACACCATGCCTTTCATTGTGTGTACCAAGGACCATGATTTGTGATAAAGATCGTGTATGCAAATATACACCATGCCTTATATGTATATATTTCTATTGCACTGACATATTTTTTCATATGCTTGACTCTCTGGCAGAGAAGTGTGTGTGTGTCTGTATATGTATATATTGAACTAATGATTGCTTAGTATTAATTTTCCCCAAGGACAAAACATCATATCTACGTCCAAATGGTACAATGAATTTGGGTTCCTGCTGACTGAATCCCTTACAAACACTACACGCTACGCTTCTTTTCATGAAAAATCTCGCCTAACAAGTCAAAGGTTGAATAACTTAACTATCTTTTATGGGAAATATCTTTATTGATGGCTTGTTATGTAATAAAAAAAATCATAAAATTTTATGATATTTAGACACAGAATATAGCAATTATATGAATGTAGATAAATCAATATTCTTTGAATTAAATGAATCTTATCAATATTTTGTGAACTTCGATGATAAATCTAAAATTTTTATTATAAAAAAAGGAATGATAATAATCCAAACAAAAAAAAATATTGTTTATACTATCTCCAATGGTTTCTTTGATCTAGAATTGAAAACAAATTTGTCTAGCATTTGTCAGCTTAAAGAAAATAGGTATGAAGTTTATATAAAAAACAATGTATACATGAAGATGACAATTTGGGCTTAGGTGCAAAAATGTGTATGGTTGATAAATTATTGACTATTTTTATCATGCATTGAATTATATATTGTTAACATGTAATTAGCTGAATTAGGGAACAAGAGTCCTAGCAGATATCCCATAAGAGTTCTGAAAGGATACACATTAATGTATTCGTTTCAGAACAGGAAATAGATTCCTTGTAAAATAGAAAACCTGTAAACCGCCATATATATATGCCTATATAAGGCATTCCTCCGTGAGAGAAGAATAAAGAGAAGCACAGTTAAACAAAACCTAAATTCTAAATTTTATCATGGTATCAGAGCAAGGTTAATATTCTTCTTCTCTCTTTTTGCAGCCCCTATCCAGAATTGGTATTGAAACAAAGGACCAACCATGGATGATACAAATACCTCTAATTCCTATAAACCATTCTCCAATCTCTGTTGAATCACCCAACCTAAACAACTTACCCTTTTTATTCAAATTAAATGAGACAAGCTTCAAAATCTAGTCACGAATGATTGAGCTTCATGCTGCTGGATTGAACAAACTTGGCTACTTAAATGGATAGAACGCTAGAATGGAAGAAGGAAATTTCGGTTACTCAAAATGGTGCATTGAAGATGCGGTGGTGCGAGGATGGCTGCTGAAAACTATGGAGCCTCATCTCATTGGCTTATTTATACACCTTTCATCAGCCAAGGAAATCTAGGACAGTGTAACTCAAACCTTCTATGATGGGGCTGATGAGTCTCAATTTTATGAGTTATGCTGCAAGGCAACAAGAACAAAACAGAATGGACATCCAGTTAACTTATACTACGTAGAACTTAACAGTGTCTAACAAGAAATTGATAAACAACGACCAATTAAGATGATGTGTACTGCAGACCTTAGAACCAAACAAGAAGAAATCCAAAAAGATCGGATTTATGACTTTCTCGTGGGACTAGATGAGGTATTCAACCCAGTACGCAGTCATCTTCTTCGCATGAAATTTGTTCCAGGTATTGAAGAGTGCTTCAATACTGTTCGACGAGAGGCTCAACGCCAAGTCACCATGCTTGGCACAAAGAACACGGGTAAAGGTACTTTCATGGCAATGATTTCCAAATCCACCGCCTCCTCTCACTTTCGCACCCTCAGAGCTATTGAGGAAGTAGAAAAGGATAAATTGCACTACAGCCATTGTAATGGAAGTCGACATACCAAAGACACTTGTTTTGAAATTCATGGCTATCCCGAATGGTTCTTAGAAAAACAGAAGCAGAGTAAAGCACGCAACAATAAACGTCCAGGCCAAGCAAAATTAGCTAATACGGTGGAGATCCCTTCTAGTTTTACTGTTATGGCAACAGGTCAAAGAGACCATATTAAACCGGTGAAATACTCTTTTTAGCCAATACAGCTGACTTGCTTCCAACCTCAGAAAACACTGGAATGATGTTTTCTACATCCACAATTCAAGATACAGGTTGGATCATTGAATCGGGTGCCACAGACCATATGACTTATAATAAATCATTATTTCAGTACATGACTTCCCCAACTAAGGAAAAATTCTTGACAGCCAATGGGGAGTCTTACCCAGTTATTGGAGCAGGATCAATTGCTCTCACTCCTAACCTTTCATTACATAATTGTCTACTTGTTCCTGCACTTTCAAATCACTTATTATCAGTTAGTCAAATTACGAAAGAATTGGATTGCATTGTCTTAATGTTCCCCATTTTTTGCTTACTTCAGGATATCCGGACTCAAGTGATCATTGGACGTGGTACTAAGAGGAAGGGGCTTTACTATGTGGATGATGTTGCGTCAGGTCACGTCCATCAAGTTCAGAGTCGCAATGTTCATGACTACAAGAATATTTGGTTGTGGCATCATTGACTGGGTCACACATCCTTCGACTACTTAAAAAAATTATTTCCATCCCTATTTAATGACATCTCTGATCCTAGTTCTTCCCTTAAATGTAATGTTTGCATCTTGGCCAAAAGCCACCGTACTTCATATTTGTTAAGCCTGAATAAAAGCACAAAGCCATTTGAATTAATTCACTTTAATGTTTGGGGACCTGCCCCAATTACTACTCAATCTGGAATTCGGTGGTTTATTATATTTGTCGATGACTGCACCAGAATGACTTGGTTATATACCATGCAGCACAAGAGTGATGTGCACAATATACTCCGAATTTTTTATCACATGGTTCACACTCAGTTCTCCTTGCCCGTGAAAGTTATACGATCAGACAATGGCGGAGAATACCTTAATTTTGAGCTCTTGAGATTCTTTCAAGACAATGGTATTCTCCACAAAACTACGTGTCGAGGTACTCCACAACAAAATGGTGTGGCAGAACGCAAAAACAGACATATCCTTAAAACTACTAGAGCTCTTCTTATTGGTGCCCATATACCTCAACAATATTGGGTGGAAGCCGTGACCTATGCAGTGTACCTCATGAACCGAATGCCATCACAAGTCCTCTCCTTCAGAACTCCTCTACAAACTCTAACTCAACATGTTCAAATTCCATCCTTCTTATATCTAGAACCTCAGGTTTTTGGGTGTGTGGCCTATGTCCACCTGCAGAAATCTCAACGCACAAAACTGAATCCATGTGCAGTGCGCTGCGTGTTTTTTGGCTTCAATCCTCACCAAAAAGGCTACCGTTGTTACCATCCTTTAACTCACCACATGTATGCCAGCATGGATGTCACTTTCTCTGAAACAGAGTATTTTTTCTGTCTAGATCAATCCACCTCTAGTCCTTAGGGGGAGTAGCTGCAACAAGATGCCTATAACTGGATTGATCTTCCCCAACTATTTGAACAGACTAGTCCACGGGGAGAATCAAGTTCACGGGAGTCTGATCCAGGGGAAGACTCTGGTTCAGGGAAAGAAGAAGGATCTAGTTCAGGGGAAGGAATAGAGTTAGGGGAGTCCAGTTCATGGAAAATCAGGAGTGCAAAGGACAAAAACACGTCATAACAGCAAGACAGGCCAAAACATCAAGACAGGCAGATTGAAGCAGCCCCTTCCTCTCCACAAATCCACGTCCAAGATCGACCGGATATTCATGAGGTAAGTAACACTACAAGCCCTTCCTCTTCCATGTCATTATCTACTCCAAATTATTATCTGCCTCCTAGACAGAACCATGGGAAACCACCTGACAGGTACTCTCTAAATGGCAAAGCAAGATATGCCATCACACAGTATGTCTCTACACATAGACTGCCACTACAACATCAAGCTTTTATGAATGAGATGGAGAATATAAAAATACCTACAAATGTTGAGGAAGCCTTAAAGAACCTGAAATGGGCAGCAACAATGGAGGCTGAAATGGATGCACTACAAAGAAACGGTACATGGAGCATTGTACCACTCCCTTCAGAAGAAAAGAAAAAAAAACCAGTAGGGTGCAAATGGATATTCAACCTCAAACACAAAGCAGATGGGACAATTGATCGGTACAAAGCAAGGCTAGTAGCAAAGGGATACACGCAATCATTCAGCATCGACTATTAGAAAACATTTGCCCCAATTGCAAAGATGAATACCATCAGAGTCTTATTATCTTTAGTAGCAAATTTTGGTTGGCCCTTGAAGCAATTTGATGTGAAGAACGCATTCCTCCATGGGGATTTGGAAGAAGAAGTTTATGTGCAGCTTCCACCTGGGTTTAACTGTCCATAATATAGCGAAAAAGTATGTAGATTACGAAAAGCATTGTTTTTCTTGAAACAATCGCCAAGAGCATGGTTTGGAAGGTTCACAAAAGCTATGAAACGAATTGGTTATCACCAAGGTAACTCTGATCATACTTTATTCATTAAACGTAAGAATGAGAGAGTTACACTGCTCATTATTTATGTGGATGATATGATTGTAACTAGTGATGACGCAGACGAAATAAAAAGGCTATAAAAATGTTTGTCCACTGAATTCGAAATGAAAGATTTAGGAGGACTGAAATATTTTTTAGGGATTGAAGTTGCAAGGACCAAAAATGGTATACACCTGTCACAACGAAAGTATATACTGGATCTATTATCTAAAACTAGTATGCTAGAATGCAAACCAGTAGAGTCTCCTATTGTTCAGAATCATCATTTGGCTATTTACCCAAATCAGGTACCAACAAACAAGGAAAGATACCAGCGATTAGTAGGGAGATTAATTTATTTGTCTCACACACGCCCCAACATTGCCTATGTTGTTAGTGTGGTAAGTTTGTTTATGCATGCTTCAAGTGAAGACCATATAACAGCCGTAATGAGGATTCTAAGTTACCTAAAAGGGGCCCTAGGAAAAGGACTGACATTTAAAAGATATGGGCATATGAAAGTAAAGGGATTTACTGATGCAGATTGGGCAGGAAATCTCACTGACAGGAGATCCACCTCTAGCTATTTTACATTTGTTATAGGAAACCTTGTCACATGGTGAAGCAAAAAACAAAACGTGACAGCAAGATCCTTAGCAGATACAGAATATAGAGGGATGGTACATGGAATATGTGAACTGTTATATCTTAGGACTCTACTCACCGAAGTAGGTTTTGAACCAAAGGAACCTATGTTACTATACTGCGACAATCAGGCAGCACGAGAGATAGCTAATAATCCGGTCCAGCATGATCGAACTAAACACATTGAGATAGATCAACACTTTATCAAGGAAAAGTTACTTCTGAAGTTAGTGGACATCCTTTTCGTTCGATCAAGTGAGTAGCTAGCAGATATTCTAACCCATACAGTCCCTGCGGTAGCTCTTCATAAGGTTCTAGACAAGTTAGGCTTAGAAGATATCTTCGCACTAACTTGAAGGGAAGTGTTAACATGTAATTGGCTAAATTAGAGAATAAGAGTCCTAGCAGATATCCCATAAGAGTTCTGAAAGGATACACATTGGAAATAGATTCCTTGTAGAACAGGAAACCTGTAAACCGCCATATGTATGCTTATATAAGGCATTCCTCCGTGAGAGAAGAATAAAGAGAAGCACAGTTAAACAAAACCTAAATTCTAAACTTTATCATATATGTCCATTCAATTTAAATTTAGTAATTTAGATTGTAATGATCTTATCCCTAATTTAATTTTGGTATACTATGAAGGCATAGCCTCCTCACATCTGACTCCAATCTGTATGATCACCGCTCCATTTTTATAATAACGACTGTTTCCGGCCTTTCTAATGTCAAACGTTTTTGGCGTACGGCAGCCTGACATTCATAGACAACCACGAAAATTCTCCCGTTATCAACTGATACAAAAGCCAATAAATTTCATGGCCGGCATCAGTCTAGAATAATGATTTTAATTAGATTAAAATTTAAAGGGAAGATAAAATCCATATTGTACCTCTACTTGGCTGCTATTTTATATATAGAGTCTTGTTGATAAGAAAATGTATCCTGTGTAAAGTGTGAGCTTCACTTTGACAGACATGTTTCGCAAAATCTTAGCTGACAAGCCTCATGTAATTAATTTGTATTCCCTGTCCAGCTCAAAGCCATGTAAAGGCAATGTTTAAACTAGCAAAACTACTGCATTACCGAGGTTTTCACATAACCTTTGTGAACACAGAGTTCAACCATAGACGCTTGCTTAAATCTAGAGGTCCTTTTTCCCTGAATGGCTTGCCCGACTTTCGGTTCGAATCTAACCCAAATGGCCTCCCTCCGTCAGATGAGAAAGCTACCCAAGATGTACAAGCAATTTTGGAGGCTTGCAAGAAGAACTTGCTAGCTCCATTTAATGAATTGCTTGCCAAGCTCAATGATACAGCATCTTCTGATGTTCTTCAAGTGACTTGCATTGTATCTGATGGATTTGTGCCAGCTGCCATCACTGCTGCTCAGAGGCATGGAATTCCTGTTGCCTTGTTCTTTTCTATCTCTGCTTGCAGTTTCATGGGGCTTAAGCAATATAAAGAGCTCAAAGAAAGAGGACTGTTTCCATTAAAAGGTAAGTGCAAGAATTGGAATTGAAATCACAGCTTCATTATGATTTTCTGTTATTTCATTTGGGCATTAGATAAATATCCTAGTAGTTCATGTGCTGCATCATCGTAGCCGTCATCCATGGAAATAAATAGATTGCTACATGAACTGAGTTCATATGGACTAAAACTTTCTGATTGAATGGTACAATATCCTGGTAGTTTATGCTGGGTCATGGTATATATAGTACATGCTTGAAGTAGTTTAATCATAAACGTTTGCTTAAATCTAGAGGTCCCGATGCCATGAATGGCGTGCCCGATTTTCGGTTTGAATCCATTCCAGATGGCCTCCCTCCTTCAAATGAGAATGAAACCCAAGATGTCGCTGCACTTTGTGAGGCTGCCAAGAAGAACTTATTAGCTCCGTTTAATGACCTGCTTGACAAGCTTAATGATTCAGCATCTTCTAATGTGCCCCCAGTGACTTGCATCGTCTCTGATGGTTTCATGCCCGTCGCTATCGATGCTGCTGAGATGCGCCAAATTCCGATTGCTTTGTTCTTCACCATCTCTGCTTCCAGCTTCATGGGATTTAAACAATTTCAAGCACTCCGAGAAAAAGGTCTTACACCACTGAAAGGTATGAGCGAGGAAAAAAAATGGTAACTACATGTATTTTGATTATGATTTTCTACTAGTTCATTGGATGGTCCGTGAACAAGGGAAAAAGGTCATTTTTATTCATTGACGTTGCATTACCTTTTATCAAAAAGCTAATATATGAATTCAATTTTATTTTTTTTGTTGCAGATGAGAGCTTTTTAAGTAATGGCTACTTGGACAAAGTTGTAGATTGGATCCCAGGAATGAGAGATATAAGGCTAAGAGACCTTCCAAGTTTTGTTCGGACAACAGATCCAAATGATCTTTTGTTTAAATACTGCTTGGAATGTACTGGGCGGGCTTCTGAAGGTTCTGCAGTTATTTTCCATACTTTTGATGTTTTGGAGCAAGAAGTTCTGAATGCCCTTTACTCCATGTTTCCTCGAGTGTATACGATAGGTCCACTACAATTGCTTCTCAATCAGATTCAAGAAGTATATCTAAGTTCTATTGGATGCAATGGCTTGATTCCAACAAAACCAAGTCAGTAATATATGTGAATTTCTCAACAAAATTAGCAGAGGAAGCCGCTGGTCCAAGTGGGTCATCATCCATGAATTTAGACGAGTTGGTGAAGGCAGTGCTTTTGAAGTTTGAATGATAAACTCTCATATCAGTGTTTCGATAGAAGTTTTATTTTTTCAATTGAAATGTAATTTTTTAGTTTTAAAATATTTAAACATATCATTTTGAGATTGTACTGTTTATATATATATATATATATATAATTTAAATTTAAAATAAATTAATTATAAATTATGTAATACAAACACAATGTCAAATAAATATAATTTTAAAATTTAAAATATTTCTAAATAATCAAGATTAAATAAATCTTTAACTTAAAGTAATTCAACTTAAACAAAATATCAAAATATTATGAAAATAAAATGTTTTAACATAAATATTTTAAATATAAAGTTAGGTCAATGTTATCAAGGCTAATTGAATCTAAAGCATTCCTTTTGCTCAAATTCCTACAAAGTATAAACATGAAAAAAAAATAACATGAATATAAATCATATATATTAGTAATAAATCTAATTTTAAAAAATTAATATCATTATTAATGAAAATAGTAATAATAATTTTCAATATTATTATTAATATCAATGTTATTGAAATTAGTAATGAAAATGAGCTTTTTATACTTAGATGGTTTAATTAATTAAATTGAACGAGGTTCAATTTGATTCAATGGCTTTTCAAGAGCGGAACGGAACATGTGGAATGAAATCAGAACGTTCCGACCGAAATTTAGATAAAAATTCCGGAATGGACCGAGATTTAAAATGAGATAAAAATTGTTCTATTTTGTTTTGTTTTTTTGAATGGGTATGGTATGTTTCTGTCATTCCAGACAAAACGGAATGGAATTGACAACCTTGCTCGACACAAATAATGTATTATTTTAAATTTCTCCTCTTTGGAATGGAATCGTAAGTCAAATGAGTTTGGCTATGATTTATTTTGTATTATTTTTAAAGATTTAAATCCATGTGGAATTCATTTTTTAACACTAAAAAAATTGTAATTCAATTATTTTAAACTACAATATTTACAGAAATTACAACTTAAAAATGAAATTGACAAAATATTAAATGGACCTATTAAACAACTCATTATTTATTTCATTACAAAACACCTAAGTCAGTAATTCGATATAAGTTTCTATAATTTATAAACAAATATAATTTTATAAAATCTAAAACAAACCATAATATGTATAAATTATAAATCCTTGCAACATTTGTTTGAGAAAAAAATAATAAAATAAATAAATACCTAAACAAAATATATATACTACAATTTTGTCAGTATTAATATCACATTACGGTATTATTTGTCTTTTTAAATCCTACTACAATATTAATATATATTGATTAATAAATTATGTTGGTATATTTATGGATGAGTTGTGTAATCGGTATATTTTAGTCGATAACTGTATTTATAAAAATTTACACGCCATCATACTATTTCTGACGGGAGAAGCGATCATGCTCTCCCTTAGCCTCAGCTATAATCTGCCACCTTTAGCTGGGAAAGTGACCTTCGAGTCGCAACAAAATACACTGCTCGCTTATGGACCGCAAACGCTCCCCTGCTCCTGACAGGGTTTTAAAAAAATCAATCTGGAATAAATGTTTTCCTTTTAAAAAAAAAAGTTTCTTTTTAATTACTTTTAAAAAATTTGATACTGACGCCATTTTAGATTGAGTTTAATAAGAATCTACAGCTTTGAATAATCATCATGGTGAATAGAATACAATAATGTATTATAGTACAGGTTTAATACAGCTTGGGGATCTACTGCAGTGTAAATGATTGTTTTGCTTCATGATTAAAAAAAAAAAAAAAAAGTCATCAGTGTTTCCTAAATATATTTCTCTGTTCATTGTGAAATGATATTTTTACCTTTAAACAAAAAATTTAAAAAGCTTGAAATTGAAAGTAGAATCGCCTTTTTCAGGGCTCCATTAATCATTGCAAAATTAATTGAAAAAAAAAAAAAAAGATCACGACATTTTTTTTATAACAACAAAATTGCTATTTTGCTCATATTTTGACCATAAAAGCCAAAAAAATATTATGCTTTTTCAATCATGGACTCTTTTGTTTTTTAAAAAAAATTGCTCAGTAAAATTACAACCATCAAACTATTTGGATATTTTTATTCTTTCCATTCCAATTGTGATTCCTATAATATATACTAATGATATTTTTTTATTAGTATTTACTAATAGAGATAGTAATAAAAAAATTCAGTCAATAAATATCATTACAATATATCAATAAAAAAATTCATCAATATTTCTGTTTGTACTGACTAATTTTATTATAGTGATTGAATTATTCATAATTCTTTAATAATATATTAAGATAGTGAATATTAAATCTAAATCTTAAAAAATAGACAAGAGTCATGAAAATATAAATAAAAATTACTAATAACCTTTAAGGTCTCATAATATGAGATTTGTATTATTGGTCATATATATTATGTACATGTTATATTAAACACATGTTATGGTATCATTTTCTTTCCTTTGAAAAATATGTTTTTATCACTAATATCGTACATATAATAGTTCAAGCATACTCAATGTTTAATTTTGTGTTTACTTATCTATGTAGATTCATAGAACTTATATAGAGTGATATGATAAAAGAAGTGATATTTAAAATAATTATTTAAAATCAAATTTCTAACATTTATTTCAAATGAGAAGAAACTTTATACACTAAGCTTGAGCACTTTTTTATTACTCAAATAACAAGTTAAAAATTGTCTCTTCTTGTTTTATCAGAATATTATGTAGGCTTCATCACAATACGATGAAGGTGATCGTCTTTGTGAAAAAGCTAATCTCTTATATGTCAACATATTCTCATAATATACTTTTAACATATATCCCAAACACAAACATGTATGTATATACTACAACTTATGTAATTAAACATTAATAACATTATTATTAATTACATAAACATTGTGTGTGTGTGTAGTAGCTTAACCTGTCTATTGAAAACATCTTTTGAAATAGACTTTGTAAATGGATTCCCAACCATTTATTGCATACATATGCATTTTATGTTAATTTTCTTATGTGCAACAATGTCCATAACAAAATTATATTTTATATCTGTTTGCTTTGTTTTTTCATGATACTTGGGGTCTTTTATATTAAACTATTTAAATTTATCTTTAATTTTTTTCATATTAAATTTTAGATGGATTTGTTACGTCTATGTTATTTATTTATTTGAATGAAAAATACATGTACTTAGAAACCATAGTAAATGTCCAAGATAAATAAAATAAACATATAAAAGGAGAAAGATTACTCAAGGTAACATATTTATATTTGTATCTGTTTTTTTATATCTTGCTAGGAATATTAAATTCCTTTTATAGTCTTTAATTAATGTTAACAATCTTTTTTTAATTTATCAGTTAATATATTTGATTAAACATAGATATTTTCCCATTTTTTAATTAACAAATTTAATGATGCCAAAATAGCATTCATAATGTCTTGGAATCATATCAATGGTATTGTGTGGACAAGGCAACTAAACCATGTATGTAACACTAGTAGCTTGTTTGGAAACGCGAGCTAACCTGTATTTTTAAAAATATTAATTTTTTTATATGTTTTGGATTATTTTGATGCGTTAATCTCAAAAATAATTTTAAAAAAATTAAAAAACAATTATTTTAACGCATTTCGGCATGAAAAACAACCACACACTTTCAAACAGGCTCTAGATCTAATTCCATGATAATTAGTAAATTTTTTTGAATGACTTTGCTGACACAAAAATTTAAGAGACTTGTAAAAAAATAAAAAATTACCAGCACAATTAATCTTCTAGATTGCATAAATAGCAAGTGAATCGTTTCTAGATTGCATATATAGCAAGTAAATCAGACTTGTGTAACAAAAATATAATTGAAATTTTCTAGTATTCATGTTCATTCAATCTAATTTATTGAATTTAAATCGAATAGTCATGATTCAGTGTATGAAAAAAGCTGAAATAACTTAATTCTTCATCTCTCTCACCTAATCTAATCTAAGATATCGGAATTCAAAATGATAATGACATTTGGAATAGGATAACCATATATATGATCCAAATCTACAAAATCCATTACTTGCCATATATATATATATAGAAAGAGGGAGTTTTTCTATATATAACCAGCATAAATCTCTACACAATCCGACCATATACTGTTGTAGCATTGAGCCAATCCCTCACGCACGCTAGCCGAACCCTCTCCCTGTAAGAATAATGATGGTTTTCACTTACGTGGGCTACTTCGCAGCAGGTTTGGCTGTTCAGGTTCTTGTTGCAAAGATCTTGAAATTATGCTGGATTGTCCTGTGGAGGCCATATGCCTTGATTAAAAGCTTTGAAAAGCAAGGAATCACAGGGCCATCCTACTCTATCCTCCACGGTACTCTTCCTGAGATGAAGACCCTGCTAAAAGCTGCGAATGGAGTGATACTGGATACAAACTGCCATGACATCGCTCAACGAGTTCAGCCGCACTATAATAGATGGTCCGCTGAATATGGTCAGTTCATTTGATAATTACATCGCTCAACACTGTTTCTTCATTTCAAAACCTATATATTTGTTCTAGTTTTGATAATTACTCGAAGAATTACGTGAATATGGATCGATTTTGTTCATCTCTAAATGTTTCAACAGTGGGAGCTGTGCATATACATATACATATAATTCATTTGCACATGTGCAAATTCGTACTGTTAATAAAGCATCCATCCCATACTGTTAAAGGTATAAAACAATATAAAAGATTGAGAACATAGAATCTAGACTCAACTATCTGATTCGATACGATATCAGAGCCTCAAAACCCCCCCGCAAATAACCTGTAGCTACCACTTGACAAACCTCGAAAGACGGATTGCGAGCAAGGGGGGGTGTTAAAACATCTGTCCCAGATCGATTAACTACAGAAACATAAAAGATTAAGAGTAGGCCAGTACCCACCACAAGGGTCAAGTCTTTTGGATAAAACCTGTGTGTATCTGAGCTGTTAATGACTGATAAAAAGTGATGGAAAATGGAGGCATTTGTTTATGATGTATACAGGAGAGGTATTTTTGTTCTGGCGTGGGGTGCAACCAGCAATAAGGATAGCAGACCCTAAGTTAGCCAAGCAGATACTATCAGATAAGTCTGGTGCCTATGCGCAACCACAGTTCGACCACAGATTATTATCATTCGCAGGGAATGGAGTGGGTCAGTTGAATGGACCAGACTGGGTTAGACACAGAAGTATTCTCACTCCTGCCTTCACCAAGGACAAGCTCAAGGTACCGAACCTCTGATCTTAACATTATATGTTAGTTTTGATGCCTATTATTATTTTAATTTGTTGAGTCTACCAGCTTATGACAAAGAGAATGGCAGCATGCACCATAGACATGATTGACGATTGGAAAAACAGGGCTCGTATAGCTGACCATCAATATATCACGATAGAAATGAGTGAAGAGTTTAAAAAGCTCACTTGTGATGTAATTACTCATACTGCCTTTGGGAGTAACTATGTTGAAGGAGGAGAAGTCTTTAAAGCACAAGACGAGCTTATACACCATTGCGTTGCTACCATGGCAGACCTTTACATCCCCGGCAGCCGGTAATTTCTTCACTCAGTAACCTTCCTCTCTTCTAATACATCTAAGATTCCAAGGGGATGATCTTGTGTGTGCAAAACCCTAGTGATTGCTCATTTTTCTTGACCAGATTTCTTCCTACACCATCAAACCGTCAAATGTGGAAGATGGAAAACAAAGTGAACAACTCACTAAGACGCTTAATACAGGGGAGACTAGAGTCCGCCCAAGCTAGAGGAAATTTAGATGGATGTTATGGGGATGATGTCCTTGGTTTACTGGTTGAAGCCTCAAAAACTACCAACAAGAGTCTCAAGTTGACAATGGATGAAATCATAGACGAGTGCAAGCAATTCTTCTTTTCTGGCCACGAGACCACTGCCAAACTATTAACTTGGACCGTTTTCTTGTTGAGCTTGCATCAAGAATGGCAAGAAAGACTGAGGGAGGAGGTGCTGACGGAATGCGGGATGGGAATTCCTGATGCAGATATGGTTTCCAAGTTAAAATTGGTAAACTATACAATAATATTCTTCTTTTAAGTGCACCACCAAAGCATATTTTTAAAACCTGATGAAGGGGGCTTCGTTTAATTTGCAGCTGAACATGGTTCTTCTTGAGACTTTGAGGCTGTATTGTCCTGTACTGGAAACCCTCAGGGAGACATCAAGAGCTACAAAACTAGGGGATTTCCTGATTCCAAAGGGTGTGTTCATAACAATTCAACTGGTGCAGCTTCATAGGAGTAAAGAATACTGGGGAGAGGATGCGAACGATTTCAATCCATTAAGGTTCAAGAATGGAGTATCTCAGGCTGCAAAACACCCAAATGCTTTCCTCGGTTTCGGAATGGGTCCGAGAACTTGCCTTGGTCAGAATTTCGCGATGCTGGAGGTGAAATTGGTGCTTTCGTTATTGCTTCAAAGGTTTTCTTTCTTCCTCTCTCCGGAGTATAAGCATGCACCAGCTAACTACTTGACCATGGAGGCACAATACGGCGTCCCTACTATTGTGAAGCCGCTTCTCTCAAAATAATCACCTTCCTTTGCAGCACCTCCACAATTCGCCACCTTACTATATATTAGTGAATGAACATGTAGAAGATTGAGAACTTCCTCATTCATTGGCTACATTATTCTGTTTTCACTTAATAAAATACTCATGGACTGTGTCTTAATTTATTATACTCTCTGTCCAAACTAGTTTGGGTCCTATTGATGACAAAAAAAAAAAAAAAAAAAGGTTGTCACGAGATCTCAATCTTATGGCTCACCATTTGTTAAGGAGAAGAATGGATGGATTTTTCTAGATGAACTTGCAGCAACTAGCTTAGAAATATATTTCTATTTTTTTTTTCATCATTTAATATTAAATTAATTTAAAATAAAGTTTTTTAATTGAGTTTAGATCCTAAATTTTATGTGAGTTTTGAAAATTAATTTAAATTTAAGTTTAGAAGGTTCTCATGAGCTATTCTGATTTTCTAAAATTGATATTTTAAAACAAATATGAAAAATTATTTTTAAATAAAAAATTAAATTTTAAAAAATATAAGTTTAAACAAGATTAAATCGTACCTAATTTCATAAATTATGAATGGGAATAATTTATTGCAAATGTATATAAAAGTTTTAAACTATAAATTAAATTAATCTTGATTGAAAATGAAAAAAATGGAGAAATATCAAGGAAAAATAAAAAAAAATTAAAACAATAACTTTCAGGTATATAAACAACCTCTTATCAACTAAGAGTACTGGGTTAATTTTATAGGAAATTGAGCTTATAAAATACTCATAAAATTTTAACACGAATAATCAGATTAAATATTATATTAATTTTTATTAGAAATTTTATTACGTAAAATATTTCTTAGACAACTTTCGTACATTGTGATTAAGAACTTTTGAAACAATCCACATTGTCTCTCTTAGGATTGGAATAGAAACCATATCCAACGAAACAGGAGGACTTAATTGAAAGAAATTTTTAACTGCTTCTTTTCTCAAAAACCATATTATATGCAAGATGAAATATAACGACAATCATAGATAAAAGGACTTAATTGAAACACATCTAATATTTCAGGAATCTACATAATAAAACTGATAGTTTGAGGATCAGTATTTCAGCTAGTAGATAATATTAGGACTAATTTAATGTTTGCCTAAAAAATTAAAGTCATCTTGTTCTTGGCTGACTTTAAAATCTTCCACAAACATCTACAACAACCGTAAGCACAACACCAGCTGACGTCTAAGATCTCACCACGTGTACTTTTCGTACAGATGGCCGTTTCCTACTGGCTACCGTATCAAATAAGTTCCCACGTCAACAACCCTCCACTGCCACCTTATATAAAGCCCCTCCACTTTCTCTATTCTATTTTCTCGTCAACCGAACAGAAAATCAAACACCAAAAAAAAAAACCATTGATAGCAAAATCAGCTCCTTAGCTATTTCTCTCTGTCTAGGCAATGCAATTCATCTACTGGTATCTATCTCTCTTTCTCTCCATAGCTTGAGCTCTGGCTTAGTTTGATTTATTTTTTTAATTTGTTCACAAAATTTCTGTTTGTTTCCTGGAAAAATAAAAACTTGTCCTTCAATTTCTCTGCAGCCAAACAGAGTTATAATTTATTTTTTTGTTTTGTTAATTTTTGTTGCAGACGGATTGCTTCCTTGCTTGCTTGATTGATTGACTGATTATTATAAACACGTGATCAGAATGAGGCTATTAAGATTATGGTTATTACTCTTAATTATGATCGTGTTAAATTCAATTCCGTCGGAATCAGCTGTTTCGAGTATAGATCTTGGTTCAGATTGGCTAAAAGTAGCAGTAGTAAACCTAAAGCCAGGGCAAACCCCGATTTCGGTAGCGATTAACGAAATGTCGAAGAGAAAAACCCCGGCTTTAGTTGCATTCCAATCTGGAACTAGGCTCTTAGGTGAAGAAGCTGCGGGGATTACTGCACGGTATCCGGATAAAGTGTATTCGCATTTGCGTGATATGTTAGGGAAAACTTATGATCAAGTTAAGGAGTTTCTGGATGCAATGTATTTGCCGTTTGATGTTGTGGAGGATTCTAGAGGGGCAGTTGCGTTTCGGATTGAGGATGAGAGTGGGAATGTGGGTTTGTATTCAGTTGAGGAGTTGTTGGGTATGATTTTAGGGTTTGCTGGGGATTTGGCAGAGTTTCATTCGAAGGTTGTGGTTAAGGATATGGTTGTTAGTGTGCCTGCATATTTTGGGCAGGCGGAGAGGAGAGCATTGGTTCAGGCAGCACAGTTGGCTGGGATTAATGTGCTTGCTTTGATTAATGAGCATTCTGGTGCTGCTTTGCAGTATGGTATTGATAAGGATTTTTCTAATGGATCACGGTACGTTGTATTTTATGATATGGGTGCGAGTAGTACTTATGCTGCACTTGTGTATTTCTCGGCTTATAATGCTAAGGGGTTTGGGAAGACTCTGTCTGTCAATCAGTTTCAGGTAAATTTAATTTAATTGGTATTCGGTGATTATTTAGAATGTTATGTTTGTTATATGGTGGCCGTTCTGATGTTACTTCAAAAGAAAAAAGTACTGATGTGCATTTTGTGTGTTTTAGGATGTTTTGCTTTCCATAAATGATGGGATGTACTGCATGTTAGCTCATTATTTTGTCATAGGTTTCTCTGTCTAGAAAATGGTTTAGTTCAATATATGGTAATATGTGCAAAGAAAGAGGAAAAAAAAGAAGAAGGATACAAATTGGGTATGGATATTAAAATAGAGGGAACTGGAAAGTGGATACTGAAAAGAAATATATTACTGAAATGCTGTACTGTGGTCATTCTTCATAGTTTAAGATTGTGGTTGCTCATTCTGATCTGAATCATGATGTGTGTTGGATGCTTGTCACTACTATTTTATAGTAGCCTGAATATTTTTTATTTCCATCCTTGTTCTATATAGTGTGCTGTGCTTCTTTTTTATGCCTTGTTCAGTACTCCTAGCAATCTTGTTACTGTTTGATATATTTCCAGGTTAAGGATGTCAGATGGGACCCAGAACTTGGAGGTCGGAGTATGGAATCAAGGTTGGTGGAGTTCTTTGCTGATGAGTTTAATAAACAAGTTGGGAGTGGCATTGATGTGAGGAAGTCTCCAAAGGCAATGGCTAAATTGAAGAAACAGGTGAAACGTACAAAAGAAATCTTGAGTGCAAACACTATGGCTCCTATATCAGTTGAATCCCTCTATGATGATCGGGACTTCAGGTCGGTGGATTCTCAAGTATTCCTGACTTTTTATTCATGGCAAGGTTTTATGTATGTGCAATTTTTGTATGCTGCACTTCCTCTTTGCCCCCCGAGCAAATGTCCTTGTGCATATTTATGGGAATTTATCCTTGTGCATATTTATGGGAATTTATCTTTAACTTTTCATACTATGAACTTACTCCTCTTTATTAGTGATGAAATTATTTTAATTGACTGTGATGTTATTAAGATATGAATGCATACTGGTGATTAGGTACTTTGTTGTGCTTGATGCTTGTATTTCAGCAGCACCTCTGTGGATTTCCTTGCCCAAAATCACTCAAATCATTATCTTTAATTTTCTTCCAGGAGCTCCATAACACGTGAGAAGTTTGAAGAGCTCTGTGGAGACCTGTGGGACAGATCTCTTGTACCCATCAAGGAAGTTTTGAAGCATTCAGGTCTGAAGGTGGATGAGATATATGCAGTAGAGCTTATAGGAGGTGCAACCAGAGTGCCTAAGTTGCAGGTTGGTACTATCTTCTTCAATTTTGAATAAGCCCATGAACACTGATAATGCTGCATAACAATAGTTAGAATAAACTTAATGTATGGGTGTTTAAAGTAAAGTATCTTTTTCTAGTCCATTGGTTGGTGTAGTGCAATAACAAATACCATCATTGTGTGTTGCCTCCATTATTGATCAGTTTTGGCCATCTTAGTCTATTTCTAGCCATTTTGACAGTTTTGTCCCCAAATGAAGTTTCAGCTGTTAATCAAGCCCCCTTGTGTCAGCTGCGAATATATCATTTTTGTTGGTCCAACTTCCAACCTTTGTTCTTTCTGTTTTTTATTTGCTTAGATCTCAGAGATCTAATATCTAGGACAATAATCATTCCTTTATATTTTAAAACCTGAATTGTAGGATAATGGTTATGTAAATCTAGTCCATGTACTGTTACGGCTTTAAAAGAAGGGGATGAGAGTAGTTTTGTTTTTAGGCCTTTTAAATGTTAAGAACTGAAGTAGCTCTTAAGTATCTGTTCGGCATTTTCTCCCTATGCCATGGACTTGCCTGTGTTTCAAATTGCATGCCCCTTCAATCCTTGAGTTTCTTTATTTTCATATCTGATTTTCATTAAGGATGCAAATCACAGAAATCTCCTTTGGCACATAACAGGCTAAGCTCCAGGAATTTCTTGGAAAGAATGAACTGGACAAACATTTAGATGCTGATGAAGCTATAGTTCTTGGTTCGTCTCTGCATGCTGCAAATTTGAGTGATGGAATCAAATTGAATCGCAAGCTAGGAATGGTTGATGGTTCATCATATGGATTGGTGGTTGAATTAGATGGGTCTGATCTGCAGAAAGATGAGAGCACCAGGCAGTTACTTGTGCCAAGGATGAAAAAACTCCCCAGTAAGGTAAATAACATTGTGATATGACTATTGTGTTAGAGATGGATAATCAGAAGAACCATTTTGATGGTCCAAATGCATCAACATTTGCTTTCCGGTTTTGCTTATTATGTCTCGATTGATTTTTAACAGATGTTCAGATCCATCATCCATAAGAAAGACTTTGAAGTTTCACTGGCATACGAGTCTGATCTTTTACCACCTAGTGTTACCACTCCTATATTTGCGCAGTATGCTGTATCTGGCCTGACAGATGCAAGCGAGAAGTAAGGATAGCTATTCTCTGAATCATATGTAGACGTATATAATGCTTCAATGCTAGTAAGTTTTCAAGTAATTTCTTCACACAAACCTCTAACATCACATTTATCTTCTGTGTCTTCCTTGTGTTGTCTAGGTATTCATCTCGGAATTTGTCCTCCC
Organism: Populus tomentosa; assembly: GCA_018804465.1. Taxonomy (NCBI): domain Eukaryota; kingdom Viridiplantae; phylum Streptophyta; class Magnoliopsida; order Malpighiales; family Salicaceae; genus Populus; species Populus tomentosa. The sequence continues at coordinate 1,488,302 of CM031979.1, read as the reverse complement.
CCATCAAGGCAAATCTGCATTTTTCTCTTAGTAAAAGTGGAATTCTTTCATTGGATCGTGCAGATGCTGTTATTGAAATATCAGAATGGGTGGAAGTTCCTAAAAAGAACCTGACTGTAGAAAATACAACGGCTACCTCTCCAAATTTAACACTTGAATCTGACACTAAGAACACTACTGAAGAAAGTGATGTAAATTTGAATTCTGATGGTGTGACTGACAACTCATCCAACAATAATGTTGAAGGACCAAGCACTACTGAGCCTGTTACAGAGAAGAAGCTAAAAAAGCGGACTTTCAGGGTTCCCCTGAAGGTGCAAACAAGCTAGCATTATTAAAAGTCTCTATTGCATGGTAGAAAGTTTTCCGATAGTGTTTTACACCTTTCTTGTTGCTGATTTCTGCTGTTTATATTTCTAGATTGTCGAGAAGACAGTGGGACCTGGAATGCCTCTGTCCAAAGAATATCTAGCTGAAGCTAAAAGAAAATTAGAAGAATTGAACAAAAAGGATGCCGAGCGAAGAAGAACTGCCGAGTTGAAAAATAACTTGGAAGGATATATATATTCTACTAAAGAAAAGGTTTGAAGTCTTCAATCAATTCAACTTTTTTACAGAAATAAAGATCAGACATTTCCATTTCTTTTGATGACCATCTTTTGGGATCTTAAACATGATCTAGGTGTTTCGTCCAAATTTATACTCATCTCTATGCTTGAGTGATATGGTTAAGATGGCTCTGGAACCACTACTTGATTTGATTGCTATTATAAATTTAGAAATTTTCTTCTATTGATCATTTTGTTATTGAATATGAATAGTCAGCATTCCATTTCCTTTAATCTATTGTTGATATCCCTACTCATGGTGCCAGCTTGAGACATCTGAGGAGTTTGAGAAAATTTCTACCACTGATGAACGGAAATCCTTCATTGAAAAGCTTGATGAGGTGAGTCTTTTTCCTGGTTTTTCTTTAGTGTTTTTAGGAACTTGAAACGGTTTGTCATTTTAACTTCTCTACTTCAATTTGTGATGTGGGAGCATGTTGTACTTTTTTAGGTTCAAGAATGGCTATATACAGATGGTGAAGATGCCACTGCAAAAGAGTTTGAGGAACGCCTAGATTCACTAAAAGCTATTGGTGACCCAATATTTCTCAGGTATGACAGTTTCTGGTAGTAATTTTGACCTCTGCTATGATGCTAACTTCTGTTATTTATGCAAGTATTGAGCTTGGCTATTTGAATTAGTTATTCCTTACTTATGAATGTTTTGATATAGGTATAAAGAACTGTCAGCAAGACCAACAGCTATAGAGTTAGCTCGAAAGTATCCTGGTGAGCTGCAACAGGTACTTCAGATACTGCAGTTCAAACACCTTTTATAAGATAGGTTTTTCTTTTCTGGGGCTTGGATATGTTATCATTCAATATTGCCATTACCACCATGAAGCTGACAGAAAAACTAGGCTGGAAAAATAGATGAACATACAAATAATCAACTAATTTCTTTTGCTGGAAATACTCCTCTGTCATGTGGTATTTAACTATTTTTCCTCCTTTTTTCATTTGTTTTTCCCATAATCTCTGTCACTTTGAAAACTTAATGCAGGATCCATTGTACTTCAAAAAAATTTGCGTGCCATATATTCTCTCTTTTCTATGTAATCTGTTGTATTGGTTTCTTGAATTGAAAACTACAAAAACTTGGGAAAGAGGAAACAGCGTCTTGATATTTAGTATTCCCTCTATTTGCTTGGACAAAAGTGAAATGCTGAAACAGGAAAAACTAACGAAACTGGAGCTTTGATAGACTGCAGCTTTTCAGCAACTGACTTAATTATCATGTTTTCTATGTGGCTTATTTGAAGACATCATAATTAATCACATTGACCTTTTCTTTTTTCACTGCCTGCAGATTGTAAAGGGCTGGGAGACAAAGAAACCTTGGCTTCCAAAGGACAGAGTAGATGAGGTGTTTTTTCACATCTACTCTTACTTGGTCTCTTCATGAGATTTTCTTGGATCTGCTTAAGATTGGAACGGTGTTCAGCAATGCTTACATCTGGATATTGTGTTTGTGTGGTTTTGCAGGTGGTGGGTGATGCTGACAAGTTAAAGAGTTGGCTGGATAAAAAGGAGGCAGAACAGAAGAAGTAAGTTTTCACTGCTCTGGTTTTCAGCATGTCTTCCTTTTTCATGAAATTTTTTATCGTTATGTTTGTCTATATATTGTTTTAGATTTAGACTCTATTGCTGCTTGCAAAATCTTAGTTCAAGTTATAGGAAGCACTGATGCACACATTCTTTAGCATTGTTGAATCTTGTGCTTATCTCTCTCCAAGGCAACCAGTTTCTTTTGTTCTATTGAATTTGAAAGAAAAGGTATTCCTAATATGCCTGCAAGTCATGTGGCTTGATATAGCATTCTATACATGTTCTCCTCCTCCTTTTTACTCAAATTGTAGGAATAATACTTCTGCTTATAAGATGGAGATCTTTATTATTTTCTTGCTTTTGGGCTTGTGCAAAATCAAGTGACTTTTCTTCTCATTTCTGAACAGGGCCTCTGGCTTCAGCACACCAGTATTCACATCTGAAGAAGTATATTTGAAGGTGTTTAGTCTGCAAGAAAAGGTATCACTGCAAGTCTTTGCAACTCCTTCATTAAGAAATAAAAATTAGATACTGCTGCAAGTCTTCCTTGCCTGTACCATTTCAATTGATATTTGATTGGTGTTTACATAGGTTGCCAGTGTTAACAGAATTCCCAAGCCAAAGCCTAAGAAGAATGAATCTGAAACCAGCAGCGATAAAACAAGCAGCGCAGATTCAACTTCTGGCGAGACTCCTGAAAAGGAGAAACAAACAACAGATTCAAATGGTTCCGCTGATGAAAAAATCAACACAGATGGATCAACTGTTGAAGACGTCAACCCAGAACCCGAAGCTCGTGATGAGTTATGATTAAACTGGAATGACCTGTAGGAACAGTGTTGGCCTTCTGAGTTTAAAGTATGGAGGCTGTATACGAAAAGATGGGGGGAGACGCATCACTGCAATTTTAATTGACGGGCGCCTATTTTCCCAGGAGGCTGCTGCCTATTCATCATCCCTCATATATAAAGACGTTCCCCTTTGTGTTACCTGTAGAACTCATGATTATACCCACTCAGATCGAGAGGCATTTTCCGGGATGCTAGTTTGCCTCGGAGAGATTTTTGATCGATTATCTTTACGAGTTTACGAAACAATCGATAGCTATGTACCTTTCTTTTGAGGAAGAGTATTTTCCATTTTCATTATGAAATATAGTTTCTGTTTCCACGTATGATTTTGATTCTGTTTTTGGGTTGTAATTGGTTTTAAAAGGATTTTTTATTTGGAAATATATTAAAATAATATTTTTTTATTTTTTAAAAATTATTTTTAATATTAATACATGAAAGCATTAAAAGAAATATTAAAAAAATTTAAATTTTAAATTTTTTTGAAGTGTTTTAAAAATGTATTGATTTTTTTATTTTTTAAAATTTATTTTTAATATTAACATATTATAATTTTAAAATATAAAAAAATATATGAATTTAAAACAAAGAAAAAAATAAAAAAAATTAAATGTTTTTAAAAATATTTTTATACTGTAAAAATAAATGTTTGTATCAGTTGGTGAAAAGGGAAGCCGACATGTTCGACCAAAATATAAGAATACCCCAGTTACGTAGATCGGGTCAAATAGAAGATGCAATCAAAGCTTTCACTCGATGGAAGAGCTAAAAAATGGAAGCGTCAATGATGCAAGCAACCTGTTCGATAAAATGCCTCGCAGAAATTTGGTTTCTTGAAACATCAGGCAATCCAATTATATGCAAGCAAATATAAATGATTTTATTCAAATTTATTTTTATATAATAATTTATTTTTTCATTTTCTTAATATTAATTTTAATATTTTCATAGTTTTTTTTACTGGTAGACATGCAACACTTGTTAAGGAAAAAAAATGTTTGGGAAAGCAGCAAAGAAAAACTTATATTGCATTCATGATCGACAATTTGCAATGGCGGGTCTAGAAAAAAAAATCAAGGCAATATGCGTAGTTTCGTTTCTCCTTTTACATTTATTTGTTCTCTACATTTCTTAATTCCTCTTGAATAAAGTAGGTTAGACTTGTATTAAAAAGCAATTGAGAATGAACATGTGGATTTTGAGTAGCGATATATCGTTACATTTAAGAATATTTTTTTGAATATTGTAGGGGCAACATTTACAAGTTTTAGCATACTAATAAGCAGTTGCAGCAAGCATCAAGATCCTGAATTTTCAGAGCTGTTGAGATTCTATTCCAAAGTTTGCAGGAGTGCAATGATACATGTAATTTTATTTCAGCTATATTAATGGCATTTTATACTGACAAGAGATCGTACGTATACATCTATGTATGGATATTGTCAACTATATCAGGCTCTTCACATTATTGAAGCTTCCTACAGCTTCTCGGACCATCAAAATCCTGTGTGCTATCTTCCTGGCAGAAAAGAAATGCATGCTTGAACTCAATTAGGCGACTCTAGCAAAGGTTTCTAGCAGAATCAACTGTGTCCATAACCATTCAAATGTGACTTCTGCCATTTCCAAGCAATCTGTAAACTCTTCTGAAGGTCAGTATATTGAGCTGTCCAGCTTAGCTCTTGTTTTATTTTGGAAGGATCACTGAAGACCTCAGCATAGTCTCCTGGCCGGCGATCAAGGTATTCAACCTTTATGTCCACGCCTGTTGCCTTCTTACACGCATCAACAAACTCCTTCACTGATCTGCCTGTGATTGAAAGGAATCAAACAATCTTCAGGGTCAAGAAATGCGAGAGAAACTGACACTCGAAACAGAATAAACAAAAGGATATGGAAAAAACCTTTTCCAGTTCCAACATTGTAAATGCCAACTTTCCGAGGTTTTGCGTGGGCAAGAGCTTTCACGTGGGCATCAACCAGGTCAGTGACATCGATATAGTCCCGTACACATGTGCCATCAGCTGTTTTGTAGTCTGTCCCTTTAACCTAAAGCCAATGACAGGAGCAGAACAGCTTCACTTCCTTGATGTGTGTATGACAATATTATAATTAATATCATGGGGACATAGCCACAGCACTGAATTTTCATTTTCTTTCTGAAGTTACCTTGAGTCCAGGTATTATCCCTCGAGCAGCATCAAAACAAGCACCAGAGATTCGGCCATGCTCACGAAGCTCAGGTCGTGGAGCTTCCCCTAATCTTCCTTCTGGGTCAGACCCAATAACATTGAAGTATCTGTAAACATAGGCAGGCATTATTTTGATCAGAATGCTGGCTGCTGGACAAAAATGGAGGGAATATTTCTATGAAACTAGATAAAGAAAATTCATGCAAAATCACTAAATTGATTATCAGACAGCATGGATAACTCCTTCATAATTGACTTTGAGAAATTCTACTTAAATGTCTGATTAACATTGTCGGGGTCCTTGAAAGAACACTGAAGATTAAGCAAAGAGAAACAATTGAAATCAGAGCACCACTCACCTTAGGATCATGACAGCCATGTCAGTGGTGTTGGAGAAGTCAATTATGATATCTTCTGCCATTTTCTTGGCTTTTCCATAGGGGTTGATTGGAAGCTGAAATCATACACCAGTGTAAATGAGTGAAGCATGAAGAAAAATGAGTTATGGAGTCGTTTTGGCCTTGATTCAGAATAATCTTTCAACAGCAGAATTCTGAAAATCCTCTGTAAGTAGAGCAGACATGCCAGAGTCACTATCGGTCTACACCTCAAGCAGCTATACTATATTTACGTTGTTATTGTTTAGTTAAAGAAGGCATTATGAACAAGAAAGCTGAGAAGAAGAGGTTTCTGGCGTGTCATATGGCGATTGAGCTCCAGCATTTGCACATTGGAGTGGAAAAATCTCCATAGTCTAAAACAAAGAATAAAACAGAAACTTACCTGAGGAGTTTCTTCTCTAATCGGCATCTTAATAGGTTCTCCGTACGTTGCGCAAGTGCTCGAATAGATTAATGTCTTCACATTATGTGAAGCCATTGCTTCCAAGACAACCAAGGTATTTGATGTGATATTGTGATAATATCTGCACAGCATGGTGGATTTTAATGTACTTCTATGGAAGAAGAATTTTAAGATGGTAGCCGGATGAAAACATTCTAGGTATACCTGAGGGGCTCTATTGTACTTTCACCAACATATGCAACAGCAGCAAAATGCATCACAGCATCAAATGCATTTTCGGCAAAGATTTTGTTTACAGCTTTTGCATCTCCTAGGTCAGCATATATGAACTGCAATCTCCCAGGCTCTGGAAATAGCTCTTGAAGAACTTTAACCGCACCGAGATTCCCTCGAGAAAGATTGTCCTGTCAGAGGAGGCATAGAGGTTATAAATCCATGCAGCAAAATCACATAGTTAACTTCAATATCAGAACTCATATGGTTAGACAGAAAGTGTTTCAAGTTTCCTGAATAAAGCATACCACTATAGTTACTCGGTATGAATCCTTCAAGAGTCGAAGTGCAGCGTGAGAACCTATGTAACCAGCACCTCCAGTCACCAACACATGCGTTACGCCTAGCTCATGTTGGGAGAACTGGATATGGTAAGGAAAGACAATGTATCACACAACAGGAAAATGAGTTCTTAAAGACTCTGATGAAGGATTCACCGACACAGGTGCCCTTTTTCCTTGTCATAGGTGATAATAAACTTTAACCTCGTAGATAACAAAGTTTGAGATTTGCTACAGATGACAAAATGCACATGAATAACAGGCATAGATTGTAAGGACAAAGCTTTATAGTCAAGATAGTAACATACCATGTCGGGGCTGGTATAACTAGGTGAGTACACTTGCTTGAGCATGACAATGCATACTGCAATGAAGAATGCAACTGCAATAACTTTTCCAGCAGAATTGCTCTTTCTTCTTGAATCCAGGAAATCCATACCTAATGGCCCAAACATAAAATCCACAAATATATTAAGCAGAAACAAACAATCAAAGTTCCAATATTAGATATGATCAAAGAATTATCCCAGTTAACTCATCCTAAAGGTGCCATCAAACTCTACTGATCAGTGAGATTTAAGAACATGAAGTCAGAGCCAAGGATGACGGGTTGTGGAAAAGGCCATTACCATAGCCCTTGTGCACCATCAGAAATCGAAAAGCTCACCGGCTTTACCAATCAAGTTTAGTAACTCTTAATCTTCTGATTTTAAAGCGTAAGAAAAAACATATGGGATAGTGGTAAGTCTTATGGCAGCTAAATCCATCCTCCCAGAGTCTCAGAAAAACATGCAATCTGATTAGTCAATTATATGAAGGAGGTGAAGAAGCAAATTCTCTTGTGCTGTATAATCTCTTGGACCATTTTTTACTGATACGCAACAATAGTCCAATATCTCCAGAATTCTTGTTTGAAAACTAACATCTACATTTTTTTTATCTTTAAAAGCATAAATCCCGTGCCTCGACCGCTAAAATGAAAGATGTTTACAGAAATAGAGAAGGAAAAGAAAACTTTTGATCACGATGATGAACATACAAATGAAAAATCAGTCAATACGGCAATCATCAATATGAAAAAGAAGCTACCTTCAAAATTTCAATGATTGATGATAATCAGCCAGAATCACACCTCCAGAATCACACTTCAGCTGAAAAAGTACCCAATTCAACTCAAAGCTTTCATGAACTGAACATATATTTCAGGGTCTATATATCTAAGATTATGATCATCATACAATCCTCCCCTCCTCCTTAACAGAAGAAATCAATAGAAGTAAACCAAAAGATGTGTTCCCTTCTTTGGATATCCCATTTAAAACAGGCATTTTAGAGTTCAGGCCTAGTATCTGTCCTAAGATAGGAATCTTGAACGATGCAAGGATTTAAAGGAGAACGTTGAAAGAAATTGACTTTAAAAGGACACAAAAAAAAAAGACAACCTAAGAATAGACATCAAAAATAGAACAAACACAAGATTTCCAATTCGTTATATCGTAAGAAAGCTAAATATTTAAAGAAGAATAAAAAAAATCCCACGAACAAATTTCAGCTAAAACGTTAATTCCAATACTAGTCTGCTAAACAGAATCAAAATCAGATTTTTCATTCAGAAATTAAAAAATCAATCACTTCTACAGGAACCCACCTAAAATCCAACCAGAAAACCAACAAGACTTTGCAGTTCCGATTAAAGAAAAAAGAGATATGGCCAATAGGCTGAAAAGAAAAGGAAAATAGAATCAGAACATAGAAATTGGCTTTAAGAGAGTATAGAACTAACCAAAGAATTAGACAACCTCTTCAGTGATTTTAAGAGAACATGGAACTAGCCAAAGAATTAGACAACCTCTTCAATGATCTTAAGAGAACACCAAAGACACCATACAAAGTGTCAAGGATTGACAGGGTGATTCTGAAGACAAGTAGCAGAAATATTATAGGAACATTTAAAGTCAAGTATGAGGTTTTAAAATGAAGGACGTTGAGTTTTCTAAATGGAAATGAATAAAGAATGGAAAGGTGGTGAGGATTTGAAGGGAAAAAGGTTAAAGATTCTGAAAGAAGTCGAGGAATGGAGGATGAAACTGCCATAGATGTGAGAAGAGATTACTTGGACCAAGTCAAGTGGTCTTTGTGGATATTTTATAGGCTTTGAATTGAGAGGGAAAACTAGACAATTTTTGTAGTTATACCAGAGAGTGCAGAAAAGGTCTTAAAAATTAAACACTAATCAGCCAGCTGACCCGTGTAATCCAAAGCAAAACAATAATGGTCATTTCGCCTAACACTTCTAGTTATGAAATAGTCAGCTGACCCGTGATTAATTTGCCGTTGATCAGATACATTTTTTTAACATATAAAAATTAAATGTTTTGGAATTATTATATTGTTTTTTAAAATTAATAAAATAAAACAAAATTTATATATGTTAATGAATAAGAGAAAAATTATTAATGTAGGACTTGAAGTTAATTTTTAATGAAGTAGAATAATCAAACGTCTTTTACTATATTATAATTTTTTAATTGAAAAACACAAAAAGGTTGTCTACACCAAATGAAATAATTTATAAAATATATGAACCGATAAACTAAAAAATAATTACTAATATTAATTAAAATCTAAAATAAAAAGATAATCATTATCATAAAAATAAAAAATTGATAACTGTTATATTTAACTGGAACTTTCCCTTTTAACGTACACACTTTTTTTAGTCTTAAATGTCATTTTTTTCTTACCAAGAAGAAATAATTTTTATTTTTATAAGCATATTAAGAAAAACATTTAGATAAGTTTGAATAATCCCCTTGAAATATTAAATACATAGAAAATTATTAGAAAATAACCACCATTTAAAAACAAACAAAATAAATAATCTAAGAAATGAGAGAGAAAGAGAGAGAGAGAGTAATTAATTTAACTATAAATAAATAAGTTAATAAAAAAAATACATATAAAAACACATTATCAATTAAAACAAATGAAAAAAAAAAAAAGGCATTGTTGGGCTTGAAAAGCTTGACCTATTTGAAAAATGACCTAGGGCCTTTCATTTTTTATTTAGAAATGGGAAGAATGACATTTCATTCACCCCAAGTTTTTCTTTGAAAAAATTTCTAAGGCAAGTAAAATGTGGTTTACCTTCCTAATTTTCAGTCATTGAAGGAGTAATTGAAAAATCAAAGATTTTTCAACACAAAATTACAATTTTCAGACCAAAACACCTTAAAAACATATTCCTATAATGTAAACAAACCACTAAAACAACTCTAAACCCCCTAAAATTCACCTAAAAACACAAATGCAAACAAAAATAAAATCCTCTCCTTTTTTTTCAACAATTTCAAGGGGGGAAAACACATAACTATAGTTTTTCAAATCAAATAAAACCTATTGATATATAAATTTATTGTTTTCATTGTCAAAATCAATGTAAACCAAAACTTTTTTTCTCTGTTACTAAAATTTAATGACTCTCTTCTCTTTTAAATCAGAGATATAAAAAGAACAAAAATAAAGTTTTGAACTAAAATTAAAATTGTAAAACTTGTAGGGACTAAATATTTATATTCTAAAAAATAAAAGAATAAAAGTCAACTTTTCTTGTCAATTTAGAAGTCACCACCCTTTCTCTTTATTTTTTTTTTCTTTGATCCTCTGTTTTCCAATCTTTCCCCTGCTCGACAAATTTACCTAGATTGGCCTTAGATCTAGTCCTATAAGGTGGAAAAAAATTAGGGAAAAAAAATGGCGTTGTTGCAATCCAAAGTTTCATGTGTCTTGGTCCACGGTAGTGTTTTGTATAATAACATAACCCTATTTTTAAAAAAAAAAGAAAAAAAAGGTGTGGTGTGTATTTATAATTTAGAATGTTATAAAAATTGTTTTTCAAAGTATTTTTTATTAATAAATATTTAAAGATAGTATTTTTTTAATTATTAATAATTATTTTTGATATAAACATATTAAAACAATTAAAAAATATAATTTTTTTTAAAAAAATCAAATTTAAAAAAAAAACATGATTTCGATTATATTTCCGAACATAATTTTAAAGTTAATATTAAGAAGAAATTATTAAATTATTTTAAATATATTAAGCTAAGGGATTAAAATCATCAAAAGAATAACTTAATCTTGATTAATACATAAATTAATCCGATTTTATTTTGTACTATCAAATAAAAAAGTATTTAATTTAGTCGGTGCTTTATTTCTGTAGAGAAATAAAATGCAAGCAATCCAGACTTTTTCCGCACGTTGCATAGCACCTACAGTGTCACTCCTCATCACGTTGACAAATTATTAAGTAAAAGTCTAAAAGGTTTGGGATTTTAACTGTAGAACAGATATTGTCCACGCATATATAAAAACACTGTGGATGTCCGTGTATTTCTTAGTAAATTTTTTTATTTAATTTTGAGTAATCTAATTTTAATTAAAAGCCAATTATTTTTTATTTTTTAATTAATGAAAAAAATAGACCATAATAAAAAAAATCATCATATATGAATGGCTTTCTAAAATTTCAGGAAAGATACAATTTAATTTTTATTTTTAGATAATATTTTTAATATATATAGTATTGTATGATATTTTTAAAAAATAAAAATAAAAATAGATCAACTTTAGATAATCCGCCAGATGAGTCCAAGTTTTTAAACAATGCTCAAACCGCGTCTGGTAACTATGGAAAAAAGCAATACCAACTTGCAACTAATAATTATAATCTCTCTCAAACCTAACCGTATATCTGTTGGAGAGCACATGTATGTATACTCCACAAGGCAGAAAAAAGAGTAATCCATTCTTTTTTTTATTTTTTTATTTATAAATATTCGAATCAGGTTGGATGTTTACTAGTCTTGAAATTAATAATTAAATAAATATTTAATAATTATTAATATTAATAATCACATAATTCAAATTTAAAATTATAAAAAAATTAATTTTTTTGATCTTAAATTTTTATCTTTAAATACGTATGCGGTTTATTCTTGCTTTCTTTTCTTTTTTTTCCTTCGACGGTGAAAAATAATCCTTCTCATTCTCTCTGTCTGCGAAAGAGGGGTTTCTTTCCCTCAAAATAAATCCTAACTTTCTCTTTATTTACCCCTCCATGTCATTCCCTTAAACGCTCTTCCTCTTCTTTGCATGAGTGAGTCATAAATCACTCACTTCTTTTAGGGTTTTTTTTTTCTCTTTACCAGTTGAAAACGAGAAACGACGTTGTTCTCTTTTCGAAACCTTGGATTTTCTTTCTTCTTTTTATGATTGTTTGCAGGTTTTTGTAAATATGGAGCGATCTGATGGCAAAGATTTCAAGGAATTCACTGATTCTTCTTCGGGTTCTTACCTCCCTCAATCTCTAATTATTTGGTTTTGGTTTTCTTGTGTATGATTTTATGTATTTGATGAAAGATTGATTCTTTTTGGGAATTGATTTAAGGGTTTTTGTTGTGGATGTTGAGAAATGAGGTGGAATAAAAAAGAACAGAGCTTTTGGACTTTAAAGGGAGTTTTATTGAAGCTAAAATCTTGGGATTCAAGAAAGATTGCTTTTTTTTTTATTTATTGGTTGGGATAAATTCTTTAGATTTGGGAATGTGCTTAAATTTAGTTTAGGGCTTATTTTTCGGTTTTGTGTTTGTGAAGTTTGTGATTTTTTTAATCAAAAGTTCTCTTCTTTTGTTGTTTCAATGAATATTGAGCTTTGAATTTTAATGTCTTGTTGCTTTTCTTTTGCGTTTAATCTTGTAATGCAAAGCAAGATATGATCTTTTGTGATTAAAGTTGCAAAACTGGAATATGGTTGGTTCTGAACTGTGTGAATATTAGTTTATAGTTCATGATTTTAGGTTGGATTGGTAATGTGATAGTCAGGTACCCTGTCTTTCGATAGAATGGCTGTGATGTGATCATGTTCATGTATGCTATGGCTGAAAACATACCCAGCTTGGGGATAAATTCTTTAGATTTGGGAATATGCTTAAATTTAGTGTTTGTGAACTTTGTGGTTTTTTCTGTTTAATCAAAAGTTCTCTTCTTTTGTTGTTTCAATGAATATTGAGCTTTAAATTTTAATGTTTTGTTGCTTTTCTTTTCTGTTTAATCTTGGGATTTTAGGTTGGATTGGTAATGTGATAGTCAGGTACCCTGTGTTTCGATAGAATGGCTGTGATGCAATCATGTTCATGCATGCTGTGGCTGAAAACATACCCAGCTTCTGTTGTGAAATTTCTTGAACTCCTTCAGGCTCTCACATCATATCGGGTCAATGTTTAAAAACCACAAAAAAAGAAAAAAAGAAGAAAGAAAATCCTATCTTGCTGCTCAATTGCTGCCAATCCGAGCTAATTTTTAAGTAGAGTTTAAATTGTGAAGTAGTGGGTTTTATTGGATGTGCATTGGGGCTTCTTTTGATGCATATTATTGTACTTGTTAGTCCTTGGCTTTTACTCCTCTGTTTAGGGTGCCATTTGGTGTTCTATCCTCGAATATGAATTCAGATAACTCAGTTTTGCTACTGCTTTATGTGGACATGTGTGTGCTCAAGCATGCACTTCTGTTAAAACTTCACATAATTTTTTTTGTTCAAACTGTCTTTCAGGTGCACTCTTTGATGCTTCACGGTACGAATTTTTTGGTCAACATGCTGTGGAAGAAGTGGAGTTGGGTGGTTTAGAAGATGAAGGTGACAATCTTGTGCTTGGACCTGCCGATGATGAGTATCGTTTGTTTGATAGAGATGAAGTAAGAATAGTTTTCTTTTTTGTGTCTCCTGTAATCCATTTCACTCTTATTCGCACCCTTACTCTTTTACTGAAAACATTTTTTTAATTCATGACTGCTGGATTTTTAACCTAATTTGCTTATTGTTTAACCTGTATTATCTGTTTGATTATATGTACAATATGTGTTTTGTTTTGGATGCAGACATCAATTAAGGTCTTATTCCTTAGTAATTAATTGTCATTGTAGCTTGGAAACTTGAGGTGATTGTCGTCACTGCGCATTCATTACTAAACCATAAGTTTTAAGTTAATCAGTCTAAGTTAAAAAAAGATTAAAAGATTAATACTGAGCTAATTATGGCATTTGTAGACATAGGATGTTGGTGATACATTTAGATGTTTTGATTTTTGAGTGGCAATTATTCTTTTGAAAACATAAGAGTTTGCTGATATATAGTTTGATCTTGTTTGTTCCTTTGAAAACATATGAGGTGCTGATATATAGTTTTATTTTTTAATCTTTGTTTTATAAATGATCATTAGATGTGTATCAAATGAAGTTTCTAGGTCCTTTCTTTTTTGTGGATGAAATAAAATTTATATGTGACTTGTGTAAATAAAAAAAATCACTTATTTCATAAATAAAATTTATATGTTCTTCATGTAGTCATCTTAGAAAAAGGAGCCTGTAGACCTTGTACTCTGGCAGAGGAGAATGCCCAATTCTTTTCTTAATTTGACGAAGCCTTAAGTGTAGCTGTTTGGGGTCAGCTACTTTTGTTCTTTCCTATGTTTTTATTATTTCAGTGTCCATTCTGTATTTGTTTAACTCTCATCTGAAGAGTTATTGAGAAAGAAAGATAAAACCTTTATTTTTTGGTCTGATACTTCTCTGTTCTGTTGCAGCCAACTGTTGTGCATTGTTGTTTGCTCTTATCAAAATCTAGTATTTATTTAACTTCTAGTTAATGAGAAAAGAGAGATTCCTGATCAACCATTATGAAAAAAGAGTCTATCAGAATCAAACCATGAAATCATGTAGCGGAGTCATAATTAAGATGCTGCACTATTGAAACTTTGGATTGCTGTTATAATGACTGATTTTTTTTTTCCTGTTCTTTTTTTGTTCTCCTTTGATTTCAGGGTGCAAGTTTAGGATCTTTATCTGAAATTGATGATCTGGCAAGTACTTTTGCAAAGGTTAGATTCTTTTTTCTTTAACTTATACGGTAATTTAACGTGTATAACATACTATTTGATGAGTTCTACTTGTTCATTTAATTCCAACATGTTCTTTTTATTAAGACGATAAGTTTAGTCATTACACATTTGCTACAAGGTTAATTGTTACTTGGATATCAGAATCACAAAAGCTAGCTTGGAAACATGTTTGTTAAGAGCTTAAAAAAACTGCATATTATTGGGCTCCATAGGGTTAATTGGTTTTATGATGCATCTCAATTTATAAGTATCAAAACGCGTGTTTTACTGGGCCCTCATGGTTTTGCCTGAGTAAAAGGGAAAGATGCTAAGTTATAAGTTTGAGGAAGAGAAAAAGGTGGAAGGGACATTTGATCCCCTTCTATGGTGTCGATTGTTCCCTTGACCAGTGAACATATTATTTTGTATTATTTTCTTCTCAAATTGTTGATAAAAATTTATGAGTTTAGGAGAATGAGAGAAGAAAATTTGTCATGATGGAGAAAAGTCATCTCCATAGAAGAATACAAGAAATATAAATAAAATTAATAAAAAGAAGGTATTTTAGTGTCACTGAAAGCCAGCGGAAGACATTTTGTCAAATTCTGCAGAAGCAATGCTCCATAGAGACTAGAGAAGGCCAAAAAACCAATCTTTCTACCCTATACTTCACTGGGTCTTTGAATATTCTTGAATTCTGGTCCATCTAGGTACTCCAGATCAAAAGCAAATCTTTCCACCCAGTGATTTACAGTACAACTAATACACACAAGATCTGCTCTCTTCCCCTTTCCAACCTTTATCAAAAGCAAATCTTTCCACCCTGCTCTTTGATGATCTTATGTTAGACATGTTGCCTCTATTCGATGTTAAGCACAAACATTACACCTTTTATTTTATTTTAAGTACCCCTCATTTTCTTTTCCTTTGAATGACACTTAGCTTTCTGTCTATCAACTCTGGGTTTGGATGAGCAACTCAAAATGCTTTTGTGAAATGGGTTTTGCAAGTTAGTAGTATGCGTATGCATTGAGGAGGTCTAAACGAGGAAGGATCTTAAATGCCTCTGAGAGAGGATGAACTGAACATACATTTTCTGTTAGATGAGTTTTGATCTCTATACCTGAAACTGCCGCCATAAGCATTAGTTGGCCTAAGGAAGAAGTTTGAGATAAGCAACAATAATCAAATGCTTCCCTCGAGCAGGTTGGGCCCAAACTAGGAAGATAGGACTCGCTTTTTCTGTCATTATATCACATTCTTTTGTTAGGATTATTTTATCTCTATATGCTTCTGCTACTCTTATTTCTAGTCTTCTTGATTCAGATATCTTTTCCAACCAGAGGATCAAGGGATGCTTTCTAATGTTTTTTTTTGTTGACTTGTGAATTTGTTGTCCAAATGCATAGTTGAACAGAGTTGTAACCGGACCAAGAAATCCAGGAGTTATTGGTGACAGAGGATCTGGATCGTTTTCAAGGGAAAGTGAGTTCAATTAATTGTAAATTTTGTTTACATTATCTTGTTGCATCAAATCAAGAAATTTCCTCGACTTGATATTATTTAAATTTGCTTTCTGAGTCCTGAGATGACCATGCAGTGGTTTAGATTTAATTCTCATATAATTGTTGTCAGTGTATTTTTGAGCCAGGAAGTATATTGAATGGAAACGCCTTCATTCTTTGTTTTCAGCTTGAAAGTTGAATTGGATGTTTTATCCTTGTGTTTTCTCCTCCAATACATGTACTTCACAAAGCCTTTCATAAACTTTTTTATGATTTTGTTTAGTTTTTTCCACAAGCCTGATGATTGGTAAAATAGTTTTAGCAGAAGTCCTTTTCTTTGCATGCAGGTCAGAAGGCCTTTTCTTCAGTAAGATGGAGAGTGGCTTCTTGGCTAAAATGGTTTTTTTCTTCATTAACCATTTTGAGATTGATTTAGTTGTTCTCATGAAATTCTGGTACAGCCAGTACAATCAATTTCTGATGTTTGTCTCCCAGTTTTTGAAATAAAAGAAGTAATAAGATATTTTGCATACATGCATACTTCACATCACTTGCTGGTGACTAGTGCAAATGATTTCTGTTGTGTTTCCTGTTTTGCGAACCAAAATGTACATGATTATTTCCACCTTTCAACTTGGCATACCACGGTTAACAGTTTGCAGAGTAACATATTTTTAGGTCAGCATTACTTCTATAGGGGTGTCTAAGTATGCCTCCTGCCATAGCATCTAATACTAATTTTCTTTTCAGGTTCATCTGCTACTGATTGGGCACAAGATGGAGAGTTTGCTGGCTGGTTAGATCAACAAATGTTTTGTGCAGAAAATGCTCAGGACAGCAAGAGATGGTCATCACAGCCCCAGCCTTCTTCGGCTCGTTTCTCAGAATCAAAACCATTGTACAGAACTTCCTCGTATCCCCAGCAGCCACTGCCACAGCCTCACTTCTCAAGTGAACCAATTCCTGTACCCAAATCAAATTTCACATCTTTCCCCCCACCTGGTGGCGCTTCGCCACACCACCTCAATGTTGCTTCTCGTGCTGGTGGACTGCAGTCGCACTTGTCTGCTCCAAACCTCTCTCCTTTGTCCAACTCTAATCTTCATCTGGCTGGTTTACAGCATGGACTACATTACGGTGGAAATCTGCCCCAGATCATGTCTCCTGGCCTTTCTTTTAATAATAGGCCACAAAAACATTGGCTTAATCATGCTGGTCTATTACATGTAGATCAGTCTAGGCTCTTAGAGAGTATATTGCAGCAGCAACTATCACATCAAAATGGCCTAATGTCTGCCCATTTGATGTCACCACAGCAGCAATTGCAACAGCAGAGACTGCACTCTTCACTTCAACCATCACTGGCTCATTTTGCAGCAATGCAATCTCAGTTCTTTAATTCCCATCCTTCATCATTGCATATCAGGGATCAAAAACATAAATCATCCTCTCAAAGAAACCGGCGCTTTTCACAAGGATCTGACACTAGTAGTCAGAAAAGTGATAGTGGCTGGGTGCAATTCCGATCCAAGCATATGACAGCTGATGAAATAGAGAGTATTCTGAAAATGCAGCATGCTGCCACTCATAGCACTGACCCATATATAGATGATTACTATCACCAAGCTTCTCTTGCCAAGAAATCTACTGGGTCAAGAATTAAACACAATTTCTGCCCATCTCACATGAAGGAGCTCCCTTCTCGATCTCGTAACAGTGCAGACCAGCATTCTCATCTCCATTTTGATGCTCTCGGGAAGATTCCTCTCCCACCCATACGTAAACCTCGCCCCCTTCTTGAAGTTGATTCTCCTAGTTCTGGTGATGGAAACTCTGAACAAATCTCTGAGAGGCCTTTGGAACAGGAACCTATGCTTGCAGCTAGAATCACTATTGAAGATAGCTTATCTCTTCTTCTTGATGTAGATGATATTGATCGTTTCCTGCAGTGTAATCAGTCCCAGGATGGCGGGGCTCAGCTCAGGCGTAGGCGGCAGAACTTGCTTGAAGGCTTGGCAGCATCACTCCAGCTTGTTGACCCACTTGGACAAACTGGCCACTCTGTTGGACTGGCTTCGAAGGATGACATTGTGTTCCTGCGGTTAGTATCTCTTCCCAAGGGTCAAAAGCTTATCTGCAAGTTTCTTCAGCTTCTATTCCCTGGCAATGAACTCACCCGTGTTGTCTGCATGGCTATTTTCCGTCACTTGAGATTTTTGTTTGGTGGCATTCCCTCGGATACAGATGCAGCTGACACGACTACAAATCTCACAAAGACAGTTTCTGCATGTGTAAATGGCATGGATCTTCATGCATTGAGTGCTTGCCTGGTTGCAGTAGTTTGTTCTTCAGAGCAGCCACCTTTTCGGCCTCTTGGTAGTCCTGCTGGGGATGGGGCCACAGTTATTTTGAAATGTCTTCTTGAAAGAGCTAGTAAACTATTACATGGTCCTCGGGCTTCTGCCAACTGTGCTATGCCCAATTTTGCTCTTTGGCAGGCATCATTTGATGAATTTTTTGATCTTCTTACGAAGTACTGCCTGATTAAATATGACACCATACTGCATTCAGTCTATGCAAAGACACCACCTAGTACAGAAGGTATTGATTTGGAGGTGCGTGCAGCTACAAAACAAGAAATGCCCGTTGAGCTTTTACGAGCTTGCCTTCCTCATACGAATGAACACCAGATGGAGCTCTTAAGACATTTTGGGCAGCAACGCAATACCAGCACTGGGCTGAGTGCACCTCCAGGGAATAGTGGCCACATAAACTCTGAATCAGTGATGAGTTGAGCGAGGAAAGAATTAAAGATACTGCAACTGGATGACCATTCTGTGTATATCAAGCCCAAAGCTTATCTGGTACTAATGTGCTTTGGAGCTTGGGAGTGGCAGAGATTCACCTTTATTGTGAGTCTGGTTTTACAAGGGTTCATCTTTATCTGTTTAATATTTTCCTTTAAAAGCTTATGAACGACTCCAATCTCATTAAACCTAAAGTCATATGCATAAATTTGTATCATGATGGAAAATATACATGGGAGATGGTGACTGGGATGCCCTTTTTCATTTTATATTCATCCAAGGAGCTTTATTTTGACGCTCTATGTTGTAATTCCTGGCAAACAAAAGCTAAAGCTTAGGGGCTAGATTGTACAGGTTAAACACTCCCTTTTAATTTGATCTGTCTTGTTCATTGGAAGTCAAGGAAGTTGTAGTGAAGAGAGTTGTCCAATGTTCAGGACCATCAAGCTGGATGTACTTGTTGGAGCATGTATCAGTCAGAACTGACATTCAAATTCTGTAATAAATTGCAAATGTTGTGGAGGCGCAAGAAATGTTCTGTCAGATTAAGGGGACTGGAAGTCTGAAGTAAATGTAGTCAATTTCTCTCTCATTTGTGAGAAACTGTTAGATAGTCTTGGTTTACCACATCATTGATTCCGTGTCTTGTGTTTATTGGCTTCAAGTGGTGGTGGAATCTTTCACCGGCAGAATTCGTTTGATATTGGGGTTTCAGTGCATGTTTCCTCACCATGACTTGTTTGCTTCTCTTTCATTTGCAGAATTTCTGTTTGTTTAAACATAAATTTGAGCCTTACACCTGTGTAAGTCGATGCAAAAGGTTGTTCTCGTAGTTAAAGTAGATATGTTTATATTTTAAACCTTTCAATCATTTTTTCAGAAAAATATTTTTCTCCATTTTCCTAAGCAAAATAATACTGGAAAATAAGTTTAAAAAAGAGATTTTCAGAGAGCTCTTGAATAGTGTTAATTTAGAGAAAAAAATGTTATAATCTCATGAAAGAGACCTAGCTAATATGTTTGACCTAGCGATATGAGCCTAGCCCGGTTATTATTCTATTGGTATTTTTTTTATTGAAACGAAATTGTGATGATTTTTATTATTATTTTTTTCCTGGCCATCAACCCTAAGGTCTGACTTCCAAACAATAGATTTATTTCTTAAGACTTGGTCTTTAAGCAGAGAACTTTAATAGCAAAATCTCTTGATTTTTTGTAACAGCAAAGTTTCCTAATCTTCTGCAACTTTTAAGGCATTCTTTCAACACTCCTCCTTGCTTTAACTGCTGCAAACACAGCTTGCTTTCGTAGGTCTTCAAAATTTGTTTTTGAGAGAGCTTTAGTCATAGCATCCACAAGCTGGTCATTGGTTCTGTAATAAAGCAGAGTAACTTCTTTTTTTTTCTAAACTTTTATTAAAAAATATAACTTGATTTTAACGTTCTTAGTCCTGCTATGAAAAACATGATTATTTGTAATAGAAATTGCAGCTTGATTGTCAATATAAATATATGTTGGCTCAAGTTGACCCATATGCAAATCTACAAGTATTTTTCTTATTCAATTTGCTTGATTTACAACAGCAATATCTATTATATATTTGACCCCAGCTATGCTTTGAGCAACCACATCTTACTTCTTTGAACACAAAGAGAACATGCTTGATCCGAAGCTAAAACAATAGCCTAAAGTGCTTTTTATATCATCCACAGATCTTGTCCAGTCATTGTTAGAATAGCCATGGAGCATAAAATCATGAGAATGGGAGAACTTTATACCGTAGTTTATTGTACCCTTGATATATCTTACTATTCTTTTTGCTCCTTGAAGATGTGATTCACTTGCACAATACATGAATTGTGAGAGCAAACGTATAGCAAATGCAATATCAAATCTTGTTGTTATAGGATACATTAAACACCCAATTAGACTTTTGTATTAACCTTCATTTACTTTGTTTGTTCCATCATTTTTGCTGAATTTTTCTTTTAGATTCATAGAAGTGCTTATGCTTTTGCAATTCTCCATTTGAAACTTTTTCAGGATATCCGTAGCATGCTTCTTTTGACATATGAAGATTCCTCCATTGCTTTGTTTCACCTCCATTTCAAGAAAGTAAGATATCAAATCAAGGTCTATCATCTCAAAACCTTTTGGTTATTCTATGAAAATCTCCTCATGCAAATATCTATTTAGAAACACAGATTTTACATTTAACTAATAAAATTTCTAACCCTTTTATGCAGACAATGCAAGTAGCAATCTGATTATATCAAGTTGTGTTACGGGTGCAAAAGTTTCTAAGAAGTCCACTCCAAACACTTGAGCATAGCCCTTCACAACTATTATGGCTTCGTATTTGTTTATAAAACCATTTGCATTTTGTTTGGTTCTATAAACTCATTTGATTCCCATGATATTTTTATGTAAAGGCTTGTCCATCAGCACCCAGGTATCATTTTATATATATATATCATTATAAGTTCCTCTTTCATTGCTTTAATCCATTCGTTGTTCTTCATTACAGCTTTGAATTCTGCAGGCTAAAAAATAGCAATATTGCTACTTTCATAAATCTCAGATAAGGATCTTGTACCTCTTACTAACTCATCATAAATATTATCGTTAATAATCTCCCAAGTTAAAGATTTCTACTTCTCTATTAATGATTCTTGCTTCTCTTTTGGTTTATCTTATTTTCATTGTTTATCTTCTATGAAGTTAACATCTCTGCTAACTAGAATTGCTAACTAGAATTCTTTCATTTTGAGGTTGGAAGATTCTATAAGCTTTTGATGGACTATTGTATCTAATGAACATTCTTGATATAGCTTTTTTATTTAGCTTGTCTCTTTAAACTTGTGGCATATACTGAATCAAGATCGATCAGCTAATAAGACATTTAAATATCTCTAACTACAACTATTGCTAACAAAAAAAATACTCGTCATTGTATCTTAGTAATTTTTATGTATATCCCACCATTTCTTGCTAGTTTTTGTTTTTCCCAAGACCTAAATATATAGTGATAAGAGAAAGCTATTAAACCCTTTTACGAGTAAGGTCAGCAAGTAAACTTGAAACTCAACTAGCAATAGTCAAGTAATAAGAAATGAATTAAAAATATATATTTTATTTAAATATTATCACTTGCATTTTTCAGCCCGCATGAAAGTATATAATCGACGGAGAACTTTGAGTTTACAAGCTCTTTTTCATGGTTTAGCTCCTGACCGTGTCTGTCCACATGTGGGTCGTATCCAGAGAATCGTTTTGATGATATATAAAATATAAGTATGAAAATAAGGCGATTTTTACTCATTCAACACAATCTAATTATAAAAAATTAAAGAACCACACTGTATCAAAGCGAAGCTTCATTTCATTTATATATTTTAGCATTACACACAAGTACGATGTAACAGAGGTCGTAGCCATCTTTATTCATATATATTAAAGCAACGTAGTTGTTATTGGGCAACAATAACTTGTTGCCTCTAATCTGAGCAGGATTAATCATGGTACTAGATACCACATCTGGTTGTCTCCACCATGGGATTTCCAAAGAAGCATTTGTTGAGGGACTTCTGTTTGACCCTCGCGCAAATCCATTACCAGGTCTTCAGAAGTACTGGCAGTGTTAATAATGGCTTTATCAGAGGACCTGTATTTCCAAAATATATAATCAGACGAACTGAAGTTGCATGGGAGAACGAGAATGTCGCTTCCTTGGGTTAGGTCATTACAAGTGAGGCACATGCTAAGGTTTGTCTCTGTCCGCAAAGTACCATCTGAACGGAACTCCCATTTTTGCTCTTTTGTGGCGGCCTTGCAATCCACTAGCTGGGGCACGAATCTGTTTGCTGAAACGCAGAGTTTACTGCCCGCCCCGACGATGGAAAACGGCCTTGAATCATTGATAGCCTTCCTACCTTCTCCGGAGGCATGCGGTGGAATTATAGGCCCGGGATGAGTATAAACGCCACCATCGTTTGCCACGGCATGGTGATCGTGAATTGCCGCTAACAAAACCCATAGTGCCACCAACTGCAAAATCCAAACTTTCATGTTTCCTTCCATTATGGATCGTGGGAATTTCCAAATCTCACCTGTCAAAACAGATGAAGAGTGTCAAATCTTAAATTATCAACCTTGCAAAAGTCTCCGGCCGGCTAGAGCCAACACAGTTAAAAGACTACATAGTCAATCCATGCAAGTTAACACATTTAATCATTTTTTGCTTTCATATCCCAAATGTTCTTCATTAGCAATTGATTTTAGAGCTGAGTAGCAGCAGAAGCAGGCGTGAATCAATTCACACTTGCTTCCAAGCCTAGCTAAAGGGAGCTAATTATCAAATAATTCCATATGTTTTATGAAATGTCATATATTCTTAGATGCATGAAGAAAAAGTGAAGTGTGCTTGCGTAAAACGATAAATAATTTAACCTTCAATGGAAATAAGGGGAATAAACTAGCTGATAACCTGTGAGGATGCCTGTGATTGAGAAGATTAAGAACAAAGCTAGAGTGCTTGTGGTTTTTTTTTTAGCATAACCTGCCTTGCTTTTATAAGGGTTCTTGGCTGTGCGTTTGCCCCCAATCACTTGAATATATTAATTAAGAAGATCACTACCAAGGGTTATAAGTAATTTTTAATGAAATGTTATAAATATCCAATGATTCAATCTTCATATACAAGCTAGAGGGCTGAACATATCAATGTGCGGAAGCTTATATTTATGAAGATGAGGAAGAGAGAAAGACTACTACTAAGGATTAAAGTAAAAAGTAATCATAGAGCCATTAAACCAGGTGCAAGCTCCTCATGTATCTGTGTCCATATCACACAGCTTGTTTACCTTTTTTTTATTTTTAATCACTATTATCACCAGCAATGAAATTCCACTCGCTTCAAGATAATATTAATTATATTTTAAAATTTTATTTAATAATTTTAATTTTTAAAATGAATTAATTAAGTTTTTTATATGTAGTCATATAAATTTAAATCTAATCATTTTTATTTTTCCACATATAAACTACAAGTTTGAATTTAATCATTCTTATTTATTCGAACTTCTCACCTCTACCAATTGACAGGTTAATTTTGTAATTTGTATGTATTTGTTTTTTATCATCAACTCTTGAACATTTCCTTCCTGATAAGGAACCTTATCATCCTCTCTTACCTAAACATGTTCTGCTCTATGATATTTTCTAATTATAATTATTTAACAGCATACAACAAGCAAAATAACCTAGAATTGCAGCGTACAATAAGCATAAAGAAATATAATAAACAAAAACATAGAGTTTTATCGATTATAAATTATCACCGAGAAACTCTAATTTATAATTTTACTTCTGAATATTTTTTTATATATAACATGTCTTTTTTAAGAGATTTACAACTCTTAAATAAACTTAAAATTTGACATAAACAAACAAGAAAACTGACAATAAAAAAAATAATAAAAATCCTAAACAAAACTAGGAAAAAACTCTAAATAAAGTTGGGAATTTAATAAAATAATTCTAAAACCAATAAAGAAAAGAATATTAAACCAACTTGGAAAATTATTGGAAAGTCTTTCTAACCTCAGCATGAAAATAATGGCTAGTACTAGGAAAAAAAAAAAAATTCTTGCATCACAAGGAAGATTTAACAGAGGCGCAGCCAAATCTATTCATGTTAAAGTAACGTAACTATTATAGGACAATAATAATTTGTTTCCTTTAATTTGAGCAGAATTAGTCATGATTTCAAGATACATTATCTGTTGGCCAAGGAATTATTTGTCGAGGAACTGTTGTTATAGAGTTGCGCAAATCCATTACCATTTCAGTGCCAACATTCACAATGGCTTTACCAGAGTCCCTACATTGCCAAACTTTATAACAAGACGAACTGAAGCTTCATGGGAGAACGAGAATGTCATTTCTGTCCGTACAGTACGATCTGTACAGAACCCCCATTGTTGCTCTTTTGTGTCGGTCTTGCAATCCACTGGCAGGGGCACGAATCTGTTTTACTGAAACGCAGAGATTGCTGCTTGCCCCAACGACGGACAACGGGCTTGAATAAATTTTAAAATTCGTACCTTCTCCGGAGGCATACAGTCGAATTATAGGCTCGGGAAGTGTATAAACGCCGGATGTGTGTATATTTGGGGTCAAGAGCTCTTGCCAGGGTGGTTTTTTAAGATTAAAAAAAGAAGCTTACTATAAAGTTTTCCTCAGGGTTCTCCAACAAGGACCTCAGCATAAGAATTAAAAAGAAAAACAACGAATATATAATGTTGAATTCATTATCAAGTTACATATTTGCTAGTTAAATACTCTATAGTTGCTTGCTTATTTGGAAATTATGTGCATGTATAGAGAACAAACGAAGAGTGGATATGGCATTGCTTGATCTCCTGCCGGCATGTCAAACATTTAAAAAAGCCAATGCTTCTTTCTTGCTACTCTGGTCGGGACATCTGTAGGCATAGACAGCATCCATTAAGGCTATTAGTTTGAAAAAAAATATTGCTGTGCTGAAGGTAAAACAACCTCCGACTAGTGGTCTGTCCCTCACCTCCAGTTGCATACAATGAATTGTAATGAACTTCGCTCCAAAAGCTCAGCCAAAGTTCTGGAAACAAGAGCAGCCATAATATCAGTAAGTAGAGAATAATGAAAAGATAGCTCAAAGATGCAAGGGATTTCATTGTTTCAGTTGAAGACAGACCTATCTCTAGGCTTGACTTGCTTGATAACATAAGAATTGTTTCTGCGGTGACCAGATTTATTATAGATTTTTTCCGCAAAGTATTTTGTAGGATAGCCTACTTTGAAGAGAGGAAAAGTACAAAACAGGAAGATCAAGTATAGCCTACTTTGAAACATGAAACAGGTTATAGTGATCCATCTTTGTTAGGAAAATTCTTCTTCTCAATTCCCCATCCCTTATCCTGGTTAGCTTCAAAATTCCATAACATTGAGAAGTTGAGGAGGTGATAACTAGGAAATAAAATATCCAGTTTCTCTCAAGACAGGTAAAGCATGCAGACTTACAAATGGTAGCATAATAAGAAATAAGATTTTGACTTTTAATTTACTCTACAGTAATCAAATTTAACACATAAATCCATTTAGCAAGAAGCATGATATACATGTTGTGATGACCTATGGGATATGGTATAAAGATTTAGATCTACCTCTGGTGGGACTTTTGTCTTTGGGCATGATCTCGATATAGCATGTGTCCCGGAAAGATGTTACCAAACAAATTTTGGCTCCAAACTGAATTCATGCTCATAAGAGGTCAGAGGATAACCATTGCATAACACAAGCAGATAATAGTTACAAAAAACGCAAACAATTAGGCTTCATGTATAGTCTTCAGGAAAATGGATCCATTCAATAAATAAGAAAAATTCAATAAGGGAGCAAAAAGAGTTAGATTTCCGCTTACTCGATCTGCCGCTGCCTGTAGAGTTAGATGATCCCCCCACTCCCCTGACCTTGTATCATGGAAGGTTTCACACACAAAATGAATAAGAATGCAGCTTAATTTTTTGTAAGCATGGTTTTCATTTTTTGCAGGAAAAAAACTAGCATGCATCACCATAGAAATCTAACTTTTTCATCTTCTTCAAATAGCTTCTGTACTTCATGGGGACATATCCCTCATATGATTTTCTGAAATGCTTTAGCTGAAAAGGAAGATAAATGAAACAATGATAAGAAAATAGTAGCATGACAAAGCAATTTCATATAAAATATATAAACTATGTAGTCTATATAGCAGATTCATGCATAGCACCAGACACTTGCATGTATTAGAAGTTGGCCATTACTAGCATTTTCCAACATGCATAACCTCTCCATCCCCAGGCATAATGATTTAGTAAAGTCATGTGTAGAGATGTATCAGCAATACCTGCTTGACTATTTTCTTCCTCACATGTTTGTGGTAATCTGGACTGTGGAACAATTGGTCTGCTAATGCTCGAAACTGTCAAATAAATCAAACCAATGCTTTATAAGCACTTCTGTAATGGAGTTCTCACAGTGACTTATGGGACTAATTCAGAAATCCATGCTAGTACAGTTATGACTAAACAATTCATTTGAACAAATGAAATTGGTAATTGTAGCTACTACACCTGGCAATTCCCATCGCCCTCGATTTGCAGTTCTTCTAAACCATATGTTGCCAACCTGAAAGAAAACCAATTATTAGGATAAACAAAAGATAAAACATACTCTTTGCATATAAAAGAAACCAATTTTTTCAAATCAGATGGTAAAAACCATTTATTCAATATTTTAACAATATGCACATTAGATGCCATCAAGCCAGCATTTACAACCTTTACTTAAACAGCGCAAATCAAAGTCTATACATGGAAAAATATGTTTGCCATGCTCAAAATGAACCTACATAAAGGATGCTAGCAACTGAAACTAAATTCATTACAGGAATGAGAAAAGGCAAGCACGTAAAAATAGATAACACTTATAGGCATGCCACGTTACATAATAGCTAAAAGTGAAATGCACCAAGTAAGCGATCCAAGAATGAATACCAAGCAATATGAAGGGTGCAACACATTACATACTAGCTAAAAGTGAAATGCACCATGTGGTCCAAGAATGAATAAGAAACAGTATGAAGGGTGGATGACAAAATCACAACCTTTCAGACAGCCGCTCATGGTCTAAGGTTGCATCATTCACATCAGGTATCTCACCATTCACCCGTGGAGTGTGCTGGCAAAACATTAAATCTATGATTATTCATATGGCATAATAAACACCGAGAAGTTATTCAACAGCAGGAGGAAATAACAAAACAAAAAAGGACAACAATTATGTGTATTTGTTTACCTCTTTACCACTCACTGGTCAATACAGAGTATAAACTAGGTTAAAATAAATAAATAACCAATCACAAGCGTAGAAGGAAGTGCCAGATATGTTGTATAATAACAGCAGTTGTTGAAGTATCCAGTGAGCACTTCGTACTCTGTTCCTCAACACACGTGCTTGTTGCAAGCTAATGTGAAGGTAAAGAGAACATGCACAATGCAACCCTTACTTTCACCAGGGAACTACAGGTTGCATACTTGGCTCATGCAGCCACATAATTCACATTGTTTTTGTTAATGGTTCCTTGTATTTTTAGGGACTGATTGTTTTAATCTTTTATTTTTTAGATGACGTATTGGATAGGTACATGCATGTTCACTGGGTGATGAGGCATGCTTCTTAACTTTTGGATTTGGGTTATTGTTTACTTAATTAGGCTTCGATGCAAGGAGTAATTTAATGGCCAAAGATATGAAATTAGCTGCTTATTTTGCTTATTTATAAATGGAAGTTAGATACACATACACGGAATGACCTGCTGCACTATTGGTACCTAGATTTATCCCCTATTTTGCTTAAATTAAGGAGTGATATCACCACAAGTTTTTAGCCATCGTAACTAACACCCAAGACTGCAGAATAGATTGGTACAGCATTGCTTATCAACAGCCCGTTTTGTTGGTGCACAAGGTTGATAGAGGTTAAAATTTACTATAATTTAACAAATTGGCCTTTCCATACACTATACAATGAAACAAAAAAATGCACCGCCCATGTGAATTTGAAATGTCATACATGTGTAAGCATGTAGTATGGACTGGAAAATATAGATGTGGAAAGGAAAATACTGGTATGGAGTCCAAATGCGATAGTCTCTTCCCAAGCGTTCCAGCAACTTGAGAACTTTCATCTCCTGCTAAGATGCTTGCAATGGTTTGGTCATCCTCTATGTCCGGAAAGCTGCTATTCAAACTCGAAGTCGAGCTCACACTTGCATTGCTATTGCTGTTGCTTTCAGTCATACTATGCCAACATCAACAAATCCAGCTAATTCTAACCTACAAAACAAGCAAAGGCGAGGCATCAAATCTGAATATCAATAGCAAATTCCAAATCTATAGATGCACAAATTTCTATACAAGATGATGATAAACTTCAAAATTAAGAATATATGTTCCTCGGAGCAAACAGCATTCACTAATCTAAGGATTTTAACCAAACCATTCATCAATTTCAGAAATTGAATACTAAAATAGCCACAGACTACTTTTCCGGCTAGTGTGCCTCCAAAGCCTTTCACCTAGCCTTCTAAATTAATCAAGGATCGCGGATCAAATTACCTTCTTTAGCTGAATCAATCTCCAAATAGAAACCAAACAAATTATCATTCCCTTCCAATTTTCTCAGCAACCAAACATAGCAAAAAAACAAACAAGAAAAACTCTAGACAACCTATTCAACAGCAAGAGCAATCCAAAAGCTCACACGAACCAGCCAAGAACAAACCTGAAACTCGAAACTTGAGGAAAGAACAAAGAAAACCCAGTATAAAACTTGAACTTTACCAGCTGATAAAACAATTGAAATGAAAAGATTCAATCTTCTTTAGTGAGTTTCAATCTTAGATGTTCCTTTTCAATTCCCAGAAACCAAACAGCCAAAAAAAAAAAAAGAACCCAGTTGAATAAATGACATGAAAGGTCAAAGTATATAATAGACATAAAGAAAAAGGCAATACCTTATTAGACAAAGGGAAAAGAGAAAGAATAATACCAAGATATGAAACGGTGAATAAGAAGGTTTTTGCTTGTGTTGGTGACAGACTCCAAGCCTTCAACTATTCTTTAGACAGATAAATATATTTATAGATAGATTACTAGATAAACTAGTCTTCTACTTAACGTTCTTCTCTTTTTTTCCGACAAGAAACCGACACTTAGAAGGTAGTGTTCGATAGGTGTTACGAGTTGTATTTTATTTAAAAATATATTACAAAAATATTTTTTTATTTAAAAATTTATTTTATCAAAATAATCTAAAATTACTAAAAAAATAATTAAAAAAAATCATTAAAAAAAAACAAAAGATGCCGGAATAGGAAAGTGCTGTAGACAGATATTTTCACTGGCTTTTTTTAATGTGTTCTGACCTGGGATACCAATGTCGTAAGTAGCAAACAGTCCCTAGATCATGATCTTTTATAAACAAAAAATGAAAAGAAGATGAAAAGTCTCTAGATCATTATTTATGAACCAATAACATTTTGACAATTGTAACATGGATATCAAGTGCTGCCTTGAGTGGGGTAAGTGGATTTTTCTTTTCATATTTTCATAATATTATTATTGAGAGGGGATTATATATATATATATATATATATATATATATATATATATATATATATATATTGATTAGTTTGCGCATTAACTCATAATGAGATTATCTTTAAACAAGTTTAAAAGTACATCTTCCAAATCACTTTGATACACATAGAGAAGTTTAATGGGTTTTTCTAGGTGTTGATCCAGAATTTTAAATTAAAAAATTCAAATAAAATTTTATTATTATTATTATCAGATGAATATTTTAAAGTGTATAACAAATATAATGATTATAGAATAAAAGAAAAGGAAACTTTATTAAAATGGTGAAGAAGGGAAGATAGGAAATAAGTATCTGATTCACTATTGCATCAAATACTAGTGCATGCTTACTCAAATATCCATTATATGTGTTGACTGTTGTTGATTCACCTTTGAATCCTTGAATTCGCTATTGAAGGATTAATTTAATTGGTAAATTGGTTAATGATTATGCTCTTACATTATCATTTATATTAAAATATCAATCAGTTGTAAAAAAAAAATATTTTTATTAATATATTAATATGAGTATAGCTAGATGGTCTATCGGTTTTATCTTGATATTTAAAAAACTACCCAAGTTACTAATTTTTATATAAAAAAAAGGTTAAAAATCAAATTTTTTGAAGTTTTATTTTAATTGGTAAATTAATAAATCAGCATACCTCAAAACTAGATGTTTTCAGTTTTAGTGCATGTTTAGAAATGTGGTTGAGGTTGCTTTTCAAAATATTTTTCACTCAGAAAAATATGTCAATAATATTTTTTTAATTTTTAAAAATTACTTTTGAAATCAACAAATTAAAATAATTTAAAAATATAAAAACATATTAATTCAAAAAAAATTAAATTTTTAAAAAAATATTTTTAAAATACAGTGGCAAACACTCATTTAACTTTCTTGCATTCAAGGTCAAATATATAGAGGTAGGTATTGGAAAGGATTGTCAACTAGGCATGTTGTGCCCACAACATGTGTTTATTTATGCTCTATAACGGCCTAAATTCATTGATATTCTTTCTCTACAAAATTAAATAAAGTTAAAGAAAAACCGAAAAGAAATAAAGTCATGAGAATTTGGGTGATGGATGACTCTTAGCTGAGTAATTTAGTGTAGCTGCATCAGGACTCTTGATTAAATCTTTTAAAATCATTAAACAATTGGGTTAATCCCTGCTAGTGGAGCCAATCGTCTCAAACACGAAAAATTTGTCAAAAAATAAAGTTCATTGAATGGACTTTTTTAATATTCATTGACTTTTTTCAATATCATGTACACGTTTCTGTACGCAATTGATCATGGGTGGTGACCATTCTTAAAAGCCAAACCACAAGGAAAAAACCGTCAACTTGAGATTCGTAGTTGATCGTATATTTACTTATATAAGTTTGAAAAATACAAGTGATAAAATTTGAACAAGAGAGGGAGTCTTCTCCCAATAATTGATTTATTAGCACTTGATTATTGTTAGTTAAACTACTAATCTGAAAGCCAATAATTTTCATTTGAAAAATTAAATTAAATTAAAAAATAGCTTTAACAAAAGAAAAAAAACCAAAAAAATAGGAGCTAAATTGAAGAGAGAGAAATTTGATCTTCAACAAAAAGGCCAAGGAAAAACATTAAATATTAAAAAAATAAGGACCTAAATGATAAACAAAACATTTGAGAAATTGTAATTGAAGGACTAAATTCAAAAGAAAAATATTTCTACAAAAGAAATAAGAACAAAATAAGAAATTAAAAGAATAAGGACTGAAATTAAAAACAAACCAAAATGATAAATTGTAATTGAATGACTAAATTGAAAAAAAAAACCTCTATAAAAGGAATAAGAAAAAATTAAAAATTAAAAGAATGAGGACTAAAATTAAAAACAAAATAAAATGATAAATTGTAATAGAAGTAATAAATTGAAAAAAAAAATTTAAAAGGAATAAGAATGAAATAAGAAATTAAAAGAATAAGGGTTGAAACTATAAAAAGAAATAAGAATAAAATCAAGAATAAAAAGAATAGGGATTGAAATTAAAAATAAAAACATGTGAGAAAGTGTAATTGAAAGAATAAATTGCAAAAATAAAAAACATCTATAAAAAAAATAAGAACAAAATAAGAAATTAAAAGAATGAAAACTAAAATTGAAAAACAAAAAACAAAAAGGATAGATATATACTTTATTTGTTAGGAGAGATAAATGAAAAAAAATAAATGATCGCTGGTTAAAATCTGATCACCATAAGCTACATGTGTCATCTCATATGAAAAAGGACATAGTCGCATATCTAAAGAGACGACAAAAGATTAAATACCGTGAACGCCACCTACTCGCTGATACATTATCAACATGTGCCAGCTGTTTTTTGATTTAAATATTAAAAAGTAAAAATAAAAAATACAAAAACACCCCTCATGACCTTGTTAATTAAACAAAATACTCGTGTGAAAGTATAAAAATACCATTAAATGCAAAGCTATATTTTTGTTTAATTCAAGGTTAAATTCATAATTGTATTACTACATAAACAATGAAAAAAACAAAAACAAAAAACCTTGTAGTGCCATTTAATTGTTTTGTGTTTCTTTCATAGCCATTAGATATTCATAAAACATGGAGGTTGATTTTGGGATGTGGGAATCATGCATCGATCTCCGGAAAAGAAAAATGAATTGGACGGGTCATGCAGGTTGCACGTGCGTGTCTAGATGGATCGCGGAGGGGAGACTTGCTTGTCTCGTGCTATTTTGAAAAAATAAGTTCTCAAGCTATGCTAATAGATATATATTTTTTTATCGACCCTGCTATTTTGGTAAGAACTTGGCAAGTGGGCGAAGTATATCAACATTTCTTTCGTTTTGAAACCAGTCATTATCGGTATGATGGACCATAAAAATACATGGAGGAGAAAACTGAAGACCGAAGAGGTGTATGGGTCCTCTACTCCAGTTCTACGGGGTTCTCGCAAGGGACGGGTTCGTCTGGTACAAGGAGTTTGGTCATTGGTGAGCGGTGGTTGAACCAGTGCTCTTATCCCACGTGGTTGTCCTTTCCTTCTGCCACTTGTCATGCAAGTTTGATACTTTTCCGGTCTTTAGACTTCCTCTATACGTCGTGTTTGGTACTGATGGGAATGGGGCATGGGATGATGATATGCCCATTATTGGTTTTGTAGACTTCATTTACTGTTTGGGTGGAGAAGAGAGGGTGAGGAAAGGGAGAGAGAGAGGGATGGCTTTTCCTGGAACTGCAAATAAAGTTACATACAGCACACGTCATTGCTTCCACTTATACACGGAATATCAGTAACTCAGGAAAAAGGCAATATGAACTCAATCCCTATGACTCATAATAAATAACTAATTAAATTGTAGCAATTTATAGTAAATTATTTTATTGCTACAATAAAAACACCACAAGATTTAGAGTATGTATTAATATCACAAGACGAATGAGTTTAAAGAAAGGTAGTTAAATTGACCCATGACTCATATCACGTATGTTCCATCAAAAGTAATGTAGACCTAAAATGGAAATGCAAGTTGGCTGGGTATATGGGCGCCCATCAAGGCATGGCCGGTGTGACTACATGTGACAATAAATGTCAAATTCCATGCTTTTTTTCAGAGATGTCTATCATCCCTAAAAACATGTATGGAATCTTATACATCTTATGACTAAGCTTAAGCTTAAGGACATAGAAGGTTTTAGGTTTAGATGTTGAAATCAATAAATATTGAAAAAAAAAACCCTTAAATGCACCATATTTGGTATAAGGGATACTTTTAAAATTATTTTTTTAGAAAAACACTTAGTCTTAATTAACAAACATACTGGCTTAAAAATACTTTTAATATATATATATATATATATATATAAAAAAATACTAAGCCTTTGCTTTGACAACATTAATTATGGTTATTAAACTTAACATGATTTAATGTTTTAACCTAGCGATGAATTAACTCGACTTTTAGTAGAATTCAGGTTTTAAAAGATTGACCTGCAATAAATATGATTTGACCCAATTAATTTATAATATGATTCATTTGATTTGATTTTAAAAAATTAATGTAGATTTAATTTTTTTTAAAATAGAACAATGTTATTATTATCTAATATTAATGGATTTCCGCCGCCTGTCATTATCATTTAATCAACGACAAGGACCTACTTTATCTAATATTAATGGATTTCCGCCACCTGTCATAATAAATCCCTTTCGTAGAACAATCAAGTCAACAATGATGATAAACATGATACGCGTGTCAAGACAAGATCTTTCCGGCTGACTAGGATTTTTGCCTTCCGCTTCTCCTTCTCATCTATTGTCAAGATTTGGACACAATAGTAAAATCTAATCAAATAATGTAAATAAGAGTGTAATTTTACGGTGCTTGTTAGTTAGTAATACTCTATTAAATAATTTTTAGAACTAATTTTAAATAAATAAAAAGGATAAAAAAATCATAAATAAAAATATTTTTATTATTTTTGGTGAGTCATGCATTTTATATTTTCTCTTCTTTTTATATTTTTATTCTTCAAACGGATTTTAAAAAATATAAATAAAATATCATTAATTATTCAATGATTATTATAAAAAATTTCTAAGATTTATATTGACCACCTATATTAAATAATATAATAAATACAAAATTTCTAAAACATTTATTATCAACTAAAGACTCATTAAATCAAAACATGTAAAAAATAACTCAATTAAAAGTCTAGGGTTTAATTCGGTTTTTAGTTTTGATTTTAGATTTTAAAAAGAAATAATCCAATTAGATATTTTAATCTAAAATATCAATTTTTTTAACCGACACCTGCCCCTAATCTTATTACAATGAACTATCATTGTTTATTTACTAAAAAATGAAATGTCATGATTTTTATTTTTCTTGAAAGGAAGATCATAATGAAGGAAAAAACGAAGGAAAGCAACATGACATTCAAAATCTTTAATTATTTAACTGATATTTCTTAATATTTTAACACTAGACTGCACGAGCTCTTATTGGCCAAGTGAAGGTAGGAAGAAGAAACAAAATTTTGTTCAGGAATCAAAATCAAAACACACATAAAAAGCATGGTAAAGATTAACATCAATCAAAGACTTGGCTTCAATATTAAAATAATATATTTTTTATTTTTAAAAAATTATTTTAAATATTAATATATCAAAATAATTCAAAATATAAAAAAAATTAATTTTTCATTAAAAAAATATAAATTTATTGGAAACGCAGCTGCCCGCGTTTCCTAAAGCATCAAATTTTATTATTATATTAACGCGTTTGCGACCGCCCTCGCTTGTCAACCCTGGCAAGCAAACGCCTCCATCCATCTCTATATATAATGATAGCGATAATTTAATTTAGCATATTATCTTCTCCGCCTTCATCAACTACCACAACCGAACTTCTATCTTCCTTATCTCCATTCTTCCATAGCTCTCATTTGTTTGTGCTTCTTCAACCATGAGTCAGAATCAAGCTTCAGGTAATCCTTGATCTTTTTCCTGGTGCGATTGGTTAAGGTCTTTTGGACATGAACTGTTTGATCTTGAAACACTTTGTTATATTGTTGAGATGGGATTAGTTGCTGAGGTTAGTGTCCAAAGAATTAAGTTCTAGATGCAAAAGTTTTATCTTTTTTGTTTCCCTTTTCAAAAATCAAAACTCTGCGCATATTCCTATTCTATCCAGATCTGTTTTTTTTCTTTGGTTTTTTCATAAAACAACTAAGATCAACAACTAATTGCTTTAATCAGTGGCTTTTGAGTCGGAATTAACATCATGGAAGCTTGGTAGTTGAGTAATTAATCACAAATTTGGTATCTGTTAACTCTCCCCTTGTCATAATTTGTAGTGATCAACAAGATTGTCTGTAGAGTTAAAGAGCTTTGCGCAATTTATTTATTTTTCTTCTCTATTGGAATCTGCGTATGCTAATTTAGGTGGGGCTTTGAAATCTTGCAGTGGCATATCCTCCCCCACCAACATCAACTTATCCTAGTGCATATTCAGGCCCGCCACCAGCTGGCTATCCGACCATGGATGGTCAATCTGACCAGCAAAATCCTATTCCTGTGAAAACTAAATCCAGGGGTGATGGCTTCTGGAAGGGATGGTAAGCCCACTTGTCTTGATCTATCTCTAGTGTATATTCATTTCTTGAATTACATTAATCCTGCCAAAAACTCTCGATTAAAACTTTGATTATGAAAAAATTATAATTTATAGTTTTTTAAAATGTATTTTTTCAGATCATAACTGCAAAAACTAGCTATCTAAAACATACATTCTGTTTTGAATGTTCTAATTCTTGGCTCTTTCATCTTGCAGTTGTGCTGCCTTGTGTTGCTGTTGTGTCTTAGACGCTTGCTTTTGAGGAACGATGCTTTATTTGTGCTCTGTACCTTCCTTAGATGTGTTTTTCTGGATTTTTACATTGTAATAGAATGGGACCGTGCAGATTGATTTTATTAGCCACTTTGATGCAATAAATTATTTATATACAGTGATTTGATTTGTTGTGTGCCTTCCGTTCACTTCGATCGCTTGTTGGGAGCATCTGATATATAGTTCAGTTGTGGATATGTAGATCATGTAAAATGCTCAATATATTTGTTTATGGATAAGCGACAATATATGGATTTTTCGTAAGTGAACCATGCAGAATGCCCAGCATATTTGTTCAGGATAAATGAGATGAAGTTAACAAATAAGCATGGAAATGCTTATTTGTTAAGTGATGATTTTAATATTTGATTTGTATTATATTTTTACACATCATCCTCACTAAAAACTTTTTAGGTTTAAAATTTATATAAACACGTTATCTTATGTTATTAATTAACAAAAAGAAAGAATGTGAGTAATAAAATTTAAACTTGTGATCGTTTAATCAGCGAATATTATATTAAAAAAATATATCAATTTATAAGTTTTAAAGTTTTAAAATAATAAA
This sequence comes from Populus tomentosa, assembly GCA_018804465.1. NCBI lineage: Eukaryota > Viridiplantae > Streptophyta > Magnoliopsida > Malpighiales > Salicaceae > Populus > Populus tomentosa. The sequence continues at coordinate 1,451,293 of CM031979.1, read as the reverse complement.
TGAGGTTTTAAAATCTGGTTTATATTAAATTCTAATAATATAAACAACCCAACAAAAAAAAGCTTATAAATTTTAATATAATTGTTGAATCAAACTTAAATTTTACCACATGATTTTATAAATTCAATTTTATAGAAAATAATTAGTTAAGTCTTGAAAGACCTTAAATTAAGTTTTAAAAGTGTTATTTGAACCAGCTTCATTATTTCTTTTAGATTTTTAGCTTAATTTTAGATTTTATAATCCCTTTTGTTTTACTTAGTATTATAATTTCTTTTATTAACATTGATTTTTGATCAATTTAAGAAATAATAAATCTTTTAAAGAGACGAACTACATTGAAAAAAAAAATTCAAATTCAATCAATTCTATTCATTTTTCAATTGATATTTTGTTATGTTGTTAATGTCTACATTAAAATCCTAATTAGATATAATTCAAGAGTGGAAAGCACGTTGCCTACGAACTACTTCATGTAACATTTATTTAATCAACCTAACATTGTTTGAGAGGTTTTTGGAAAAAATAAAGATATTATTTTAATAAAAAAAAATATAATTGATTTAAAATAAAACCAGCCCATACCAGATTTCTAGTTGACTTATGACGGGTAAAAAATTTGCCCATCAATATACACTTACACAGTGAACAACTAAACGAAGCCCGGCCCAGTTTATTATTAAAAAATACAGCCCACACGCAGATGTAGCTAAAGCTAGGGTTTCCATTTCCCTATAAACACGCACACCGCCCCCTCTCCATCTCTAGGGTTAAGAACAGCCACAGAAAGTAAAGAGAGGGGGAGGAGAAACCCTAAGCCGCAGCGACAATGGTGAAGTTTCTCAAACCCAACAAGGCTGTCATAGTCCTCCAAGGCCGATATGCTGGTCGCAAGGCAGTGATCGTCAAGCACTTTGATGACGGAACCAGAGACCGCCCCTATGGTCATTGCTTGGTCGCAGGGATCAAGAAGTACCCAAGCAAGGTTATAAAGAAAGACTCGGCCAAGAAAACAGCAAAGAAATCGAGGGTCAAATGTTTCGTTAAGGTTGTTAACTATCAGCACCTGATGCCTACTAGGTATACTTTGGATGTGGATTTGAAGGACCTTGTTACTCCTGATTGCCTGGCAACTAAGGATAAGAAAGTCGTGGCTTGTAAGGAAACAAAGACAAGGTTCGAGGAGAGGTTCAAGACTGGGAAGAACCGTTGGTTTTTCACCAAGCTGAGGTTTTGAAGGAAGGAAAATGGTGCCGGCTCTAAGGTTTTGTTTGGGTTTAATGTGTTATTTTTAGACATTTTTTAAGGAGCATCGTTAAGGTTTTGTAGTTTTTTATGGTGCTAGTTTGAATCTGCTTGGATTTAGTTATTTTTGGAATTATTAATATAAATTGCACTCTTAATGTCTGGTGTTTGATTGTTTATTCATGTGATGATTTTTTGATGTTAGCTTTACGGTCTTTATTTGATTTGGTGGCATGATGTTTTTGGTTTCATTTTATTGCAAATCTACCTGGGAATGTGTTAGTGTGTTCTTCCATTGATTGATTTTAGAAGGGGCTCTGATTTATTGAAAGTCTGCGTGCTTGCTTCGGCTCTGATAAGATTGAAATGTGGTGCCTTTAGTCTTAAAGGATTGCTTGCAGGGGTGATTAGGTTTTGGATTTATGATTTGTTAATGAAATTAGATGTCTTGAGCTATTGTTTACGGCCTTTTATTGATGAAATTGAAACGAGGTGCCTTTTGTTTAATGATTTATGATTTGTTAATATGTCTAAATTACGTGTTAGTGAGTTGATATCTGCCATCGTTGAGCTTTTTGGGAAGTTTGAAGATGGTGCCTCATCTTCTGCACTTTTTGAATGAAATTGAAAAGTTTGGAGATCGATCTTGCTTGACTTTACTCGTACTTTTCACATATTTTAATTTTAGATAGGCTGCCATGCTACTTGGCGATATGCTTATTCCTAAATTTATGTATTTTCCAGTAAAAACTTACTTCGAAAATCATCAATTCTAAATTCTAAACAAATGCAAGGTTAAGAAAGAATGGAGAAGAAGAGAGCATAACATATAGTCTGCAAATTTTATCAATTCTCTTGCTACCTTCAAAGTCTCGTACAATTCTCTCTTAGTGGGTGTTTGAAATTAATTTAGATTGTGTTTTAAAATGCATTAGAATAATATATTTTTTAGTTTATAAAATTTATTTTTAATATAATCAAATGATTCACATTCTTCGTGATTCCATCAATGTACCTGCTTGCTGTTGTTGCTTTTTGTTGCCCTCTTTACAGCCATCATCATGTCCACTGTATCTTAATGGTCAAAGAAGCTCTTCCAACAATATTGTATAATTGAACTGTGCTAGTCTCTCCCTTCCATTGTTGACTTCATGTCCTTCCGCGCCAAGGCGGGTCTTCCAAAGTGACTGATTTGTGGTCTCGCAGGCAACTTATTGGCCGATAGATGAATTAATATTTAGATTTGCTGTATGAAATGTCTGCTGATTAGAAACATGAAAAAACAAGGGTCTTGCAGTAATGTCAACTTTAGAGTTGGATTTACACCCCAAAAAAAAAAAATCATAGCTGAATACCAGATTGGCTGGTAACCTCACGTTAAAAAACAGAGCTTAGGTGACTGCAATGTTTAAAAAAAAAACACAAAAGAAATCCAATGTCAGGTTATTTATTTTATTGTACTCAATAACTTAGATAATAAAAAACAAATAACAATAAATAAAAATAAATAAAAAAATTAGTTTTAAGTAAAATGGCAAAATATATTATATAAGATGAGGATAATTTTATAAAATAATAAAATTAAAAAATATCAATTGTAAAAAAAAAATCTATTAATTAATCCAAGTTAATTTTTCAAACTTGTAAATCAGATTTTAAAACTAAAGTTATCTTATCATGAAATTAAAATTAAAATTAAAATAATAATATTTTGAGGGATTAAATTGAAAAGGAAAGTTTCAATAAAAAATAAAAAAAAAAAAAAATTAAATATCAAATTTTATATAAAAATAAAACATTGAGGAATACAATTGAAAAATAATCAAATTAAAAGAATAATTAAATAAATAAATAAAAATATAAAACCAAATCTTACAAATAAAAAACATAAGAGAATGGTGAATTTGAAAGAAATTTTAATTTCATCAATTATTTAAAATAAAAAAAATCAAATGATTTCTTTGAAAATATTCAGGGGCAAGCTAATGGATCATGGAGATAAAAAAGAATGGGGGAAAACGATAAATGGCACAAAACATGAGATTTGTTGGTCATAAACACACACCGCTTAGGAATGGAGGGCCACCACAAAAGCCAGTATTTAGCCATTAGATGATACCATATACGCTGCCTGAAAAGCACAGGCTCACTTCCCTATGATCTTCATGCTCAACTTGCCTTTTAACATTAAATAATGTTTTTATGTATGTTAAAATACCATACTATCCTTAATCAAACTTGATAATAACAGAAAAATCATTAGAATAAAAAAAAAATCATTCATCCAAGTTAAAGACAATACATTTATTTTACTGTATTTTTAAAATGAATTTTTTTTATAAGAAAAAAAAAATGCCCGACGGTTTATTATTTCTGGCCTTAAATGGTACGTTAGTCATTAGACTATGAAAAGCAAAAGACCGCTATACCCCTGCTGCCAAGGGCTTTCAAAAAAAAAAAAACTAGTAAAATCACTGCCCCTTTAGTTTCTTTTAATAATTAACGTGAACTTGACATGATTGATTGTTTTGCTCGCCCAGGATCTTGAGGATTACAGTTCGACAACTTCCATAATTTGTAACGATTATTATGACAATTAACAGCTCTTTCTGAATGTACCAAGGTCACGTTCAAGCGGTAATAACTCGTCTTATTAAAACATGGGTCTTCTCTCTCTCTCTCTCTCTCTCTCTCTCTCTCTCTCTCTATATATATATATATATATATATATATATATATATTACTCATGCAATAATTTCACAAATTTTATAGTGATTGAATGTTTATATATTTATTAATTTTAAAATTTATAAAATTAATTAAGATATGCACAAATTAACTAAATACCTGTATTAATAAATAAATAAATAAAATTATTTAGTTTTAATTTTTACTATCTGTTGGGAGCCCCTTTCTTAAAAAAAAAATAGGATAGGTTCTTGGTTGGTTGTGTTCGACTATTGCCTGTGGAAAAAACAACAAAGACAGCACATAAAATGATAACTTGTTTTTAAATACTAATTGTTTTAAACAGAAATCTTTTCTAAAACTATAAGAAAGATTAAATTTGTATATTTCTATATCTTCACGTTTATATCTCTACTATTTTTATTTTATCTTGATACAGTAATTAAATATTTTTTTAAATTATATTTAATACATTATTTTAAATTATATTTTGCTTATGTAAATGTTACTTAACAAACGAGGGAAGCTGGAGCAGCCATCTCATAGGGTTTCTTTAATTAATTTGTGATGTTTTTCACCGGTAGCTTTTTAATGTTAGAAATATTTTACTTGCAGAAGTGCCCATGTGTTTTATCACAGTTTCTTACCTGCAAATTTACTAGCTTCCCCACGCCTTTTACTTATTAACTAGCTTTGATACCCGTGTGATATTACAGGTTATTTTTTTATATAAAAAATATTAAAAAAATAAAAATTTAAAAATCTTGAATTTTTTTGCAAAGTTATACCCAAGAATCTTAGATTTAGCTACAACGCCTGACCTAAGAGTAATATTTATAATATTAATAATAAAATTAAACTTGCATGACCCAAGTTTAAGTGAGCCTAATTGTAACACCGGACCCAATAATATTGGATATGGATCTACCTATAAGGTCGTGTCATAAAAGTGTGATAATTAAATAGATTAATTAAAAAAACAAAGAAAAAAAATCAACAGAAAGGAAAAAACTAATTAAAAAAAAAGAAATTGAATTAATTGGGTTAACTCTTTAAACCAGGTTATCCCGTAAAACCTGGGATTTGCGTCATGAAAGTTTGATAAATAAATAGAAAAACAATAGCGGGTTTACCCAGAATTAACCCCGTTAACCCATCAAACCAAGTTAACTCATCAAGCTCAGGATACGTGTCATGAAAGTTTGATAATTAAATAGAAAGAAAATTAACTTTAACAAACTAAACTAAATAAAAAAAATAACTCGTCAAATCAGGTTAACTCATCAAACCCGAGATTCGTATCATGAAAATATGATAACTAAATAAATAAAAAAATTAACATTAACAAACTAAATCAAACAAAAAAAATCATTAAAATTTTTTTAAAAAAAAAACAGAAGAAAAAAACAATCATATAATATAATACAATATAATAATAATTATAATGAAAAAACGTGGGGAAAGCTAAAGCTAAAGCTAAATTCTCAACGAACTCAATATTAAAAAAATAAATTTAACAAATATAATTTAAAAAATAAACATGTGGGGGAAACACTGCAGTCAAACAAAAATCATGTAAGGGAAACACTGTAGTAATCCATAGTGTTTTTTTTTTTTAAAAAAAAAAAAGCTACAAAGCTAAGTTCTCAATCAGCCTAATATATAAAAAAAACCGAGATCCGTGTAATGAAAGTATGATAACTAAATTTATTTTTTTTCACATTAATAAACTAAATTAAACAAAAAAAAATTCATTAAAAGAAAAAAAACACAAAGAAAAAGGCAAAAAAAAAAACCCATGGGCAAAAAGGGAAAAAAAAAGTCAAGTGTTTCACTGTGTGCACAGTGATACATTATATGTAAAAAACAGAATAAACAAAAACGGGGGGAAAAAAAACAAAGCTGCTACAGTAAAAAACCCATGCGTTAAAAAAAAACATGTAAAAAAAACAAAAACAAAAAAAAGATAAAAAAAGGAAAAAATGCTACAGAAAAAAAAATCAAAAAGAAAAAAAAATGCCACAAAAGAAAAAAAAAAAACAGTTTTAGCTACAGTGAAAAAGTTACGCGTTTTAGAGTTCTTATTAACCTTTCAAACCAGGATAACCCGTCAAACATTAGATTCGCGTCATGAAAGTTTAAAAACTAAATAGAAAAAAAAAATTGACAGGTTAACCCATAATTAACTGGGTTAACCTGTCAAGCTTGAAATACGTGTCATGAAAGTCTGATAATTAAATAGAAAGAAATTTAACATTAACAAACTAAACTAAATGAAAAAAATTAATTAAAAAGAAAAGAACAAAAATAAATAAAATATCTAGTTAACTTGTCAAACCAGGTTAACCCGTCAAACTCAAGATCAATTAACAAACTAAATTAAACAAAAAAATTAAAAGAAAAAAAAACTAAGAAAGAAGCCAAAAAAAACCCATAAAGGCATAAAAAATCAAAACAAATACAAAAAAAAATAATAAAAAATAATATATATTATAATATAATAATATAATAATAATTATAATAATTATTATTATATATAATTATTGTTGTTGTTATTATTATTATTATATATAAGTATAATTAAAAGGCGTGGGGAAGCTACAGTGCTTTCCCCACGCCTTTTAGAGTTCTTTAATCTATTATATTATTATAATTATTATATTATATTATATTATAATTATATTATAGAAATGTTTTTTTTTAAATTTTTTTTGTTTTTTTAATGAATTTTTTTTGTTTGATTTAGTTTATTAATGTTAATTTTGTTTATTTAGTTATTAGATTTTTATGATACAGCTCCCAGGTTTGATGGCTTAACCTGATTTGGCGAGTTAACCCGGATTTTTTTAATTAATTTTATTTATTTATTTAGTTTGTTAATATTAAATTTCTTTCTATTTAATTATCATATTTTTATAACACGTATCCTTGGCTGAACGGGTTAACTTGATTTGATAGGTTAACCCGGATAATTTTAGGTAAACCCTTCAATTTATTTTTGCTATTTAGTTATCAAACTTTTATGATGTGAATCTCAGATTTTACAGGATACCTGGTTTAAAGGGTTAAATATGATAGAACTGTTTTTTTCTTTTTAAATTTTTTTGTTTGATTTAATTTGTTAATGTTAATTTTTTATTTATTTAGTTATCAGAGTTTTATGATACAGATCCCGAGTTTGATAGGTTAAACCTAATTTGACGAGTTAACCCGGATTTTTTTAATTATTTTTTTTATCTAATTTAGTTTGTTAATGTTAAATTTCTTTCTATTTAATTATCAGACTTTCATGACACGTATCATGGGCTTGACGAGTTAACTTGATTTGATGGGTTAACCCAGTTAATTCTGGGTAAACCCGTTAATTCTTTTTTCTATTTAGTTGTCAAACTTTCATGACGTAAATTCCAGGTTTTAAGGAATAACCTGGTTTAAAGGGTTAACCCAATTAATTTTTTTTTTTCTTTTTCTTCATCAATTTTTTTTAATTAATCTATTTAATTATCATACCTTTATAACATAACCTTATAGCCAAACCCACATCTAATATTCTTCGGTCCAGTGTTGCAGCCAGGTCACTTAAACCTAAGTCATGCAAGTTTAATGTTATTATTAATATTTATAAATATTACTCTTAGATTGGACGTTGCAGTCAAACCCAATACTCTTAAGTATAGCTTTGCAAAAAAATCCAAAACTTTTAAATCTTAGTTTTTTTTATATATTTTTTATGCAAAAAATGACCCGCAGTATCACGTGGGTAATATATCTAGTAAAATTCATAGATTATGATAACCTTTGTATTCTTAAAACTAATTCCTAAAACAGTAATAATTTTCTTAAACCACGGTTGTCAGAACCATACAAAAGCTCTGAGTAAGGATTGTTGAGTCATGAATCAGGTGAATCTATATTTATTCTATGTTATTTTAAATTTTATTTTTAAAAATAATATTATATTAGATTAAATTTATTTTTTAAAAAAATTAAAACAGTATTATTTTGAATAAATTAAAAAAAAAATCTAGATTAAATTAACAAGATTTCACTTCAATGTAGATGAATCAACCGAAACTGGCCAAATCACCTTGATCTGACTGATTTCAAAATAGGTAAAAAAAACTTAACTTGAATCAAAATACGGGTTAATGGGTTGGCAAGTCGGTCAGGAAATTCAAATTTAATAACTATAGTTCAGACTAAATAATATCCCAATGTCCCAAATTCATATATATCTAAATCCCAAGAGAATTGATTACAACGGTCCCTTTCTCTAATGAATAAAAACAGAAACTCAATAATTGAGAATAATAAATATTGGGTTTCTGTAGCACTGTAAATTTTCCTGCCTTGAGAATCAACGTTCATCTGATATTTCTATTTCATGGGGCTGGTGAAACTCAAGGAGGGCTTGTACTTTCCCTGACATATGCTTTCATTCTGATCAGGACAGAACACAACTCGATGGTCTAGGAGCCACTTTGCCGTGCCCCGTTCTTGTTTTTCTTCTCTCCAGTTTTTCCTCCAATGTTAGAACTTTTAATTCTTATTTATTTATTTATTTTTAATTAATTTAAATATCCGGATGACCTTATACACATCTTGATTAATTTTATAAACCCTGAAATAAATAATTATGTAAACTTTCAATACTCTTATATTTATAGAACTCAAACCGGTAATTTTTAAAATATAAATCTAAAATTTAATTAGTTGAGTTATATTTTTTTTCAGGTTTAATTTTATTATTATGGTTATAGCATTAAAAAAAATTAGGCATTTATAAATGTAAGATGATGGAACAAATCCCTGAACTGGTGGCAACAAACAAACAAGCTGGACCTTGTCCTAACTATAATGAAACCGAATCTAACCTGTATAGATTCTCAGAAAGCCTTGCGATTGTCACACACCACAAGGCAAGGCTATTCTTGATCTCTAACAAAGTCAGCATAACACCGCCCTTTCTGTGATTATACATGAATGGATAGAGTATGTTTGAAATTAATTTATTGTTATTTTTTAAAATATTTTTTTATTTTAAAATATATTAAAATAATATTTTTTATATTTTAAAAAAATTATTTTTGATATTAACATATCAAAATAATTTAAAAATACTAAAAAAATATTAATTTTAAATAAAAAATATTAAATAATAATATAAATTATATTTTAAAACCTTACCTAATAATTTAAACTATTAAATTAAAATTATTTTGTAATATCATCACATATCTTTCTCAAAAAAAACATCAATCATTCCCTATCATCAATTTTTTCCACTAACAATACAACAAGACACAATAATTAATGATTGAACTTCCTATGTTATATGCAAAAGAAGAGCAATTATTTTTTCATCATCACTTCACTTTTAATAAGATAAACTCGAGTAATTGAAATATATTAACATCTTGAATTACCAAGTAAATATGTTTATTCAAAACATCACACAAAGTACAAGTTCATTAAAAAAGAACAACCATAAGATCACACACAATTACAACACGCACTTCCTTGCACTCTTTGTTTTTTTTCTTGTATATTATTTCCTTTTTATAGTTTATTAATTTAAGTGTCAGAGGGTATTATTTTGCAAGAAATGTCATCCCTAGAAATAAAGTCTAGATTCAAGCATAGATACTTCAAGTGCAATATATAATTACAAAAAAACTCCATCTATTTTTATTATTAGAGTCAAACCAACCCGATTCAACTAGTAGGGGCTATATGCTTTAACGGATGAACCATCTATCTCAAAATATTATTGGTTGAGATGATAAAAAAAAGTCACTTCCTGCTATATTACATTGTGTTCTAAGAAATATTATAAATAGTATGTCTGAAAATCTTTAATTTCAAATAAGTTGTTATAGCCTGGTTTTTCCCATGCAATTCCCACTGTCATAAATCAAACTGCTCACCTAAATTTAATAGAAAAAAATTCTTTTTTATTTATTTATTTTATTCATGAAAGGTAGTCTGCTATTATTTAATTATATATTGTAGTTTTCACGAATGATAATGAAAGTCTATCAAGACAATGATGCACTTTTCAACTTTGTTTCCATAAAGATCTCTTGATTTTCGTACATATTTATATTTATATCATAGGTAGTTCTTAGATCATAAAAGTAAAATATTTTACATTTATTAAACAAAGTTAATTCATATAGAATTTAGAAAAAGTCAACTATACTAATTATATTAGACATGTATTGAAAAAATCATAAATATAATAAATTATTCATATATATCTAAATAAGTTGAATATTTTTATATTTCTCCACACAAAAACAAAATCTATATATCCACCTCTATTCCGATAAATAGAGGTTAGAATGGGTATAATTTTTATACCAATAATTACTATAATTACTAGAAGTCAAATTTTATTTTATTAAAAAAATTGTTAAATACATAACTGTTTAATTATTAAAAACTAAAAAAAATACAATATTTATTCAACAATGATATAATTAACAGCCTCAAAATAATATAAAACAAATTATAGTTGCGGAATTTAAATGAATTACACAAGTCAATCAAAAAACAACTAGGGATTAATATGATGTTATTGGAGAATTATATAATTATTAACTTTAGAGTCTATAAAATTAATTAAGTTATATGCAAATTGACTCGGACATTTATATTAATAAAAATAAATAAATAAATAAAACTCAACCAACTTGAGATTTAAATTGATTTAAGTTAAAAAATAAAATAATTAATTTGATATCTAGATTAACTCATTAAATATGACATAACATTAATCTCAATCCTTTAATTTGTATTTTTTGAAAATAAAGTTTTTTAAAAAACAATTGTATTTCAACATTTTCTTAAAATATCTTGCTTTGTATCAAATTTTATAACTATAGAATCAATACATTCGTTCATGTTTGTCTTATAACATTAAGACAAACTTTGACCATAATATTACCCAAAACATCATCCCAAGAATCCAATGACCTAATAATCTACAGTTGATTATTCCCTTAATCCCATTTTAATTACAACGCTTCATCATTAAACTAATCCCTTCCGGTCAAAACCAAGTCCACCTAACGATTATATCAAAACAAAAATTTCCCTTTCTAATTTTCCCTCATTTTTTCTCTCTTTCCAAACACCCCGCCTTCTTCTTTTCTCTGACATCTCTGCTAAGATTTGTCTCTTTTCACTTAAAAGCTGCTCGCCTTTAAGAATCTTTCTCTCTCTAAAATACCCACCGAAGATCTTTCTTTTTTCACTTTGATCATGCTTCAAAGCTTAATTCCTCAATCCCCTATCCATTCCATAAACCCCAACAACTCTTCTTCCTCCCCCATGAAATCCAAGCGTGCCGCCGCCGACCTCACTGTCGGAGAGTCCTCCGGTGATGACCCTTCATCCAAACGTGTCAGTTATGAAAATCCCACCACGGAAATCGTCTCTTTAACCAATTTAGTTGAAGGCGGTGGAGGAGACGACGGGGGTGAGTCTACTGGGCTCAGGTTGCTTGGGCTCTTGCTGCAATGTGCGGAGTGTGTTGCGATGGATAATCTAAATGACGCGACGGATTTGTTGCCTGAGATTGCGGAGCTGTCGTCGCCGTTTGGATCTTCGCCGGAGAGAGTGGGAGCGTACTTTGCACATGCTTTGCAGGCGCGGGTGGTTAGTTCTATCCTCGGTACTTACTCACCACTCGTGTCAAAATCAGTAACGCGAACTCAGTCACAGATATTATTCAATGCTTTGCAGTCCTATAATTCAATCAGTCCTCTGGTCAAATTCTCTCATTTCACAGCTAATCAAGCGATTTTCCAAGCATTAGACGGCGAAGATCGTGTCCACGTCATCGATTTGGATATAATGCAAGGACTTCAATGGCCAGGGTTGTTTCATATTTTAGCTTCCAGACCTAGAAAGATCCGGTCCATGAGAATTACCGGGTTTGGATCCTCATCCGAGTTGCTCGAGTCAACGGGGAGGCGACTCGCAGATTTCGCCAGTTCACTCGGGCTCCCGTTTGAGTTTCACCCCTTAGAGGGTAAAATTGGGAGTGTGACGGGTTTGAGTCAACTCGGGGTGAGGCCGAGAGAGGCTATTGTAGTACATTGGATGCATCATTGTTTGTATGATGTAACTGGGAGTGATTTAGGGACGTTGAAACTGTTGGCTTTGTTAAGGCCGAAATTGATCACGACCGTTGAACAAGATTTAAGTCATGGGGGGAGTTTTCTAGGGAGGTTTGTTGAGGCATTGCATTATTATAGTGCCTTGTTTGATGCTCTTGGGGACGGATTGGGTGAGGATAGTGTAGAGAGGCATATGGTGGAGCAGCAACTGTTTGGGTGTGAGATAAGGAATATTGTTGCTGTCGGCGGTCCTAAGAGGACCGGTGAGGTTAAGGTTGAGAGATGGGGTGACGAGCTGAGACGGTCTGGGTTTCGACCCGTTTCGCTCCAGGGTAACCCGGCCGCTCAAGCTGGTTTGTTGCTCGGGATGTTTCCATGGAAAGGGTATACCTTGGTTGAAGAAAATGGGTGCTTGAAATTGGGGTGGAAGGATTTGTCCTTGTTGACCGCCTCTGCGTGGCAACCGTCAGATTGAATTACTTTGTTGTTGTAGTCAATGACACCGGATCATCCTATTTATTGGAGTCAAATGCCACAAACGTGAAGAATTTGTGGTGAGAGAGACTTTTGAATGATGACGATGGCATTGGATCAATGGTAACGGGGGATCTTCTCTTATTGTAATAATGGACAAGAAGTGTTTTGCTTCCTTCTGAGACAACCTTAATTTAGGAAGTTTTTTATTTTATTTTTTAAAGACTTAATGTGTGTTTAACATTGCAGTAGTTTTTACTTCCATTATAAAAAAACTATACATTATTGTTTTTTTTCTTAAAAATACAAACTTCTACCATAATTTGAGATGAAAAAGGCTTAAATAATAAAAATCATGTAACTTCATATCAATCTAAAAATATCTTCAACCTCATCACAACACAAAACAAAACAAATCTTTAGATGTTTAGGTAGGCGATGTTGAACTTTGTTGTAATTCCTCGAAGGGAAAGAAAGTAGTTCTCTATTCTTAATCCAAAGTGGCATCACTCATTAAGAATAAGTTCCTTTAGAGAGGTGAGAAGAGGAAGATATATAGTTGCAATTAGTTTGGAGGCAATTCACCAAACTCGTAAATCTTTCAAGTTAAACGTGATTGGATTTTTAAGTAGATGCATTAGATAATTGGGATTTGGGGAGGTCTTGTCTTGTGTGTTTTTGTGCCATGTTCTTGTGTGTTTTTAAGTGGTATCTTGTGTGTTTTTGAGCCATGTTCTTCGAGAATTGGGTGTTTTTGTCATTAATTAGACAATTGGGATTTGGGAGGTCGAGTCTTGTGTGTTTTTGTGTATTCCATCTCTGTATGGCTAGCTGTGGGGTTGCATGGGATTTAGGAGCAGGACGAGATCAGATATGATCAGCTAGCGCGCGTGTGTTTGAATCCAAAATAGAAGCAAGCTAGCTTGGACCATCTTGAATTTTTACTTGTCTCTCATATTGTTTTTTTGTGTGTGTTTCATCAGCTCATCCTCTATATTCCATTATACATTTGAAGAATCGGACATCTGCAGCAACAGAACAATTATTAATGATGTTGGAATTTCTTGAAAATATATGCTCCTCCATGGTCCCAACCTTGAGCCTCACGAGACGCAGCTAATTAGACGTACCACCTCTAGTCTTTCAAATTGGTATGCATGAACGGGACAAATCTTAATTATTTAAATTAAGAAGTCAAAAACTGATGCTGGCCACTAAGGTCAGCTAATTAATCCACATGATTAAACATAAATCATTATTGTAAAATTGAATCTCGTCGTGAAAAAGATCATCTACCCACGAGTAGCTAGAGCCACGTATAGACAATACTAGTATTGATTCATTCAATCAAGAGGCTCTGCAGGTGTCTAGAGAAGACCTCACCGTTTAAGAAAAAATCCAAGGAGAGGTTACGAGAAATTGTTTTGTACGTAGAGCTAGCCACCAAAATCCGAGCTCCATCAGTTAGTAAGTAGTCTTGTTTCTCATATATTATTATTTCAGTACACACACACGCACACACACACACACACACACAAGGAAAGATCATGAAGAAGAGGGTTTATTTTGAATTAAGTATTGTCTATATAGTTAATCAATCATTTCTAAACATGGATAACTGGGTTTACAGTCGTTTAAATATTGGGTATACATATATTTGCTGTAAAACAACTTGGGAAGTTAGGGTTGATAGCAACAAGAGATGTCATGGGATGTGATCTTTGAGTAAAAGAGAATTTACTAGGGTTTTTCGAGCGACGGAAAGAAGGTTGTGGGTCTAGTGAAGGGAGTTATATATATATATATATATATATATATATATATATATATATATATATATATATATATCAGGAAAGAAGAAAGAGGATAGAGGACAAAGAAACACAGCTAATGATGGGTAAAGGCCAAGCAAGAGAGTCCAACACATGTGGTGCGCCATGGGAATTGAAAGCTCAGGTTGTGATGTGAGATAGATGCTACTTTCTATGGTTTCCAGCAAGCTTTAAACACAAGAATGGACGCGCAGTGGATGTGGAAGGATCGACAAATTAACACCATCTTTTCCTGTAAAGAAGTTACTATATATATTAGCAAACTGGGATCAAGTAAAGTGGGTTACTAGTGTCAACAGAAGATAAATGATGATCGGCCAATTATTAGAGGGTTGAAATGGGTTGCAATTTGCAAGCTTTTGGATGATTTGATTGATAGAATGCCCATCACTGTACCTTGTTGTGATTCAGACTATTGTTTTACTAGTTACGTGAAACATGCTTCTCTCCGGGGAGGCTTTTCTCTCAACACCAAAAAAAAAAAAAAAAAAAAAAAACATTATACACAGAGCCGCTTTTTTACGTGTTTTTGTAGGAAATAAAAAAAATTATGTATTCATGTAATTATGTAATTAAATGAATTGATAACTCTATATGTGTTAATAAAAAAAATAAAAAAATAAATATAAATTAAAATATTTCATTTCACAATAAATTTTTTTTATCTAGTTGTGTTTTGCTAAATTTATTTATTAAAATAAATTTTTTTATTTAATTAAACAATAATAAAAATAAATATCTATATTAAATTGATTGAGTAAACTAAAAAGAAAAAAAATATCATGCACTCAAGATTGAATATATTAAAAATATTATCTGAAATATTTTTAACAAAAATATTTTTAAAAAATAAAATTTACATATACAATAGATTAAAAAAAAATATAGATAAATAATGATAATGTCTTTAAAAATTAAATACATATAAAATAAAAAGATCATTTGAAAAAAATTTACAAACAAAATACAATTAAAAAACATATTGTGAATAATAGGTTTACAAATCAGTTACAGTAACTAAGGTAGTGTTTAATATTATGATAATGATTGTTTTTTTAATGTGTTTTTTATTTTGAAATATATCAAAATAATATCTTTTTATTTTTTAATTTTTAAAATTATCATATCAAAATAATTCAAAATATATAAAATAATAATTTAAAACAAAAAAAAATATATTTTTGAGCAGTATAGTATGGCCGCGCAAACATACACACCCTAGATCCCAGGAATTCTCACTTAATTGTTTCTTTTTTTAGATCACTAGATAATGGAGATTTCTCCACAGTTTTAAAAACCCTTCGTTGGTAAGTTTCTCACTCTCCAGCAAAGAAAAACAAGCCTTCGGAGTTTTTTTTTTCCTCTTAAATATTGAGAATTCAAGAAAATCGGATTTTAATTAATCAATAAATAAAACAATGTCAGATACAATTGTAAATTCCCTAAAAAATTCATGTTAATCACAGATTTGATGTTAAGCAAGCTTAATTTATTTTTTTTCTATATAAACGAAAGAAGAGATTAAGGCTACAAATTACTTTTAAAGAGAAAGATGATGAGAAACCATTTTAATGGGCCTAGGATTTATATTCTTTGGACATGCCCCATGTCATAATGAGCTATAAAACTTAAATAGAGCTCGTATTCGATATGTTTTTCATTTGATCCTCTGGATTTATCATGTGGTCCGTTACTTATCTAGAGTAGGGTCATTACTTTGGGCCTCTATAACTTCTAATGGCCCAACAAATATAAAGCATGGGTCAACATAACAACACTCGTCATATTCAATATTTAAATCCGTTTATGAAGCCCATCATAATAACAAAAGCTACATAATAGGGAGAAATCACTATAGATTAAGGGATATTTTACTATAAATTATAATAATAATTTTACTTTGAATTTCTTATTTTAAATTTTTCTAAAATAATTTTTTAGTTGTTTGTGTTTTTTTCTTTCTTTTATATTTTCTGATAACTAAAATATACAATTACCTTTTATTTATTTATTGTTTGCTTGGATTAGATAAGGGTAGCAAAATCCAAGGCTCTTGAATCCTACATGGCTGTCAAACCTAAGAACTTATAAAAAACTAATTATAATTTTTATTTATGATACTTTAATGATAGTTTAAATTTTTTTATGTAAAAATAAAATAATTTATAAAAATATTAATTAGGATTTCTGTTTAAAATACTTCAATGATAGTTTAAATTGGTATTTTTATAAAGAAAAATATTTAAGATACTTCAAGTGTAATTTAAATATTTTTTAAAAATAAAAAAATTATAAAAGAATTAATTATCATTTCTATTTATGATACTTCAAGGGTAGTTTAAATGTTTTTTTTTATAAAAATAAAAAAGTCTTTTGGGCTAAAGAGCCTATAAAAAAAAAAATTAGAATTTTTATTTAAAATAATTTATAAAAAAATAATTAGTATTTCTATTTAAGATACTTTAAGGATAGTTTTAATTTTTTTTTAATAGAAAAAAATTATAAAAACAATTATTTAAGAAACTTCAAGTATAGTTTAATTTATAATTTAAAATAAAAAACAGTGTATAAAACAATTAATTACCATTTTTGTTTAGTACCTCAAGGGTATTTTAAATTTTTTTTATAAACAAAATAGAAAAAGTTGATAAAACATTATTTAGGATACTGTAAAGATAGTTTTAATATTTTTTTATAGAAAAAATTCTAAAAAAATAATAATTAGTATTTCTATTTATGATACTTCAATAATAGTTTAAATTTTTTTTATATAAGAATAAAAAAAATTATCAATTTTTTTTTTAACATTTATGTTTAGAAAACTTCAAGGATAATTTAAATGTTTTTTTTATAAAAAAATAATTATTAAGATTTCTATTTAAGATAGTTTTTTTATAAAAAATATTATTTAAGATACTTCAAATATAATTTAAATATTTTTTTTATATAAAAAAAATAATTAACATTTTTATTTAGAATACTTTAAAGGTACTTTAAATATTTTTTAATAAAAATAAAAAAACTTATTGGAACTGACTTGACTGCTTGACCTAATGATTCTAGGTTTGGCTTGATTGCCACATCTAAGAACTTATAAAAAATGAAAAAAAAATATACTTTGCTTATGTTTTTGTTTGCTTGGGTAAAGCAAGAGTTGTCAGATCCAAACTCCTCGAGTCTAGGTATTACACCAAACCCAATAGATTCGAAGCTCTTAGATCTAGCTTGCCAGACCTAAGAAATTTAGATCTAAAAATGATTGTCAAACTCAACTGTTTTGGGTTTGGTATCAAGTTTTTTTTAAAAATAATTTTTTAAATATAAAATATTTTTCATATATATATATATATATCTTTTAAAATTATTATTGACTCACTGTGGAAGACGGGATAATACATTAGTATAAGCTATTAGGTGAGAAAATAATTTTTTCATAAAAAAAAATGGGTAAACTATATTCAATATCCTATAATTGAGTAATGCTGAGCTACAATTCTCTTGGTTTAAATTTTTCCCATGTTAATATTAATCTTATAGTTTTTAAATAATTAAAAATGTTGGTTCGCAATTTGTTTCATTACTATGAATAGTAATTGTAGATAAATCTAGATTAAATTGTGAAAAGTGGACTAGAAAGAAAATAAATATTATTTGGCAATTTGTTTCATTATTTGTTTTTTTACGCAGTTTGCTACGTTTTATACTTCTTTTCAAAAAAAAAATAATTATTTTTTTATATTTTTAATTTAAAATACAATTTTCATTGAATAGACAAATGGGTTCTAAACGGCTAATATTCTAATATTTAATATAGGGGACCTTGGAACATTTTAAAATCTATAGAATTAATTTTGACAAATTCTAAATGGTAAAGACAAATAAAATATCTCAAATCTAGAGACTTGAGAGGCAAAAATATAGTTGACCCAGAAAAAAAAAAAAAAAAAACCATCCAAGCAATCAAAACAACTCTCTTTCAGTGCCTCTCCCATTAAAAAAAAAAAAAAAAAACCTAACCGGCAGGACACAAAACCAGACCAGCAACCAGACCATCTTCTCGGTTCACCCGAAATTCCGATGATCAGCTAGTCGACGTAACAACCCAACAAGAATCTTCCCTCAAAACTTCACCACCAGATAGATCACCTGTGAAAACCCAGAGAACCAGTTGGGTCAAAACAATCGGTCCGACCAGAATTCACCATAGTTTTTTTCTGTTACAGAACAAAGTAAAGTTCTTTTCTTTCACTTGTATTTCTGTTTTATTGAATCATGTTTCTATGCCCAAAAGCAGTATAATTTAGTGCCATTTAGTATTTGTGATATTCTGGGTTTTAGTCTTATAATGTAATAACATGATCAAGGAATTGCTGACTTGCATGACTTTTGGGATAATAGTCTATGGCATCAATTTGAGAATTCTAACATTTTACTAGGAATATAAGACCTGGGTTGTCTTCATATGATGATTTTTTTAAGCTATTGACTTTAAAGTTTCAAACTTTTGTTTTCTGGGCTGTTATTTTTCTTTGCGAGGTATAATGTGAGCTAGCTTGATTCATCTATCATCGTATTTAATGATTAAGGGCGTGTCTTATTTATGTTCTGTTTTGTGTCAAATTGTAGGAATTGAGGTCCAGCTGACAGTTTTGTACAAATAGGAAAAGGCAACATTAATGTTGTTCAGGTTTGATCAGTTACTTTTTGTTTCAGTTGAAGAAGAAAAGTTGATGGTAAAGCTGTTTAGTGATTTATAAAGGGTTAGTTTGGAAAATGGAGGAGTTTTTGGTACCATCACCAAAAGACCTGGCATGGAAACATTGTCAAATGTTTAAGGAAGGGGAAAAGACACGCATGAAATGTATATATTGTGGTGAAATATTTGAGGGTGGTGGGATTCGTAGGTTCAAGGAGCATCTTGCCGGTCCCAAAGGTGGTGGGCCTATGTGCCAAAGTGTTCCACCTGATGTTCGGCTATTAATGCAGCAAGATCTTGATGTGATTACCGCAAAGCAAAACAGCCAGCAACTGAAGATTCAGGAAGAAGAAAGTGATGTTAATTTGCCTCTTAGTGATGTAGGCATGCTTTCAAATCCCTTCAGTAATTTTGAATCAGCTCCGGGAATGCGAAGGAAAAAAGATGTTGGATGGAAACATTGTGAAATGTTGAAAAACGAGAAACGGGTGCAGATAAAGTGTAATTATTGTGCCAAATTGTTTAAGGGTGGTGGCATTCATAGATTTAAGGAGCATCTTGCTGGTAGAAATAGTGGTGGTGTGCCTAGTTGTACACGAGTTCCATCCGATGTTCGGGACTTGATGGAACAACATTTAAGTCCAATTGTAGTGAGGCAAAGAAAGAAACGAAAGTCAAAACGAGAAAAATTAGACGATGTCGATTCACCTCCTGGTGGTGAAGATGTATACATATTTGCTGATTATAGTGATGACATGATCACCCCACTTCGAGCTGTTGCAGCCTGCAATTTAGCTGAAGTAAATTCAGATTTCTTACTGGATGGAGAAGGAACGAGTAAAGGAAATTTGGGCACAAGAAAGAGCGCTATTGCTGTTGCAGCTTCAGATGATGCTGATGCTTTTATAGCAATGGGTTCAGAAACAGCAGATAATCCAATCCATGTGATATGGGGGCGGTTCTTGTATGATATAGGAGCTAGTTTAGATGCAATGGACTCAAATTTTTCCCAACCATTGATTGATACTGTTGCTTATGGGCGGCCAGGGATTGCTGCACCCTCACATCAAGATCTTCGTGGTCGGATATTGAAGAGTCTTGTCGAGGAAGTAAAAAGTGATATTAATCAATATAAGACAAGATGGGTGAAGACTGGCTGTTCTCTTTTGGTTGAAGAATGCAACTCAGAAAGTGGTGTAACTATACTGAATTTTTTGGTGTATTGCTCCAAAGGAACAGTATTTTTGAAATCTGTGGATGCATCAAATCTTATCCACTCAACAGATGGTCTGTATGAATTGCTTAAACTAATGGTGGAGGAAGTTGGAGCTGGAAACATTTTACAAGTAATTACAAATGGTGAAGAACATTATATTGCTGCTGGGAAAAAATTAATGGATACTTTCCCTTCCTTGTATTGGGCTCCCTGTGCAGCTCGTTGCATTGATCTGATACTGGAGGATATTGGAAAACTTGATTGGATAAATACAGTTCTTGAACAGGCTAAATCTGTCACGAGATTTGTCTACAATAACAGTGCAGTGTTGAACCTGATGAGGAAGTTTACTTCTGGTAGTGACATTGTGCAACAGGGTATAACACGCTCTGCTACCAACTTCACTGCATTGAAACGAATGGCTAATTTCAAACTTAATTTGCAAACCATGGTAACCTCACAGGAGTGGATGGACTGCCCTTATTCAAAGCAACCTGGAGGATTAGCAATGGTAGATATTATAACTAATCGGTCATTTTGGTCTTCATGCATCTTGATCATCCGTTTAACAAGTCCTCTCCTGCAAGTTTTGGTAATAGTTAGCAGTGAAAAGAGGGCTGCGATGGGATATGTTTTTTCAGGAATATATAGAGCCAAAGAAACCATTAAGAAAGAACTTGTGAAGAGAGAGGATTATATGGTCTACTGGAATATTATAGATCATAGGTGGGAACAACAATGGCAAACTCCTCTTCACGCTGCAGGTTTCTTCTTTAACCCCAAGTTCTTTTATAGCATTGAAGGAGATATGCACAATAAGATTTTGTCAAGGATGTTTGATTGCATCGAGAGATTGGTTCCTGATACTGAAGTCCAGGATAAGATTGTCAAGGAGCTAACCTTGTATAAAAATGCAGAAGGAGACCTTGGGAAGAAGTTGGCGATCAGAGCTAGAGGAACTCTGCTTCCTGGTAAGGATACTTTCATTATAGTTTGATTACTGCTGCTGTTTCAATCTAGTGTTCAGATTCTTTGCTTTCTTGTAAGAGCTTTCTAATAATATTAGTTCTGATAGTACGCCAATTGTTGTCATACCACGGCAAGTATGTGCATGCAACCATTTAAGAAACCTCTATGAAAATATTGTCAACATAAGTTTCCTTTCATTGTCGAACTCATTTCATACTGTCAAATATCATAAAAAATTTAGGAATATCAACATAACTTCACTTGTGCCTGTTTGGCATGTTTCTGCTACTGTGTTCAACGTATTTGACATAAGACACCATGTAGGCGGTTATATTTATTCTTTGCAATCCTTGCTTGTACAAGAATTTCATCTTTCTGTCATGTAGTGGGTTACATTTCTTTTTCATCAATATTACTTGGAACTGATTTCGAAATATACCATGGCATTTTAGCTGATTGGTGGTCTATATATGGCGGATCTTGCCCAAATTTGGCACGTTTAGCTGTTCGTATTCTCAGCCAAACCTGCAGTGCAATTGGGTGTAGCCATAATCATATTCCCTTTGAGAAGGTGCATCGCACAAGAAATTTCCTACAGCGTCAACGACTAACTGATCTTGTCTTTGTTCAGTACAACCTGCGTCTTAGACAAATGTAAGTAAAACCAATGACTGTTTATTTAGTTATTTGAAAATCAGAGAGGAAATAAATTTTGTTCTTTTGCTTACTGATTTTCTTGCAGGGTTGATGGAAACAAAAAGCAGATTCCTGAGGACCCCATATCATTTGATGATGTCAGTCTTGTTGAAGACTGGATCACACAGAATGAGCTTTGCCTAGAAGACTCTGGGAGTTCAGATTGGATGTCACTAGTTCCACGTTCTGTTTATACAATGCCACTGGCACCATCAACTGATGAAAGTGAAGACGTCGCTTCTGGTAATTGCCTTGCTATGCTCAAGAATGTCTCAAGTCAGCTCCTTTTCTTAATCAAACTAAACGCATTGGTCTGTATGCAGGGTTTGATGATTTTGAGATATTTAATGGATCGAAGGATGTTTAAAATGAGAAATGGAGATGATGAAGTAAACCATGGAGAGTTCATATTGATGGCTGGTTATGTTTTCCACCATATGCTCACATTGGAGAAAGGTATTGTAATGTTTGAAGCAATGAATAGGAACTAGTTTGGGGCTGTGACTCCTGTCAAGTATGACACTAATGTTGTGCAATTCGGACCTTCCTAAATATGGCATAGTTGAATACTTTAAGCGCTGCATCTTTTTGGAGTCCAGTAAAATTTTCTGGTTTGTGCTTCATCTGCAGAGCGCAGGGCAAAATCCGCACATGGAGTAACACCATGGCTTCCTTTTCATGGGAATCTTTTGATCATTTTGCTTTCATGGCTTTGAGTTGACTCACCTTAAACCCTTTTGACATCAAGAATAATTACATTTCTGGGGATCACAAAGAGACATCATCGCTGGTTTTATGACTGAATTTAAATTATGATACAAGGAATCATTGCAAATACAACAACTAAGCCTCAATCCCAAAATAGTTGCGTCAGCTAGATGGATCCTCTTGTGCCATTATGTGTGATCATACACCGAATCTGCCTCAATATCAACAGATCTTAAATCCTTTAAGCTACTAAAATTTTTTGAACTGGCAATCATAATGGCGCCGAGAGCTTTGGGGTCTTCAGGATGCATCTCCATGAAATGTTGAGTGGCAGTACTTGTCTTTGAATTCTTTCAATCAGACATTGATGGGTAATGTGTTGAATTCAGCTCTTGTTCGGTCGCCAAATAACTTGATTACAATATTCAATCTACCTTTATAAAGCAGGGTGTAGTGGTCGCTAGATGCCTGATCTCCATGTTTCTTGTTCATCACATGCTCAGTTTTTTCCAGTTTTTTTTATAACCCACTTGAGAATTTAATCAAACATCCAGGAGTGATGGCTTTCATCACTTGGGGTTTGACTTGAAAAAAGGTCCTGGGTTGCCGGGTCAAGCTGTGTTCACCCTAATAGGCCTATTATTTTTATCAAAAATATTTGTTTCAATTTTTCTGCAAAAATTCTTTAATGTTGAGTTAGCCGAGTTTGGATTGATTTAGCTGAGTTAACCTAATCAGGAGGTTTGGATGAGTCAATGTCAAAACTAGTTCATCTTGAAACCTAATCTCCAGATCATAAGATTTTCAAGGCGACCTACCAAGCTAGGCTAGACCGCGTTTAAGAATAAACGAATCAAAGCACTTACATCCAATCAATAAACTAATAAATGCAAACTTGAATATTACATGAATTGAACGTTTCTTCTGTCACATGGAACGAGGCAAGGGATAATAAAGAAAACAAATTCCTGACCACTGCTCAAAAACCTAATCTAGAAAGCATACTAATACAGCTTCCAACCTCTTATGTATAAACTGGAACGGAACAAGGAATTTTTTTATAAAGAAAATGGGCCAAAAAACCTGAAGCATTGAGCAGGACCAAAATCCAAAATGCCAAAACTAATAACGCTTCCCAAGAATTACCCCAATGATGATAGATACCAAGGCCACTCCCAAGATGAATTTAAAGTTCATGGCAGGCGAAACATCGACAGTTTGAGTATGTGTTTCAGAAGAGGATAAGGCTTGCGCAGATGCAGCTTCTAACTTTTTCTTGCTCTTTCTTTTTGTGGGAGTAGAAATGGCGGCGCTGATATCTCTGGATTTGATCTCTACTCCTTTCTGTTCAGCTGGACTGCTTCCATCACCCTGCTATATATCTCAGTGTAAACAAATGTTCGATTTTTACATTTAAATGACTAGTATAATAACGTGTCCACTGACCATTTATTTCCAACTTCACCTCCTCATGGCTTATTTTTTCCAGTTTAGACAATGAAAATTCCATGAATAGGGGGAGATATAAACTGACCTTTTCCAATAATTTAGCATCAGCCTCTTGCAGTTTCTGCTCAAGTTCCTTCACTTGGTTCTCTAGATGTGACACTTCTTTGTTCTTGGCTTCAAGGTCTGCAAAGGATTTCTTCAGAGCTGCTTCCTTTTCCAGCTTTTGAGAATTTGCTTCTTTCTGTTTGGTTGAACATTAGAAAGAAGTGTCAGTAAAGTTTTTTACGAGTTCCTTGCATAGAAACAATGGGAGGCCTACACGAAGCTACAGTCAGAGATGTTGTTCAGTATTCAGTAATAAACTTAATGGAACATCAGAACCCTATTTTTGAACTCGTGCTTGATTCTTGAAAAAATACCTGTTCTTTTAGTTCAACTTCAGCAGTCGTCAATTGTTTTTCAAGTTCCTCGAGAGAAGTTTGCAATGCTGACTTCTCAGCAACCTCAGCCTTGAGATTTTCAATCTCAGATTTCAAGGCATCTTCATTGGCCTTCTGTCCCTTCAGTTCTTCCTCGAGCTGAATGATCACTGACTGAAGTTCCTTCTTTTCATGTTGATATGTTTCATTGAGCAGGTTGCTCTCTTCCAAAACTGAAGATATCTGCGATTTGAAAGTTTATCAGGTTAGAAGACTATGGACATAAGAATTGCCAAATCATTATTTACCACGAAAAGGAAAAACAAAAATGATGCTACAAACCTGAGAGTGTAATTTCTGCCCTTCATCAGTAAGCTGCTGCCGCAAATCCTCTACGGCCCTCTTTGAAATGTGAAGCTGCTCAATAGTTCCATCCTTCTCAGAAAGGATTGTAGATAGTTTTGCCTCTAAATCTCTGAGTTTGGACTCATATGAGGCTAGCTCCTGAGTGAGCTTCAAATTATCCTCAGCTAGCACACCACTCTCTTTTTCAAAGTGACCTTTCTTTGTTTTCAGTTCCTCTACAACAGTTTCCAGATGTGTTACTTTCAGGAGAGTCTCTTCCAGCTCGCCTTTTCGAGATTCAGAAATTTTGGATGCTTCATGAGCCTGTTCTTCATACAGTTTTACTTGCCCCTCAAGTGCTTTTAGCTTCTCATTCAAATCTCTTGTTTCTACATCCTTCAGAGTGAGGCTCTGAATGGCCTCTTGTAATTGTGTTTCAGCGTGCATCATTCGCGACTCAGTTGCAGAATGAAGTTCTATGGCTCTTGAGTGCCTGTCTGTTATTTCTGTGATCGTGCTTGCGTGAGAAGCAAGTTGTTGAGATGTGGCTTCCTTCTCAGAAACGGCAGAATTTAGCAATTCCTGAATTTCATCAATCTTGCTTTTCAGTTGATTGTTTGTCTCAACTAAGAGTTCATTCTCTGAGAAGGAGTTGGAAAACTTGGTTTCTGCTTCCACTATCTGACTTTTGAGTTCTTCATTGGAGGTTTCCAAAGCTACCATTTTTAACAAGCACAAGTCCAATTCTTCGTTCAAAAGTGCAGACCTTCCAGTTGCTTCAGTTATCTGCTCTTTGTATGCCTTTACTTGGTCTTCAAGAGTATTCAGTTTCACAAACAGGGATTTTGCTTCAGAATCCCTGTTAGTGAAATTTGTTAATGCTTCTTGAAGTTTGATTTCTGAATCCCTCGTTAGGGCTTCGTGTAATGACTCAAGCTCTGACTTTCTAGAAGTGGCTTCCTCTAATAATTTCTCTTGTTGCTCAAGTTGCTCCTCTGCAGATTTGAGCTTCACCATTATATCACTTTCTTTCAATCCAGCAGCCTTCAGATCATTTTCAATGCTTTCCAACTTCTCTTGCATCACGGTCAATTCACTACGCAACACTCCCACAAGATTCTCAGCTTCAGTCAGCTTCTCATTGGAACTGCTTGATGCCTCTTCCAGCCTTTTCTTTTCATCAGTGACCAAATTCAGTAATTCTGTTAGCTCTTTCTCCTTCTCCCCAGCCATCTGGAGCGAAGCTTCAAGGCTTGATGACCTTGCTTGGTAAGCCTCAATTTCAGATGCTAGTTCAGATATCTTATCTAAGTATTTACGGGAATCTGCTTCTGCATCCACACATTTCTTTTCAAATGCACTGTTCTGCTCTTCAAGTTCCTTGATTCTGTACTTTTCTGCTTCAAGCAACAGCACAAACTCACTTGCCTTTTTTCCAGCATCCTCTAATCTGGAATGAGATGTCTGGAACAAATCTTCAAGTTCAAGGCTGCGCTGATAGTGCATTTTTGCTCGGTCCTCATGCCCAGCACATTTTTCTTTTGCAATTTTCAACTCCTCCTCAAGTTCTGAATTCCGAGATGATGATTGATTCAGGGAAGATTCAAGGTGGCTTATCTTTTCCTGGTATTCCTCCATCTGGGCACTCAACTGATTCTTTTCCCCCTCTACCTCTTTCAGTGTAGTACCGAGTTCAGATATTTTCTCTGAGAATTCTCTCGCCTCTCTCTCAGCATCACTGCTTTTTAGTTCGACCAAATTTAACTGTTGCTCAAGTTCCACATTCTTCTTCTCTGCTGCAACGAACCGTATCTCAAGCTCTCTCAGTTGTGATTTTGCCTCTTCTGCTGCTTCATTTGAAGCTCGGATTAAATCCTCAAGCTCCAGGTTCTTTTGAGAGGCAGTTGCTGCAGCAGCTCCAGATTCACTGTGGAGATCTTCCAGAACCTTCAACTTCTGTTCTAGCTCTGCACTGTTTGACAAAGCTTGGGACAAAAGAGAATCTGCTTTACAGAAATTTTCATCTGAAGTTTTCAACTTTTCCTCAAGCTGACCGCACACCTCTTTCATCCGTGCTGCATTACTTGTGAGATCCGCCATGGCTGCTTCTAGAGCTTCTTTTTCTTTCAGTACTTTAGCCAATTCTTCCTGTACAGTTGAGACATGTGCTTCATGAGTTTTCAGCCCAGCCTCAACTGATTCCCTTGTGTTGATTTCTTCCTGCAACCTCAGCTTCATGCCTTCCATCTCCGAAACCTTTGCTTGAAGATCTTCTTTAGTTGCAGTGAGCAAATTCTCAAGAGCCAAGAAATCTTCCTTCACCTGAGATTCTGAAGCTTTCTTGAGGTCCAATTCCTGGGTCAGTTCGCCGATGAGAGCCTCTTTTGAAGAAAGTCTTTGCTCTATGTCCAGCTGCTGTGATTTTGAAGCAGCCAACTCTTTATTAGCTACTGAAAGTTCTGCTGTCGTGCTCTTAAGTGCCCCTTCAACTTTCAGATTCTCTGCAACCTTCTCGTACAGGCCCTTGACTTCCTCCTGAAGAGTAGCCATCTGATTTTCCATTTCTTTTGCACTCAGTTTTGCCGCCTCAAGCAGCCTTTCAAACTCCAAGGCCCTCTGCGTCTCGGATTCAGCATGCAAACCACTTTCTTTGTGCAGCTCCTCAAACTTCTTTGCCTCACCAGAAGATACTTCCAGCTCATGTTCCAACTCTTGCATCTTCTTTCTTGAATTCTCGAGTTCAAGGGTGAGACCATCAAATGATTCCTTAACCTCAACCAATTCCTTATGCTTGGTTTCTTTTGCTTGTAAAGCTTCTTGCAAAGTGTGGAGCTGTGCACTAAATTTCTCCTCAGCTTCAATTATCTGCTCTTGCAATTTCTTGTGACTGATTTCAAGCTCTCCATACTTCTTTCCACTTTCATCCAACTTCTCATTGGCCAGCAAGACATCATCCTTCAGCAGTGTATTCTCGGATTCAGAATACTTTAATGCTGCGGATACTCTTTCCAATTCGAGCTCAAGTTCCTTCAGCTTCTCTTGGGCCTCTAGCAATTCTCTGGTCGAACCGCTTAAACTTCTTTCCACAACAGATGGCTTATCAGCCTCCCCGGCAGATTTCGCCTCAGCGGTATGAGAACCACCGTCCTTCCCATCAAGTGATTCCTTCTCCACTTTGATGAATTCTCCATCAGTTTCATCCTCTTCCTTCCTCCCTTCCTTTTCTACATGCGTCAAGTCTCCATTTGTAAGCTGTAATAACATCACCAGAATCAAAACTGAGCTGACAAAGAAGGGTTTTTTTTCCAAAAAAGAGAGAAAAAATCCACAGCAACTTGGCATTTCAGCAAGTTTCTGCAATGCAGGCTAATGTCACTTTCATCAAGTTTATTCAGGCATTAAAATTACCTTAATAAGATCAGCAACATCAGGATCACCCTTCACAACTGGAACTTCTGAACTGACTTGTGTCTCCCCTTCCATATCAAACCAACTTCACTTTCCTAGATTTCTCCTGAATTTTTAACAAGTTGGCAGTTAACACAACATTTTCTTTCATGATTTACATAGCAAAGCCTCAAAACTCAAAAGACATTGAGCAAGCAACATGGTGTCTTTCGTTACTGTATCTACTGCATTGCCAGCATGGAGATCAGAAATCGATATTGCTGACTGGCTCAGATGTTACAGTGCTATAGTTTCACATGTTTCTCGTAATCAACAAGTGTCTCACAATGATATTGTAGCAGCCGGCTCGTGAACACTTAAATTACTATGATTTTGGTGAGAAATTATAATGTTTTCTTAACAGACACAGTTTATACTACTATTATCTATGTAATGAGTTTATGAAAAAATAAAAATTATAAAATGCCAAGTCAATTAGCCGAGGTGGAATTAGTTGGACGCAAATAAAGTTATAAGCCTCGACTCAAGATCAGGTACTAGATCAACTTATAAATAGGTGGATCATCTGAACTTCTCTTTTTTTATTTTATCATTAAACCAGGCCGGAGCTAAACTTGAGGTTAACAAATCATCGAGCAGGGTTTCCTAAAGATGCGCGCACAAGTGAATTACATGATCATGTGCCGACAAAACTACCTGACGTGGAAGCCTAAATAGGACATGGTACACGTCATCATAGACATAGCCAAACAAATTATTCAACGGGGAAATGCATTTCATAGAACATAAAATTCCACGATGCTACATTTTACCAGGCTGTATGCTTTGCTCTCCACCTGCCCTCTTGGAAGGGCAGCCGGCCTGGTAGGTACCCGTCCCAACCCATCTATGAACAACCCGTTTCCCGGCCCCAAAGATCTTGTCATTTATTTCTATACACGTTATCAAATTTCTAGATTTTACTACACAAAGTCTAAACATATATAGTTGAAAAAAAAAAAAAAAACATGTTTCGAGATCAAAACATGACACCAAAAAAGTAGCTATTAATGGAATTGGTGGGTTCAGAAATCCTGGCGCAATTTATGTGACATATCACAACAACATGGGAACCTGGTAATAATTTGTATCCCATGATGTTTATCCAAAATACATCATAAAATTAAATTAAAATTAAAAAAATACTATACTGGTATTAAGATAAAGAGCTTACTATTATTCTTGTACGTATTCAAATACAATTTACTAGGACTATATAAGATCCCAAATCACCTAACCTATTATTATGACATCCCATCATGTGCAAATGTGAAAAAGTCATGTGGGGCCTCATTAATTTTCACTCAAGGGCCATCAAATCCTCCTTTTCCATGATTGACTATGGAAACATGACCGTCCAATTGGAAAGCAGATGAGATTGATCAATCAAAACATTAAACATGAAAAATTACCATGTATTGAAGCAAAAAATAAAAAAAATAAAAGCGTACATATCGAGACCAGAAAGGATGCATAGCGGGTGGGATCCTATCAAGGCTGGCATTCCATCTGTATCTTATCTCTCTTTTGCATATTTTTGTTTTATTTCCCAATTTTAAAGTTAAAATTGTGTGACAGCTCAATTTAAACCTTTTATATCATCAAATAGCTCCATACAGGCACACCCTTAAATATGAAAATTAATCAAGGACGGTGACCCCTACCCAAGTTTCTATAATCCTTCTCTGTTGTAAATCGTACGCCCAATAATGACTCTGACAGATACGAAATTAGAAATATGTAACCAGTTATATTGTATCATTTCAGAAAAATAAATTGTAATGTGTGAATTAAAGAAAAAACAGTTTTTCATTAAAAAAATATATGGCCAGCAAAATTTGGTCTACTGCAAATTTATTCAAACCAGTTTAAATGGATTAATACATGTTAATCATAAAAGAAAATTTTTATTAAAAAAAAGTTTAAAAAATATATTTTTTATTTTATTTATAAAATATCAAATTAAGTTTACACTGAAAAACATGTTAACTAACTAGATCAAACTGAATCAATTTTAACATAATTTTCTTGAAATCTAACCTAAATTATATTATATCTTTTAAGAAAAATCAATTTAATTTATGAATTAAAAAAAAACAGGCCAGTAAAATTTGCTCTGCAAATTTATTCGATCTAGTTTATATCAAGACTCGAGTTACAGATTACATGATTAGTATAGGTTAATTATAAAAAAAAAATTATTTAAAAAAAATTATTTATTTTATTTATTAAAAAAATCAAATCAAGTTTACACTGAAAAACATGTTAATTAACCAAATCAAACTAAATCAATTTTAATATGATTTATCTAACCCAAATTATAGTCAGGTTGACTCGGACATGGTTTGAATAATAATGCTCTAGTGTTATAAATTGTAACATGGCTATTTAATTTTTCATGTAACAATAAAAATTCAAGATACTAGCGTGAAGTAACAATTTCAAAGGATAAAAAATTGAATTTTTTCTTTTTTATTCCAAATTATTGTTGGAGACTGTTTGGTGAAATGATATTTTTAAAATATTTAATTTTTTTATTTTAAAAAATATTATTTTAACAATTTTCAAGTAAAATTTAAAATATAATACTAAAACGTTCTAAACAACCTCTGACAATCATTGACACATCCACTGTTAGCTGGAGTGGAAAAAACAAAAACGTTTGGCTACAAAACGATCTAAAACAAATTCCATGCGTTCTTAAAGATTGATCACTGAAAGATACTACAAAAAAGCAAATAAAATCAGATTTATTTTGACAAAAAAAAATTGACAAACAACCACCGTGTTCATTGATCTTTAAATTATGAATAAAAATTTTATTTTTACTAACCAGAAAGGAAAATAATAAGAGGTCAATGATCAGACCTAAAATAGAGGCTTTTGTAAAAAAGAAAAAAAATAAAGCAAAGTGATCAAAGCTTTCTGCTTTTATTTCCTTTCCTTTTTCAAGCAACATTTCCAGCAAGCAAGGTATTTATTACCCTTTCTATGCCCATCCATTTCAGATTTGAACATGAAAAAATTATGAACAGAGTGATGATCAAATTCTAAAAAAAATAAAAAGCACAGCCCAAGATCGCAAACAAACTGAACACTGAACCATCATCATCAACAACATCACAAAAATATTGATCACTGCAAGAAAAACACACTTCACTGATGATCTCTTGATAAAAAAGACTGAAACTTTGAGCAAGAAACAGAGCTAAAGAAAACACAGACAAAAGATAGTTTACCTGAGAGAAAAATCGAAGTTGGATTACTTCCTTTATCTTAAAAAAATGGGATTTCCCTGTTTTACAAGAAAAACGAAAAAATTAGAGAGAGTTACGGTGGCAGTGGTGGAGGAGAAGAGAAATTTGAGAGAGGAAAAGTTTTTTTCTTTGTATTTTTTTATAGTGTGTGAGAGAAAAGAAAGAGAGAATCCTATACAAAGGAGGGAGGGAGAGGAGGGAGAAGTGGACTCCACCTAGGAGTGATTGGTGGGGTCAGGCCAATAGGACAGTGGTTGGGTCGGAACGCTGCCGGTTTGATTCCATCTTAGGTTTTTGCCCCTTGATCTCTTTTTACTGACCATATATAAATTGTCTAAAACATTGATAAGAATGTTTTATGAGCTCTTATTTGATTTGAAGAAAAAGAATTAAAAAATGAATAATTAGTTACAAATTCATATAGGAGTTTCAATTAGTTTGCTGAATTAGATTAAGAAATTAAAATAGATCATACATTATTGATAATTTTAATCATCATATTTCTTGTATTATATTAATGTTATAAGATAAATTTATATTTCTGTATTTATTGTCCGCACGAGATGATATTAGTATTTTGAGATAATCCTGATCATTAACTTATGTTATTAATTTGGTTGTATCTGTTGGCTTGATTTGAATCCAATTATGTTTGCTATTTTGGGGTGATATTAAAAATAGAATTGGGAAGAAACCTAAAAATTAGTTTGTTTTTGTGTTTAAAAAGTATTTTTAAAAAAAAATTAATTTTTTTTATTTTTTTCTCTAAAATAATATTTTTTTGTGTTTTTAAATCATTTTGATGTGTTAATGTCAAAAATAATTTTTTAAAAATTAAAAAAAATTTATTTTTAATGTATTTTCAAGTGAAAAGTACTTTGAAAAGCAACCACAACTATACTTTCAAACAGATTGATGTTAGGTATTCACTTGTTTTTTTAAAAACAAAAATAAAACTATAACTTTCAGGAATTGAACTTGAAACCTTTAGCTAATAAAATTGTATGTTTACCATATCCATCATTTCTTTTTTAAATTTTATATAATTTTCTTTTTAAAATTAGATGTTCAAGTTAGTTTATATGTATCTCGATTAATTTTATAAGTTTTGAAGTTAACGACCTAATAATTTAATAACTTAATCATTCATTAATTTAATAATATAGACATAAACTCACATTTGGTATGCTAGTAAAAAAAATGTTTTTCAATAAATCAAGCGATTTTTCATAATTATATTTTACATGAAAAAAAAAATTAAATAAATCAAGTTAATCATGCTCAATTTCTGATTGCCTACAGTCCAATCTCGGTGAATTATTTCTGACAACATAAATTTCATCTCATAGGTGGAAAACAAAAATAAATTATATATAGAATATTTGTATTTGAAACCGATTATTTAAATAACAATAATTAATTATCTAATTTGTTCTTTCTTCTATCATATATCTAATCATAATTAGCTAAATTTAAACCAAAACGATTTTATGCTTAGCCTTTTTCTTTTTCTTTTTCTTTTTGCCATATATGTAAATAAGTTTTAACAGCAATGATCATCATCATCTAGTAAGTTTGACCATCAAATTACTTGTTATTTTACCTATGTATTTTACAACTGTCTGCTGTATAGTAAAAAAAAAAACCCAAGAAAAATAATGCCTCTATTGTATATTAAAATGATTTTTAAAATTTTTTATTTTTGATATTAGAATATTAAAACCATAAAAAACATAAATCTAATATATTTTTTGATAAAAAACAATTTGAAACATAAATTAAAACACAAAAATAAACAGAGGGTCAAAAGCATTGGTACCTATTTTTTAATTTCCTTATTATACCAGGCTCGGGTGGTGCAGGTCAATTTAATCAACTAAACAAGTTAATTCATGGTCAAAATCTATGTAAAATCTAATTTTAAAAAAATCAAATTAAATCATGAACTTAAACTAGTTTTATATTTAATTTTTATTATTACAGGCTGCAATTAAAGAATTTTTTCAATCAAAACTTTGAGTATTGGAACTAATTAACTTCATCTCAAATTTTTATTTTTTTAAAAGATGAATCTTATTCATATAAGATCATTAAATTCATTATAATTCTGCTTTCCAATATTTGTTCTCGATCTTTATCATTGAAAAGTAATACATAAGACATGTATTGTGCAATATATAATTTAATTTCGTGGGGTTATGAGTCTTTTTTTTTGTTTGAAAGTCTCTTCTTCTTCTTGTTTTTATTTCCCTTAGTAAGGAGCAACTCGATAGTTTTGGCATCGCAAAATTATATACAATAAGTAGACAAAAATGTAAGACATTTTTAAAGTTTATAACACAAAGAAGGTGCCATTGGTCACTGAACAACAAAGAAAAATGTGTGGCTTTTTGGTCTCAAAATGGCGGCACTTGTCGACCGACCAAACCGCCCTTCTACGTGTGCTGCATAGGCGGCGACTGTCTTTTCTTCGGCCGAGCGTGACATTTGCTCCTTTTTTAGGTTTTTTTTTTTTTTTTTCTGTAGTGGATTTTTCAAAATTAGTTTGCATGTTAATTATTATTTTTAATAATTTTAAAAATATATTATCTGATATATTTTTTAAAACATAAGAAATTTTTCTATTTTATGATATGATGTATCTAAAAGAATTTAATAAATCTTTTTATGTGTTGATTTCAAAGTTTGAATCTAAAACATCAAGAAAAAATGTAATTTTTTTAACTAGTAAATCAACTATTCTAGATTCTTTTTATCATTGTTTTAAAGTTTGGATTTGCATGGTAGGTAAACCCACACTCAAGACCTAAACCCTATTCAATTTGGAAAAAAATAAAAAGTAAAAATAACTAAAATGACCACATCAAAGGCTTGGATTAAATTTAATGATTCAGGCGTGATATAGTTAAAATCTAAATTATATAATTTTTTTCATTGAAATTTTTTATTAAAACAATATTATTGATTTTATTTTTTAAAAAAATCTTTTTTAGTTAACCCTTCATGTCTATAACTCGAATTTTAACCAAAATCCACCCTTCATTGGATTTGCTTTTTATAATTTTTTTTTTATCAAGAGACTAGTAGGTGGATAGTAAACAAAAGTTTTGTGTATTTGCTTCTTCATCATTCCATAGGCTCCTAACTAACATTTGATGCTATTAGAAAATCTAAATCGATAATGTACTGATGATATTTTAAAACATTCAAATAGTTTAATGAAAAATTTTATATTTTAAATAATTAGTTAATATTATAAAAATTTGATTCATTCTCCTTTTGAGATGATTGATATCTGGTACTTGTAAATTTCTTTTTAAATAAATTTGAAAATTCTTTAAAAATTAAATCAGTGATTTTTAAAGAGAAATACAATAATCTTATAAATATATACTTTGTAAATAAATATACAGTAGATAATGAAGATTTTGAACCCCTTGATAGTTGAAGAATTAATAATTTATTTATAACTCACTATTAACGGGATGATATTAAAAAGTAAAAATATCATTGATATTTATATTAATATTAATGAAAAATATCCCTATTATGTATATTAAATAGAAAAAAAAATTTCCAACATGGAAAATAACTTGTTTAATTGTATGGTTCTATAAGTTTGTTTGATTAATTCTCGACC
Organism: Populus tomentosa; assembly: GCA_018804465.1. NCBI lineage: Eukaryota > Viridiplantae > Streptophyta > Magnoliopsida > Malpighiales > Salicaceae > Populus > Populus tomentosa. Next base: position 1,416,086 of record CM031979.1, on the reverse strand, counting down.
TTTTTATTTATTTATAGTCTATAGCCCTTCAGGTTTGCAAGTTTGATCAGTTTCTTAACTTGCATGAGTCATCGTCGTCTATATTGGTATGTGTATAGTTGACCCTTTTATGGTAGGAGGGAGGCCTTCAAACAAATGAAAGAAATGGTCACAAACATGCATGAGTTTCTTAATTTCCACAATATCTTTAATTAGTTGATAATTTCATTCACATATATATATATATATATATATATATGAATATTTATTATTTAAGTATTATTTATTATTCAATGTAAAATAAATAGTAATATTTATTTATTTATTTGAGATATGCACATAAATTCTATGATGGAATTATAAGTATCATATGTGTGTGTTGTGTTGTGTTAGTATTAGATGATGTATATAGTATATCGAATTAAAAAAACATTGCACATATCTATCTATATAATATAAATAAATATATTTTGATTTAGATTTGGGTTAAATTTTAAATCAAGTTTATAATATTTATATTGTATTTATAACTCACCAGATAAGACAAGTATTCTTAAAAACTCATCCATTTAAGTTGGGTTCGATGAATATTCATTAAATTCATAATAAATTTTTATTCTAGAAAACAAGTCCTGTGCATTCTATTCATTTTTTTTTCAAGTTTTGAATCTTAGAAATATAATATGAAAACTATACAAAATGCACCTAGACAAGCCAATCGTTCTTTTTCTATCATTTAATTGGAGGTCAATACATATGCCAAAGCTAATAATTCTAGTTAGAAATAGCTAAACAAGTAAAAGGCCGTCCGTTCAGCAATAAATTAACAAATCGAAGGATACGTTAATATTTGTTATAAACATTATTGTGCAAGAAGGGCTCAATACTCCATCCACTTGCTGTATTGATTTATTATGCTGAATTTTCCTATTCATTTTGGCAACTGGTGAATCTTGAAACTTGACCTGGTCTTATACGGTTGACTTCTACAAAGTCTATAGAATACAGGAAAGATATGCTATCGTTCTAATTAAAATACAGGAATTTATTTTAAAATTATTATAAAAACATATTTGTTATATTTTTTTCAATAAAATATTTATTGTCTATGCCACAATTATTTACAGCCAATCCATCATTGATTACCATTAAAAATATAAATAAAATAATTCTGTCTATAAAGTTTTTGTGGATTTTTTTTTGCATTTTTCTCTATCTATAAGATTATTAATGTTTGGTTTTTTTTATTTTCGACAAAATTAACAATGAAACAATGAATTATTAATTATTAATATTTTAACAAATGAATTTTATTAGTGATGCTGTCGGTAAAATTATTATTAATAAATTATATGTTTTACACTGACAAAATAAATACATTGATAAAATTGTTTAATGGTATAGTGAAAACACGATGTATAGTTATCCAGAAATATAAGAAGAGTAAATAGATACATAGCATAATAATTCTTGTAGATGGTGAGCCTCTACTAACCAGTCCCAAAGTCGTGGAGGTTAAAAAAAACTCAGAGACACCCCATTCTACAAAATGAAATAAAATATACATAATATAATGATAGAAACATCACAAAGGGATCATTAGATGACTTCAAATTTTGGAAGGGAAAGAGACAAAAAGATGTTTCCAAGAAGTAGTTGTGTCTATTATTGCGATTTACGGTGCTTTTTAATCGAAGTGTATTTTTTATTTAAAAATATTAATTTAATGTTTTTTAAATTATTTTTTTTTTTTAAAAAAAACAACCTAACCACGCTTGACTAGTTGTTTTTCGTCTTAAAAATTCAAAGCGCAACACCTAACTGTTTTTTTTTTTTATAAGGATGAGTCATTTTCATAGCTAAAATTCTTTCAAATTCGAGCACCAAAATGGGATGAAGTTGTATAGACTTGTTTGTCACCTTTTCTTTCTCCCAAGAGAGTGATTTATCAGTGGCCAAAGATTTATTCTGCTATGGCTTTTGGTGGGTTCCATTGCCACCCCAATTTGGATGGAATTACAAGACACCAATTCGAACGAATGCCTTGAAGAAAATTAAAAACACAAAAGTAAAATCTTGTTTACTATATAAACTAGTTATTTTTTCCAGTAAAATCTTTTTTTTTTTGCAGTATCATGAAAAATAAATAAATAAATACTTAATAGTATTTGATTATACCATGAAAAATAATTAAAAAATAAATTATTAATATTTTAATTTATTTTTTCAAGTTTATTAAAGGCTCTAGGGACCAAATTTAACAAATGAAAAGGTCAAAGAATGATGAAATTGAAAACACAATTTAATTTTATATTTATTTTAAATAAAACAAATAACAATATAGACTAAACCTAACAAATAAAAAATTTGAAAGATGATGAAATTAAAAAAAATAATCAATTTCATGAATTATTTCAAATAAAATAAATAGCAATAAAAAAAATAAGAACAAAAGTTGGTATAAAAATCAATTTAAATCAAATTTTAAGAGACAAAATTGAAAAGAATAAATAAAAAAAGGGATCAAAACAATATATAACAATTAAAAAACTGAAAATTAAATTTAATATAACCAATAAATATCAATATTTTTTTAAGAAAATTAATTACAATCTCTACAAAGTGTATTATGCTTAAAAAAATATTTTCTTAAAAACTAAGTTAAATTTATCAACTGCTATAAGTATTTTCAATTGACTGATATTAAAAGTGTTAGATAAATAGAAATTTGTTATCATCTATGGCTAGCTTTCTTAGTGACGAAGAGAATATTATTATAAATTCTATAAAAATGTGAGAAGAGAGAACAACACACCAAAAGCAATATAATAAAATTGATTTAAAAAGTGAATTGATCGTAACCTTTTGGATCCTTAACAATATATGCCAATATCTAGAAAGCTGGGATTATGAAATCTCCGCAAGATAAAAAAAAATTAAAAAATTCAGGTGCTTTGTCAATTAAATAAAAATGAATACTATGTGATAGCGGCATTAAAATATTTGATAGTTAATAAAATTTATTTTCTCTCTTAACTTTTTAAATTTTAATTTTAAACTTAATATATATATATATATATATATATTTATATATATATATATATATATTTATATAATCTTACACCCTCTCAACCCCCCCCCCTCTCTCAACCCCCCCCCTCTCTCTCTCTATATATATTTATATATAGAGAGAGAGGGGGGGGGGTTGAGAGGGTGTAAGATTTTTATTATAACACTAGAAATAATTTATTATGAATTGCTATAGTAAAATTACTATTTTGCTCTTGGTGGAAAAAAAAAGCCTTAATGATGGAGTAATTTGATTTTTTTCATAGGTTTATTGGTTATTAAAAGATTGTTAAGAGGTATGCTAATCTTTTTCAAGTTTTATACATAGTGAAATATTGTATGTATATAAATTACATGATTTCTGAAAAAAATTTAAAACAATAAAAATATTTATTTATCTCTAAGATAAGAAAATTTAGAGTTTTTTACTAAGGGTTTTTAGGTTTTTCGCTTCTTAGAATATAGTAAAAATATGTTTTCACTCTTGAAAAAAATTAAAAAAAAGGCAAGTATGTAGAGGTATTTTTGTCCTTTCACACATGTTTACACACACACACACACTTTATGCTAGTTTGTGACCTTCTTGTATGTTTAAGTTGAAAAAATAACTTTTTAATTTAGAAAGTTGTAGGCACATGCTCGTTACATGTCAAGGAGTGATGGCATGTGCAACACTATCTGGTAGTCAAATTTGTCCTTCCGCCATGTCTTTGGAAGCACTATCATATTCTCTTCCTAATGATTTGACACGTGGTAGCAAATGATAAGCAATTTGTTGCTAGTGGTTTTTTTTTTTTGTCTTTATTTGCTCTTTATTCTAGAGAAAGTACATGTTTGTTATTTTTAATTTTAGTTTTTTAATTTCAGTCCTTATGTTTTTTATTGCTTATTCTCGTTCTTCTTCTTTTTATAAAAGTTTTTTATATTTTCAATTTAGTCTTTAAATTACAATTTATCATTTTTTTTTCATTTCGGTCTTTATTATTATTATTTTTTTTCTTTGGGTCTTTTTTTCTACAGTTTTATTCGTTTTCAATTTCAACATTCAATCAAAGTTTATGTTATTTATTTTTTCTAATTTAGTCCTCATTCTATTTATTTATTTTTCATTTTGTTAAAGTTTTTACTTTTCAATTTAACCCTCTAATTTATTTATATTTTTATGTCCTCTAATTTATTTTTTATTTTAATTTTCATCTTCATTCTTTTAATTATAATTTATTATGTGATTGATTTTTTTTACGATTTTAATATTTAGTGCTTGGTGGTTTCTTTATTTATGGTGCTTTGATCTAATAACATGAGTAATGAGTTTGAAAAACCAATATGGTTTAGTGTCTTTTTTTTTTAATGATTTTAGACATATAAGCTTTATTTTATAAAAAAATATTTATAATATGTTCAACATTACATAACATTTTTTTTCCTTTTCTTTTATTCAATTAGTTTCATATATGTTTCTATTTCAATTATCTTTTATTTATTTTAATAAACAAATTTAGTAGACACAAACGTGTAAATGTCTCATTTTACGAGATAAAATATCTTGATCTACATCTATCTTTTAATTTTTCCAGTTTCTCTTTCAATTATTCTCAATGATTTTTTTAATTTATTTACATAGTTGATTACTAATTTATTTGATTAGATGCTTGCATAATTTTTTTTATTTATACTTTGAATTTTTTTATGTAAAAAAATATATTAAAATAGTCTATATACCTAATTTTTTTTTTAAAAAAATTATTATCCGTGACGAAGCGCATGTAAAATAGCCAAGATTCATATAAAAAGTGTATACTTAAAATTATTTCCTTAAAAAAATTAATCTTAGTTGACGTTTCTAAATTGACCTAGAATATCTTTGACCATCAAATCTATAAAGAAAGAAAAGGTGGGAAAAAAAGTGGCAAAGTTCATACACATAATATTCGGAATATGGGCCAGGGCATAATAAAGAGATTGGGCTGGGTGTTGGCAGACCCAGAACTAGATAGTTCTGAACCAGCTGAATTATTGGCCCATTCAACCTTGACCAATCAGTTCCTCTCATGGTCACGGCTTGAAAACATTATCTTCATGGATAGATGTTGACACCACTTATCTGTTTAATTACTGTTAAAGAGTCAAGAACACCTCCCTTCTTGTACCTCCCTTCTTGTATTGAAAAAAAAAACAGGACTGGGAAAAATGGATGCAGGGATGCAAGTAGCGCTTCCCATACTAGGAGTTGTAGCTGCTGCTGCTGCTACTTTCTATGTTGTAAGCTTTTCTGAGCTTAGAGAGGTATCTATCTCTTAACATCTTTTCTCTTTTCTCCTCATAGGCAGATGTTGTGTTTGTTTTTGTTAATGTTTTGTTTTTGTTTTTGAACATGTAAGAAATCATTTAGAGATTTGGAAGAGTCTGAGGATGGAGGGTTTGAGTCATCTCTAAGCTCAAGAAAAAGGAGAGCAAGAAGAAAGGCAGAAAAAGAAGCCAAGAAGTGAAAGGACAAAGAAAGTCTACATTTGAATGATCTTCTGCTCACTTGCTGTTTGTTAAACATTCTCATGGAAGTTGAGACTTGCTTTTCATATATATATTTCTTGGTAATTAGATCAGAAACTTGGTTTTGAATAGTTGTTGTAATTGAAATACCATCATAATCTTAGAACAAATCCAACACTTTCAATAACTTAATTAGCTCCTATTTTATCTTCTTAATATGTTCAATTAAAACAATTATACGGGGGTATTGATTTTCACAATCAAGATGTTAATCATGTGTTCGATAACATGTTACATAGTATTTTTTTAAAAAATATTTTTTATTTTTAATATTAATATATTAAAATCATTTAAAAATACTAAAAAAATGTTAATTTAAAGTTTTTTTTAAATCAAATATACTTTTAAAAAATATTTAAAAATAAAAACCACCGCATTTCTGAACAATAATAAATCAAATGAGATTTTAGAATAATTTTATATTATTTTTTAAGTATATAAAAAGTCTTTAAATTTAAAATTTGTGCCAACATATTACTATGTTTTACTTAATTATTTGAGAATTTAAACAGTGAGTTTTAAAATGATTTTATATTATTTCCTGGTAACAACTAAAATCACCACCAAGTCAAAAGGGCAATCAGACCTCTTTGTACTACTGCTAGGCCCACTACAAGGCCTCCCCTTGAGATGGTGAAAAAGAAACCATGGCAATCAAAATTTTCAAAGACAATTTCTGAGCCTTTGTCCCAAGAAAAGTATGCAAGAAGCAATTGCTAAAGACGAGAAAAAAAATATGTCTGTTCAACTAGGGCTTGGGAGTTTGCTAGAAGCGAAAAGACCCTAGTTGAGTTCGTACTGGCATAAATTTATTTGGAGATCTATTCATATTCCCAAGCATAGTTTCATCACTTGGTTAGCAATATTCTACATGGGAAGGAGTATAAACGCTGCTGCCTGTCTTTTATGTGGAAAGCAAGCGAGGTCAGAGCTTTGTGGCAGGTTAAGCTCCTACTGGGTTTTGATGAAACGAAATATACAGTCATTCATCAAAAACATTCTAAGCCATGCATGTCCATGTTGGGAACAAAAACCTCTCCAATCTCCATTAACGATAGTTTAAGCTTTAGGGCTTATCTGAAATATGAACGTAGACATCCGGTAGAATTGGAACGATATAGAGAAAATCAGCGTGGCCCTGTGCAAGGATGACAGGCACAAACCTGAAATTGTTGTGTTTACTGTGTTTCTGATCATAAATGATCTTTTCTCTTCCATCCTATTTATCGTTAAGGTAGTGTTTGGTTAGGGTTCAAGATAGGAAGAAGCATCTATCGAGAGGATAAAAACGTGTTTAGTTGGAGGGACGATGATGATTTCTAAAGTAAATTTAAAGTGAATTTATGTTATTTCAAGACAAAAATGACAGGAAATATATCCTTTTTATCTCAACTATCTCTATTTTTTCTTTCAAACGCTACCTCAAGAACTTGAACCATAAGAGAGTTGTCCTGGTCCTAGTCTATATATATATCACCAGAAGAAAGCTTACCTTTGTACGTACCGGCCTCCTTCTCTAATCCATGGGTGCTCATGATTTATAGCTTTTTTCCCCCTTTGGTAGATGACTCGTCGCATACTTGTACAGTTTGATAGAAGCATTACTCAATTGGTGGTTCATTTTCTTACTCTCAAGGTGGAACTAAATTTGATCAAATGGGATGCTGACAGTGGTGGATACACTCAGACATTTATATAAACCATTAGTAGGAGACAATTATCCATGGAAGCTGAAATGTCAGCGTCTACTCAGACAATACCCCACTTGTTGAGAACGACACGTGAACCGATTGTACGGAGCTTCGATTCAAAAACAAAACAAATATTTCACCAAATATACCGAGCATATGTCAACTCAGTAATCTATTTTTTTTTCGAAAAGTTTTCAATAATAAAACGATATCGTTTTGGATTTGCTTGTGACTTAAGATTACGGATATGTAGAATTTATAAGTATGATTAGAATTAATGTGGTTTAAAAGCATACAAGATATCAAATAGCCTCGATGTTATGGATGGGATTGCTGTCCAATATTATTTCGCGAACGTTTTATAATAATATTGTATAAAAAATAAAAAGAAACGTTATATCGCTATAAGAAGCTAGCATAGTAAATCAACTTCTTAATCATTCTTATTGACTAAAGCTGCCAACTTGCTAGCTTTTCTTTACCCACCATTGGAATGGTGTCTTCGCTTAACCTTTCGATTTGAAAACTGAACAAAAACAATGAAGATTTGGCAAAGTTTATGATTGAAAGATAGTTCATGAACTCAACTCATCAAGCCGCGCGATCATGGAAAAAGGAAAAAACACTTCAATATAGGAATAAGAAAATCCTATAAAAAATTAATAATGGAAAAAACAAGCCACTCATGCCAACATATGCATATACCTTGCATCCGATCAGCTTCAGAAATTGGACACGAGATACTACGAATTATGATCTTTTGCTCGCTTTTTTTTATTTTTTTTTTCTTGGAGATTAGTTAATATAGTTTCTGATCATATTCATATAGAAAGATGCATGGATTCAAGGGAATTTCCAAAGGTTCTGGTCTCCAGTGCTGTCATAGGCCGTAGCATCATCACCTGCAATGTCCAAGCGAGGAGGGCTAAGAAGCATCGCTTCTGCCATGTTCACAAGAACATTAGGCATATCAAACATCAAATCCTCGTCAACAAACTGATCATTGACCATTGGCCTAATTTCCTGTTCCATTTGATAAGTATCCACCATACTTGGAATCCCTAAAGCATCCTTCGCAGCACCTATAGCAGCAGCCGCAGAAGCTGCGGCCGCCTGAATATCACGCGGTGACGTGGAAGCAGGAACAGGCAGAGAAGCAGCTGAGTTTGGGAAATTAAGCTCTGCATCCTGGCCTTTAAGTGCAAGCGCTGCCACATCATACGCAACAGCAGCCATTTCAGGGTTAGGAAATGTGCCTAACCAGATTCTGTTAGGCTTCTTAGGCTCTCTAATCTCAGACACCCATTTTCCACTACTCCTACGCCGGACTCCACGGTAAACATGATGGTGGCCTGAAACTTTAGGTGCAATAGCCCCAGCAGCAGCAGCAGCAGAAGCAGTTCTGCTACTTCCACTGCTACTGCTACTGTCAGCACTTGAGGTGTTGCTTTGTTGGTAATATTGCATGGTTTTTCAATAAGATAATAGGTAAGGAACGACGCCGGAAAGATGGCTTCAAGTGTTCCATGAGAGAAGCCATTTATGGAGGATCGGATTCCAGATAGAATCTTAATTGAGTTTGGATTTTTAAGTGCAAACCAGTTGTTGATGAACTGCTGTCTGTGAAGGGTTGGGGTGTATGCCAGTGCTTTTGTTGGATATCTTGGTTGGATTGCGGTTTCCGCAGCAAAACTGCATGACTAGCTTGTTTAACGTCAAGAATAGTGATGTTTTTGGACATCTTACATCACTTCTTAGGGTTTGATTTCCTTATCTGTAATATATATGGTGGGAAACAGTGGGTGAGTTGTAGTGCTGCCTGTTTCATTAAAAAGTACTTGACAAACGTTGTGCAGACAATTTAGCAGCAGTAAATTTGTGGGACTACTCATGTACAACTGCTGCCTTTTGATTAATATTTTAGGGCAGAAAAATAAATCATCAGTAGATGACAGCTTTATGGTCTGAGGATTACTTATGATATCTTAAACAGTGCTCTTAATGCTCTTGCCTTTTGTGTTGAGCAAGACATCTCTTTTTACCATGTAGAGTTTCTAATGGGGTATTTTTGCTTAAACACCTCATTTTATCTATTCATCGTGACATGTCTAAACTGTATTATTTCGTCAATTCTGTATTATTTTGCTGCTAATTTTTCTTTTTAAGAAATCTTTCTAACGTATCAACTGAGCATAACCCAGGTACCATGAACTGATCTAGCCGCGTATCCCAGCTGTACAGGAAATCTTTGCCGACGATCCGGACATGCCATGTTTCTGGTAACTATGGATATTAGGTACATCAGAAGATGATCGAAGTGCCAGAACCAAAAGTTCGTGGAAAGGATGGAATCCAAATCTATGACATAGAAACACTCAAGTGCAGGGTGACTATATGCACTGAGTTCCGATGCCTAATCATTGAAATCGCGCCTAGATATCACATAATCAAGCAGTCTATATTCCACCCTAGCTTCTAGGCACACTAAATTCCTAGAACAACACCATTAACATGTATAGAATAAGCACAGCAAACCTTAATTAATTATATATGGTTTTGCAATTAGTAAATCTATAGATGACACGGACGGGACGCGTAACAATTAGCGCGTTGTACAAACCCTGTTTTATAGCGGTTTATCAAAGGTTATTTTCATGTTCTTTATTTTTGGATTTTTTTATTAATTAATCAGGTTTCAGAATTTTATTTGGTTGGTTTTAGCTGTTTCTTAGAGTTGTTTATGTTATTTTCATTAGATTATAATAATTTTAAAATTATTAATGTTCACAATTTGGTTTTCCCGACCTTATAATTTTAGAGTCCGAGAAACCCTAATTTCTTTCTTTTTCGCTATAATTTACATCAGTAAACCATTGAAGCGAATTGCTACATCAGGAACAAATAGGGAAAGCTATGGTAATCAAGTCCATTTTGAGCATCGAAAGCTTTTTTCTTTTTTTATGGCGTGTCGGCCGTGTTTCATGCATGGTTTAACTGTGCTTAAATCAGCTACTCTCCAACACACGACTTTCCGAGCAGCTTTGCTCAACTCAGTTGCATACAATCCTGACTTACTTGATCCACCTTTAACTTTATAATTTGCAGAAGCTCCAAAATTTGTCGTTTCAAGTGCCTAAAAGGCCCCATGCAACCATAGAAGAAAGCACACGGTTTCCATAGCTCAAGGACCTTTTCATAGTCATAGTGTATAGTGACTTTGCTTGATAAGTGAGGATTAAGAAACCCTGTTAGGGCCCTGTTCTTTTTCTTGTTCATCATGAGGAAGCGAGGCTGTTTACTTGCTCTAAAAATTTAAGACTGGGATCGGATTTCCCATCATACTCGATGCATGCGTTAACTAAGTCCAACATCTATTGTATGTGATAGGAGGAGGAGGAAAGGGAGGACACAAGATGGATATGAAATGGGATTTGCTCACATTTATTAGATACCAAATGTCTCACAATTCACAGCAGCACATATATTTGCTTCACATGAAACCTACAGTATTTCTAATATTAACAACTGCTGTTTACTGCTTCTTGTGTTGAGATTTCAGTTCCTTTACCCTCTCTTCAGTAGCTCTCAGAGCTTTCCCATATTTGCTAATCAACTGCACAGAGAAGTATTTATTCATTAAAAAGGGATAGTTCCATTCCACCAAGATAACAGCTTTGAATATAAGATGCAGCACTTGAAAAAGTAAGCAGGGAAAATATGCATATTGGTTAATCTACATGAAAACATACCACATCAACCTCTTCAGGAGACATGATAAATGGTGGAGACATCATTATGTTATCCCCTGCAACACGTACCAACATCCCATCTTTCTCACATTGTGCTCCAAAATATGCGCCAACTCCTAGATGCCATTGCAACTCAAGGATTATTAACAGGAAGATGAAAAAGATAATGAAAATCAAGTAGAACGGGTTACCAACACAGAGTGATAATGCATGCTTAAAGGTAACTCCCATTTCAGATACAGATTTTCCATTCCAGAAAACTATTGTTGCTGAAAGATGTTGGAAGCATGCCCTGTATTATCTAAAGAACAACCAAAAAGGGAGCTGAAACTAACCCCACTCAGGAGGGAATGGATCATTCGGTGACTTGTTGTCCACGAACTCTGTACCAAGAATCAAGCCAGTTCCTCGTATCTGAAGCAACGGAAGATATTACAAGGTAAAGTCTCTGGTAATATGTTCATTCACCAAATTTGCTTAAACAACAGAAATTGTACCTCCCCTATGATAGGACTGTCAGCGAAGGCTTTTACACCATCTTGAAATTTTGGGGCAATTCTGTTTACCTGATCAAGAATGTTTCTTTCCCTGCAAACAAGTAAACATTTAGCTAAATGCTAAACCTTGATATAAAATAAGTTAGCATTTGTGTCATGAGCCATGCCCTACCACTGAACAAGCTCATCTAAGATAATCCTTTGACAGACTAACGATTTAATCAGATGATCATGGAGCATAAATAAGAAATTATATTGCAATTTCCTGTCGCCAATGTTTACAGGAAGAAGGGATGTTAAATGATGCCTAATGATCATCAACTGGTTGGTTCATTATAAGTATACTCTTAGAAAGGTATTCATTCTTGAAATCAAAATATTTGAACTTGTAAGTAGAATATCCAAAGAATAGCAGAAAAGGACACACTTGTATATCCTGAGTGCTTCAATGGCTACCGCACAAGCAACAGGGTGGCCAGAGTAAGTGAATCCATGAGAGAAAGAGCCTGAAATAGAAGAAATTAGGAGACAACAAAATGAAGAAGCATTTTGTAGCAATGAAAAATATGGTCCTTGCTGGATATTGCCCACTTACCAAGTTTGCTGCTTTGAGAGTGAATCACATCTGAAACTTCAGGGCTGACCATAACAGCTCCAATTGGCATGTAAGCAGAGGAAAGGGCCTGGGAAACCAATGCCAAACAAGGCATAGAGATCAAGTAATATCTCAGAAATTAAACACATTGTAATTACATTTTCATCGACCTTACCTTTGCTACAGATACAAGGTCTGGTTTGATGTTGTATTTGTCACACCCATACATCGTCCCAAGCCTTCCAAAGGCACAAATTACCTAAAATAAACAAAAAGAAGAAAGCAAGCTTGAATGGCCAACCTCTATAGAAATTGGTAACAGGGATGGAAATTTAGTACCTCATCCGCAATAAACAGAATTTCATATTTTTTCACCACAGCTTGAATCTGCAAGAGACTAGAAGATGTTAGACTGGTTATATATGTTGGCGAGCCAAGGGAGGTTTTTTTCCTATTCATTATGGGAGTCGCAGGGGGTGGCGGAAGGTGATATATTGACAAAAGACAGCAAGCAAAGCACAAAACCAGCACGACATGTTTATTAGCATGGTGGAATTAGTACTTTTATACTAAGCAGAAGCCTCACTGGTCCTATATCACGATGGAGGACCTATTTGCCTCTCAGTTTCACAATAACATAAAAACTATATATCATCCAGTTTCATCAACATTAAGACACCAACAAAACTGCGTGATGAAATGTTAGCATTATTTTCTGTGACTTGCCAAAATATGTTAAATTAGCTATCAAAACAGACATTTTTCATCCAGGAGATGGCCATCTCAAGCAGATCGTGGTACTGGGTTAAGAAAGCCTCACCTTATCAAAATAAGTTGCTGGTGGAGGTATCACGCCCCCTGCCCCCATGACAGGCTCAGCAATAAATGCAGCAATCTGAAATGAGCAAGAACAGTACATGAGCAATCACCAATTCCCTTAGTTCTGAATTGGGTTTCCATACAAGATGGTCAATCTAAAGATCAAAGTACCGTCTCTGGTCCCTCTTTCAGGATAAGATTCTCCAAATTGTTAGCTAGTCTGGTTGAGAATTCCTCCTCTGTTTCACCTGTCACGTCCATTAACAAGACTGTTAATACAAATAGTGTCATTAAGAGGATCTGAGAAGTAAGACAAGTCCCAACCTGGGAGATGATAGCGCCAGTAATGAGGACAGTCAGTGTGTAGAACAAATGGAGCAGGCAGATCAAATTTTTGGTGCAATGCTGGAAGGCTGTGACATAAATTAATTGGTTAATCAAACATTGAGTTTCCACATGTTAAGCTCAAATATTCTCATCAAAGAAGTGCTCATCAATTATCTTTACCCAGAAAGACTGGCTGCTATCAAAGTTGAACCATGGTACCTGCCAAATTCAAATATACTAATTAGTAAATGGGAATATTCCCAACAAGAATATGGAAAAAATAATCAATTGAGCATTCCACATACGATTTTGCTCGAGCTATAAATTTCTTCTTATTTGGTCTTCCAAGAGCATTGTTATAATACCATACTAGCTTCACCTACAAATAGATAATTCAAGACATCAAGTAAGTCCCCCACTAGGAGAAAAAACAAGAAAAGGAAACAAGGTAAAACAGTATTCTTGCTATAATCATCATCATTGCTATCATTGATTAACATGCAAAGAAGGCAAACCTGAGTGTCATTGGCTTCTGATCCACTATTTGTAAAGAAGGCTTTTGCCATTTTACTTGCAGTAAAAGTTTCAAGTAGTTCTTTTGCAAGATCCTGTTAGACAAAAATGATTATTTAAAACCAATGGAAAGCATTTTCAGAAGTTATTATGTCAAATATTTTGTAATGAAAGAGGCAGCAATGCTTCTGTTTTAGAGAGGCAGAAAGCAAGCCATTCACAGATCATATAAGTGAATCAACTGGTGAGAATCCCGTCCATGAAAATGCATTGCACATCAAAATTAAAGTTATTTCAACATGGAAAAGCAAATGCAAAAATATAAGAGTACCAAAGAAGGTTTTGTAGTTCGATTCCAGAAGGAGTGGTAAAATGGCAACTTATTCAACTGTTCTGTTGCAGCAGCCACGAGCCGTGGTTCATTCCCCCCTGCACATAGACAATGTTTCAATACAATATACAAAGTGGAACCTAAATATGCAAGAGATTACAGGGAACTCTAGTTCCAGGAATTCTCATATCCTAGAACTTCACAGGCAATGAACCACGTGCAGGAGGTCCAATAATTTGAATTCATCAAAGTGGAGAAAAATGAAGACAATAAGTCTCTGCTCAACTAGAATATGCTGTTCCATTTACCCAAGGCTGTGCACCAAAGACCAGCAAGAGCATCTAGATACTTCTTCCCATTGATGTCATATACATAGCTACCCTATAGCATTCAGCAGCTTCCAGTTAGTTATGTAATTCAAAGGAAAAAAAAAAAAAACTCAGCTTCAAATATTAACAGCCATTTTGTAACAAGTATGCTGGGTCAATCAGAGAAGAGTTGTCAACGGAAGTATACCTCAGATTTCTCTATGACTAGAGGATTCAAATCACTACTCTGCCAGCCAGCAGTGAAAGGTGCCAGCATATCATGTCCCTTGAAACTGCATTAATAAAAAATTGTCAGCAAATAATCATCCAAAAAATTGTATTCCTGGCAAGGGGGAACTTGAATGCAATTACACAATTGTCCTGGACACATCTGCAAATAATCCACGCCATGCAGAAGCACAATGGATGCAGGCACGTGAGTTGTGTGTGTGTGTGTGTGTGGGATGTTAAGTACCTGTTACCATCAATAGTTGAATCTTCCTTTTGCAAAGATGCCTTGGTACTGTATAATCTGGCCAGGAAAGGGGCCCGAAGAAGATGCTCCTGTGAACTTCCAGAAGCAGTGCCATTTTTTATGCAAGAACGGAGCTAAAAATAAAGTAAAAGAAAGTGTTAGCAATGAAAAGGCATTAATGGTGAGCTGCGAAACTTAGAAAGCAAAAAGATCATTCACTGTATGTTTTAACAGCCCATGGATTTCTGTACTCGGTTCCATAATTCTATGCATCATCCTATACACCAATTTTAACATGATAAGCAGGGTGATTGGCAAAGAAGGAAGACAGAATCACAATTGTACAACCTAATTGTTTTAGAATCATCTTATATAATCCTCCAACAATCCCGCATCATTGATTCCGGTACTGGTTCCATTATTTTCAATTGCCAAGTAAATATTAATGCATTTAACCTTCAAAATTTTCACCTTCTTTGATGTGAAGCAGCACATTCATTTCAATGTCTTTCAAGCTCCAATAACAAAATGCATTTTCAGCTTTTCTTTTTGTTTCTATTTTTACATTTCCAAAGAAATATACCAGTAAGTGCTTCATCAAACACCCCATGAATATAGATCCCCTTTAAGCAATGAAGGAAAACGCAATCCATTCAGATCGATTCATGGAAAACGCAATCCATTAACAGCCCATGAATATAGATCCCCTTCAAGCAATGAAGGAAAACGCGATCCATTCAAATCGATTCTAACCACTCAAGCTCGGCGAAACTCCCTTTCACATTATTGATCTCCTTTCAAGAAGAAATATAACCAAAATATTCCAATAATTTGAAAAACATTTTCGAGTAACATAGTTAGTGATCTTGTTAAAATACAAAAAGGTGTACTCAGCCAAGACAAATATATAAAAGAATCAAATAATGATTTCCTTCACTTATCATGTGATAACCAAATGGGATATTCAAATTTTATCCGCTCAGTTCAACACTAAAGAGCAAGTAAAAATCAGCTAAACAAGGTGATGTCAGCTAAACAAGGTGATGAACTCACAACAATTAAAATCAAAACATGATTGATTTAAGAACAAGAATCAAGAATGCACGAAAAGAAAATCCAAGAAAACAAGAAATTCAAAAACTTTTTCAAGAACCAAGATCATCCAACAAAAGGGTCCACATGACACTGCACTATAGGATAACTCAAGAAAACTGAACAAGAAAGGGGGGGAAAAAAGAGCAGCGGTAGTAATCAAGAATGCACGAAAGAAAATCTAAGAAACCAAAAATTCACAAACTTTGTCCAAGAATCAAGAATATACAACAAAAGGGTCATCATAAATGAGTGTTACAAGATTGTTTGATACCTGGGATTTAAGAGTGGATCGCAGGAGTTTGCTGATAACCATGTTTATATCTTCGAACCTCTCAATCAAAACAGGCAAGAATAAAGGAGATTTAGTTGATGTTGAGTATGAAAGAGAGTGTCTGAAACTGCTCCTCCATGTTTGGTTTTTATTGCTGATATCAAGTGTGATTAATGTTAATTGTTGAAATTTGACAATGATTTGCCAAGTGGACCAACGTGTCAGAGATTCCCTTTACCATATATATTCTGCTATCCATTTATATTAGCCTATTCAATATTCATCGTGTAGTTGCAATTTTTTTAGCTGAAAAAGAATAAATTTTTATATTAAAATATTTTCATCATTATTTGATGCATAGTTTACTGAAGAAGATCAACTCTTGTCTGGATACCAAGAATCAAAGAAAACATGTGCAGTGCATATAGCCTAGGCTCAAACGTAATCCTTTCTCTTTCGCAAGACGGACCTTTCGTTTAATATTTTTGTTAATGATTATAATATTCTTTAATGAGATTTTTCATATTTAATTAAATATTTATATCATTAAATTTTAAGTAAATTATTCGTGTTAGATTTATGGATTCATGAAAAATTCTTTATAATCTTGTTTTGGATACAAATTTAAAATAATAATGTTACAAACAAAACTATAAATAATCAAATCAAACCCAGAAAATATATTATTTCACGCAAGATAAATTGAACTCTTGCATTATTTGAATGGAGAAATAAAATATAGTTTTGTCATTTTAAAATTCCTTTAAAGAGTACTATTATACCAAAAAAATTTATTTTATAGTTAGAAGATGAAGTTCTATTTGGTGTTTTTTACATTTTTTAGTTTTAAAATAAATTTTTAATATTTGTGAATTATTTTGATTTATTAATATTAAAAATATATTTAAAAAAATAAAAAAATATATTACTTTAATTTATTTTTAAATAAAAAATTTAAAAAGCAACCTTTTCTATGGGGGTATTTGAGAGAGTAATAACAGTTGTTTTTTAAAGTATTTTTACTAAAAAAAATATATTAAAATAATATTTCTAAAATTATTTTTAATATTATCCTATCTAAACAATTTAAAAACACAAAAAATATCAAAATTTTATTAAAACTTCATTACAATTACAATTTCAAACATATGCTAAAACTTGAAAGTTGATTTAATTTTTGCATAGTGTGTTAGATATGTTAATTCATGAATTAGCAAGAAGATTTAAATTATAATTTTAAAAAATAAAAACAATAATTTTAATAAAGAAATCCAAGCCATTGGATTATCATATTTATCTCTCAAACATTTTTTATTACTATGATTTATTTATATACCTTTATCTTGGTAATTGTGCTATTAAAGGTTTATACTTCTGTGCACGTGGGGTTATTTCCCAAGGTCGAGATCAGATTATTTATCAATAGTTTACTACTGGGCCTGCTCAAATTAGACCATAAACTAGATTTATAATGGACTGTGATGTGTCTGTCATTGCTTTTTGAGTGGAATTATCGTAGGATTTCAGACAGGTGTGTTGATTATTTTTTTTATATAATTTTTATTTAAAAATATATTAAAATATTTTTTTTATAATTTTTTAAAAATATAATTTTCTCAAACACTATTTAAGTATGCTTATCCAAGTATTCTTTGTTTCAATTTAGTGTCACAATCTAATATATTATTAAAAAAATTTGATTTTTTAGTTTTAAATTATTACTATTTTTTTAGTTTTTAAATTATTTTGATGTATTAATATAAAAAATAAATTAAAAAAATATTATTTTAATATATTTTTAAATAAAAAACACCATATTATTGTGAGTTACAAGTGCTTAAAATATTCTGCAGGCTGCAGAAGTTCAACTTGATAGCATCTTCATTCAGCTGGACAGCTAGAGACAGCTGAAC
This sequence comes from Populus tomentosa, assembly GCA_018804465.1. NCBI lineage: Eukaryota > Viridiplantae > Streptophyta > Magnoliopsida > Malpighiales > Salicaceae > Populus > Populus tomentosa. The sequence goes on along the minus strand of CM031979.1, from coordinate 1,397,904 downwards.
ACTGTTCCAGACTGAGTACAGCCACCATACAAGGTTTGCTGATCCATATCGAGGTGGGGCAGAGTTTGTTTAGATGAATTGATAAGCTACTAAAAGCCATGACCAGGATTGGTGGAAAAAGAGACACTCAAAACATCATTGAATTGTGGAATAGAAAACAAATTGATTACTCTGCTGTAACTCATCAATGGAGACGATTGTACAGGGTTAAACAAGAACTTTCTAAGAAAAACATTGACCACAATGTCCTGGAAAAGAGGGGGAGTGGCAAGAGTCCTTGATTCTCATTTTCATTCTTCAAATGATGACTGAAATCACAAGTTCTTCTCTAAAGAAGAAACCGCTTGAACCTCATAACGAGGTTGGGTTTATGATGGTTTGAAATTGCAAGGTTCCTGGGGTTATGCAGCTCCCATAAGGTTTCTTCTCCAAGTCCATCGCTTAGCAACTCACCTGATAATTGGACGAAAAATTCCACGTAGATTTTGTTAGAAGTCAAAATCTTCAGCCTTAACCCTACCTCAAACCAGAACCAGAAGACGGGTTGGTATCAAAACCCCCAGGGACAAACACGGGAAGCTGGTTTGATATTGAATCTCTTTTGAATCTAGACTCTCGAGGTAAATTCAATGCAAACCTCTGTTGGCCCTCTCTCAAACCTGAGCTTCCTTCATTTCTCAAACTATCCCTAACAGGGACACTCAAAAGTGGACCTCCAAAGAAAATGGAGTCCCCTGTGTACAGGAGCTTCTCAGATGACTGAGCAGGAGCTTTAGCTGATGATGATGATGACTGTTGTGGCGGTATTGCTGGCTTTCGACCATCATTGCTTGTTTCTGCATTGGATTTTGGCAATACTGTTTGTGTAGCTGTTCTATTCCGAGATGCAGAAGCTGACGGAGGAACTGATACATACCTACCAGCCTCTTGGTCCCAAACAACAGACGTCCTTTTGACATCTCTAAGAAGAGAAGCAGCTGGAGCTGAAAGAAGCAATGGATCAGTACTACTTCCCTTCTGCGTGATTTTTTCATCAAATCCTGATGCAGGATGGGATAATGGGTTGTTGGCAGTAGGTAAAGGAGCCTTCGAAGTTACAGGATGATCAGGAACAAGGCCAGGGGCTGAGGTTGCAGCATTAAAACGACCTAGACCTTGAGTTTGTGGTAGAGGACTAAGCATGACTGATTCTTGAACATGGCTTGGGCTGCTGAAGCTACTAACACTTTGAGTCCCGGTTTCATACTCGTCCCGGCTTCCTTGACTTGGAGCAAAAGAGTTTCCTAGTGCTGTTAGTCTCGGCTCATTCTTGATCTCTTTGTTTGTCCCCATATCAGTGCTCACACTACTTCTGACACTCATATTGCCACTGGAGCTACATTCAGTATCGGGTAAACAGCGATTATCAACTGGCTTTAGAACAGAGGAAGATGCCCTGGCCTTTGCTGCTGCTCTCATAGCCTCGGTGGAATCTAACTTTGCAAGTTTCCAAGCACTAATTCGAACTGGCCGTTTGGGTACCTTGCTACCTCTTTCTGCAGCTCCAGCAGCATCTGGGTCAACAGTTGATGGGACCATCCCAGGCTCCAGGTGAGGTATGACTTCATCCTGATGCAGCCAAAAACACAAACAATTTCCATAAAGACCCATAAAGTTAAGACCTTGTCCAAATTAATTTTGTAACATTTGTTAACAGTTTGTTAACAATTCTATATAAGTTTTGAGAAAATAACTAAAACATAGGATAGGATCCAAGGGCAAGAAGTTCCTATTAAGAGTGAATTGGGACAAAAATGCCATGTGGGAAAACTGGCAAGGAACGACTCAGAAGTCTCTGCAGGATTCTTAGCTGGGATCAGCACAGTCATCCTCGATGACACACAACTGAATATGGCAAACACAAGAGTCTAATACCTGATAATCCACAAATACTCGAGGAGGAGTGCACCATGCTCCCTTGTACTGCAGGCCAAGAGAACTTCCACCACTGAAGCCAGTCGTGGCAGATCCTGATGGAGAGTATACTAAGTTTGGCATTTCCTCGTACTCAGATGCTCCAGCAGGTGCCTCACTCATTGCTCTCATGGCCACAACATACTCATAGGTGGTAATACCCTAATTCAACATAACAGAAACAAATAAAAACATTTATATTGCTGAAATTGCCCAAATATGGTTCTGAATTTCAGATTCTAACTTCTCGTCCGTTTTTAAAGCAATCAACAAGAGTACTAGAAAACTGAAAGTAGTTTCTAGTCTATCAGTCACTAACCTTTCTGATCAATATCATGTGGAAAAAGAAAAGTTCACTGAGAGGTACACAAGCCAGGATAGAAACTACAGTGCATACAGCCTGCACAAATTGAGATCCAGCATCAACAATAGAAATTTGATAAATTTGAGATTAGTGATAAGTAACAACTTTTGATCTAAGGTTATTGTGCACGTACCACAACTGTTGCAAAAGGAGCTATAGAGAAACCATTTCCAAGTGTCTCGACAATTTCAATCTTCATGCTTTGCTTGTTAACAAAACAACGTACAAAGACAGCAATACCAACTCCAGCTTCGAGTACAAGCTGAGCCACCCACAAGCAAAAATGTTACCATTGGGAAAACATTTTCAGAAAGAATAATTCAGGATTACCACATATATCCAAATGAAACAACTAGCAGCTAGAATATGAGATATAAAGATCGCATATGATATAAGTTCAGAGAGAGTAGCACGTACCCAAGCAAGACTAGTAGCCATTAGAGAAATAAAAGTCACATAGTTTTTATACCCCACACAATTGTTAAGCCACTGCAGCCACACAATAGATTCAGTTAGTTTTTACGAAATCATATTTTGTCGACTTCAAAACCAGTTTAGTTTAGGAAATTCAAGATGTGTGCCTGCAAAGAGCACTAGAAACAACATGAAAGTATACCCGGCAATGGTGATCAAAACCATCAACACATTTATCACAACTTCGACAGTGTTTGCTGAACTTGCGTACCTGCAATTTATAGATTACATGGTTAATAATAGGGACAGCCAGCGTAAAATTCTTTAAAGCTGTCATTGGCAGCATGTGGCCAACCACTGGAGATACTTTACAGGGCGATAAATTAGCAGAATTATTTGGAGACAATACTGTGTTGCATGTATTGAATGCATTTAATCATTGAGATGATGTACAGCTAACTCAATAGACTGATAAATAGAGCCCCACAACCAAAAAGGGAAAATAATGACGATAAACAAAACAAGAAGTGCCTCACTTTTTACCTCAGCATTGCAGAGTGTACAGAACAAAGCATCTTCACGATTGCCCTGTTGGTCAGCTATCTCTCCATGTTTGCGGCAATCTTCATGAACAAAAGGTGCACAGAAGATTAAACCGATGTTATGGGAAGGTTTTCTGGTTGGAGATTGCACAGCAGTCTCGACTCTCTCAACTTCCCCCACTGACCCTTTCTTACTAGAGTTTGCTGGACCTATAGAACTTCTGGAGGGTGATGAAAACGAAGAATGCATAGCACTTCCAATTTCATCAAATTTTCTAGGCAGATCCTTCACTGAAAACCCATGTTTCACATTGAGTTTATTTGCTACATCGGAATTGAATTTAGACATGATGCCAGGATCTGCAGGGTTAATTGCAGTACACCGAACATATAGAATAAAGACAAGAAGTACCTGCAATGCCACAACAGGAATCAAGAAAACAACATCAGTCATAAAGGTTACTCTTAGTCTTGCACATTTTGATTCTTTAAAGAACAGCACTTGGCACAACAAGAAGACTAAAGTGATCCATGACATTAGATGCAGAACACGTCCATGGTAAAGCAACCAAAATAGACTTTCAATCATTAAAATGTTACCAATTTTTTTGGTCTATGACACAAATTTCTCTGTGGAATATATAAGGGAAACAAACTTAAACTCAATACACAGAAACGACAAGAATTCACATACCACTGGAGTGTAAGTCCCAAGAAGCACATACTCCCAGATTTTGCCTCCAAGGAAAGGAGCAAAGAAAGCATAAAATGCAATCACTAGTAAGCAGAAGACAGTGATTGCAACAACCTATCAATACAAGTCACCAAAGTTTAGCGCAGAAATTAGCACTAAAAAAACCATAAAAAAACTCATAAATTCAGTAACTACGAAATGCCAAAGCCAATTTCGCATGCCCGCATAAAAAAGATGAATTCTTTAGCGCTTTTTAGAGAACCCCAGAGGAGAAGATCAATTTTTTTAGCAAAGCGAAGCAAACCTGATTAAGTAAGAACAGAGAATGATAATTGAGAAAAAAATCTCAAAGTCTCAAAGGAGAAGGTTTTTATGGTCATACCTGAAAGGTATGAGCTGGTAGTTGCCATCCATGTTTCCTCACCATAACTGCTAAATCCAAACCCCCAAAACAGGCCAAAACCCTAAACACACCCAAAAAAACTCTAGCTAGAAAGAGAAACTAACCCAAAAAGAAAAGAACTTTCCTCTCAACCACAGTAATCCAAACACCAAAATCAATGCAGACCCCTTTAAAACCAAAGAAAGAGAGTCAAGTTCAATTGGGTTTAGGCCTACTCCCCACTCCTCGGTCTCACTTGCCTTGCAACTATTATCAACTAAAATGAAGAGGAAAGAGAAGAAAAGAGCTAAGTGGGAAAGAAAAGTGAAAAGAAAAGAACAAAATGAGAGGCACTGAGACTGAAAAAGAAGGCAGGGAAGCGGTAGCACTTATAGAAAGAGTACATGGAGAAAAGGAAGAAGATGTGAAGACAAGAAGTGGAACTAATAGAAGAAAAACACAAACTGACAAAAGCTAACAAAAGCGTTGACAGACACCAGACATAGAAAATCCATCAATCTCTGTGTGTGTATGAATATTTTCATGTCATCTATATAGTTGTTAACTTGTCATCTGCCTCATAATTATTATTTTCTTTGATAATTTGGTGCCTAAAATCATTTTTTAAATAATAATTAGTGCCTAATTTTTCATTGAAATGTTTCTATCTAGATTTTTTGGAATTTTTTTGTGTTTTTTCCGTACAGACTAGTAGGATCATCAAATTGGATTTTTTTGGATTCAGTTCATCTCGTCAATTTAACTAGTAAAAAGCCTCCATTTTTTAATATAATTAAATGAGTTTAAAAATGAGAGAATTAAAGAAGTGAGATGTCACTTCTATTTAATATGTCATTGATGACTGAAGTGATACACATTACCTTCAAATATTTTTAAAAAGCATGCTCGTTATGTTACAATGTTTGTATGTCAACTCTGATTGGTGAGTTAAATCGGTGATACACTCACTTGGGATATTGTTCGCGTTGTATTTTATGTTGGACTAGGTGGGAGTTGGTTTAGTCAATTCATAATTTAATTACCTCGATTAAAATCTAAATGAGATTTAATTTGATACTTTAAAAAAGCATTAATTTTTTTTCAAAATATTATTAAAATAAAAAATTTTAAAAAATATTGTTTTAAATTAATTTAAGTCAAAACAAATTAATCCGTTTAATTTGTAATTTAAATCATGAAAGACATAATAAACAATATAGAATTCTATAACTATAAAAATAAAATTCAAAAAGAATTTTTTTAGTATCCATTAAATCTCTTTTTTTAAAAAGAAAAATTGATTAGCATGATCATTGACAATGTTTAATTAAAACCTGGTTTAGCAATAACGTAATTTAAATGTATGTTTGGGGCAGTAGTGTAACCATAATTTCATAAAAAATTTGATTTTTTTATTTATATTTTTAATTATTTTGATGCATTAATATAAAAAATAAATTTTAAAAAATAATAATAAAATATTATTTTAATATACTTACAATTAATAAAATATTTTAAAAAATAACATTTATCACCATCTAACCATTTAAATATCATATGCATGTGTGTTGAAATTTTTCTTGCCCGAGGTACATGTGTGTGCGTGTTGTGTGGTGGATGCAAGTTGGTGTCTTCTTTTTGTAAGATATAGGGTATTTATGAGTGTGATAATTATGTTTCAAAGTATATTTTATTTAAAAATATATTAAGATGATATGTTTTTATTTTTATAAAATTATTTTTAATATTAATATAAAATATAAAAATAAACAAAATATTAAGAAGAAGCTGAGCCATGGTCTGATGACGTCGGAGGGCTATGGTAGGGTCCATCAAAATTATTGTCTCTCACTACTTTTGATGTCTTTCAGCTTTATGATGATGGCATTTATAAGAGTGAAGTAGACAGCCTGAGGCTGGTTGGGGCTGACCTCTCTCTCTAGCCCATGTTCTGGTTCATATTAATGGTCGGCCCTCTACTCCAAACTATTCTATATTTATGCATGTCCTTTTCTTCCCCCTAGGGAATCCGATGTTGTTATAGATTTTTTAGAATTTTATGCTACATATATATTCATTAAGGTTTCAATTTTTTACCAAAATGAAAATATTTTTTTGAAAAATAATTTTCATGAAAATAATATTTATTTTCTAACACATAAAAGATTATTTTTTAAATTAATTTTAAATTATTTTTCATTAATCAACTTTAATGAGGTTCGAGATTTTAAAAGTGATAAAAATTAATTTTTATGAAATAAATAAAATTTAAAGTTGAATATTATAATTTGAGACCCATCGAATAAATATATTATGGTTAAATGAGTTTATTTTTCATATTTATATCCTAAAATTTAGATAGTGAATTAATTGAGTCAATTTATATACTAGTAAAAACAATATTATTTAAAAAAAACCAAAAAAATCATGGTTTAAATTAGACTTCAAATTAACAAGTTTTTAGATTGATCCTTTAATGAAATTCAATAAATATAAAAAGATTTGGAAAATGATAAAAATTATTTTTCATGAAACAAATAAAATTTAAAAATAAATTCTATAATTTGAGAATACCTGTCATCATATCATGGTTAAACGAGTGTTTTTCCCATGTTTATATCCATATTTATTAAGTCAATGTCTTAATAAAGTAACTTAAAACAAGATGTTGTTTTAAATAAAAAAAAATATAAAAAAAAACACATGATCTAAGAGTGTTTGAAAATGTGATCCAAATCACGTTTTATTAAAATTTAATTTTTTTATTAAAAAATAATTTTTTTATATATTTTTAATTATTTTAATATATTGATCATTAAAATAATTTTTAAAAAATATAAAAAAATTATTTTAATATATTTTAACACAAATTTTTTTTAAAAAAATAACAAAAGACTCTAAATTAACGAGTTTCTGAATTGAACCTTCGAGTTTAATTTTTTTTATTGTATTAGAAACTTAAACCCCAAACAAACTTGCTAAATATTTTAATCTAGGACGTGAATAACTGAAAACAGGATTAGAAAAGTGGATTAAACATCAACTTTAATTTCTAAACACTATCTATAACGATAATCCATGCACTGATTTTTCTTTAATTAACTCGCGCACCTACTTCTTACCGAACAAGGACCATGGACGACAGCAAACGCAGAAAGTACCAAATCAACGCTTCACACGCGCCATGTCTGTAGCAATCAATTCTCGATAGAGAATAAACTACATCTTAACTCCTGCAAGTTGGAAACTATAACAGTCTGATCCTCAACAATTAAAAGGTTCCAAATCAACCTGAAAGTCTTATTTTAGGCCCAAAAAAGATTAAAAGAATTAAATTGATATTTTTTTAATTTTTTATATTAGTATAATTAAGGGTTATATATAACCTAAAGCTTGATACCATGGTTGATCAATAAATTAATTATAACCCATCTCAACTCCATCTAAAACTTTTTAAATTATTATAGATTCCAGTTATTTTAGATTTTAAATTGATATGATTGAATTTATGACTTTATTTTTATTGATAGTTTTGAATTATATTTATTACTTTCATATATGGTTGATATATTTAGAAATACTTTAGTTTTGCAAGTTTTTTTTATATTTATTATCGAAAACTCATACATGTGATAAAAATCTACCAAAACCACGAGGGGCTAAAAAATACCCCCAAAAAAAGAAATTAAAAAAATTTAATATGGAAAAGGACCGCATTGAAACTTCTTGGAAACTCTAAAGTTGATATTGAAAACTTCAATCTATAGAAGTTGATGCTAAACATTGTCAAATCTACAGGGGCTACAAATACAGTGTATGTTAATAAAGGGACCAAAATCACCCTCACACGAGTGCTTGCACACGCGCGATCGCTGTATCTCACTCGCGATTGAGAAACAGAGCAAACAAAGCGAGAGTGAAAAAAATTAGAAACCCTAGAAACAAGAGAATCGAAATTGAGGAAAGATTTCTTTCAACCTCCCACTCGCTCACCTCCCTCGCGTGAGCTTTCACTTTGCAACTTCACAGATCGAACCCAACACACAGACAAAGAGAAGAAGCTCTACAGGTACGTATAAAGCTTCTTTTTCTCTCTCTTTTGCGTGCTTTAATTATATTTTAATCTTATTTTTAGTGACGGGTTTCGGCTTTTGATTTGATTTTTGTGAAAAACTCTGTGTTTTGGTTGATGGGTTTTTCTTGATGTCGTAGAGTTTGAGTCTTTGATGTGTTTGGTTTTTAAGGTTGTGATTTTGTTGGGGGGTGTTTGAAGGACCTACTTTTGTCTGAAGCTGAGGTCAAGGAAAGGAAATAGAAAATGGGTTGTTGTGTTAAGGTTAGAATTTGTTCTGCTTAAGGAGAAATTGAGAGTTTGAGGCGGTTCTTGCTGTTTGTTTAGAGTTTGTTGGAGCTTTTTCATGAGACTGGGAGGTGTTTTTGAGCTATAATTTGTTGAATTTAATGCTTAAATTGACTGAATTATATGAGCTTTAGGTTTATTTTGGTTAGAACATGGTTATTGTTTGGGTACCTGCCAAGATTAGATGAATAAAAGAGCTGTTGCTGAATTATGGTGACGTTGAAGTGGAGATATTGAGGAAGTGGATTTGGAGAAACTTTATATATCGAGCAAGTGATTTTAAGACTAGAAGTTGCATCCTTTTTATGGCAAACTCAAGAGTTTTAGCACTGCACAGAAGATGTGGCCTTAAAAGACTAAAACTGTGTCAAGAAAGTTTCTTAAACATTGTGTGGCAATTAGGAAGACATGAAGCAAACAGTAGTGTGATGGCATAGGTGACAAACCACGCTGTTGCTGTCTATGCATGCATAGGTTAATTTTATAGTGTTTTGAATGTCAATTTTTTATGTTGGTGGTGTGTGCTACTTAATGCACCACAGAGTAGATAGGCGAAGAGATTAACTACCTTCACCCATGATGGCATGTGTGGTTTTCAGTTTCCTTTCCTTCAGTTACAAATTTGTTAGTGCGAGTTTGGTTCATATAAGTCTAATTACTATCCATTAAAAAAAAATTGCTGGGACCTGTGTTCTCTTTGATTTTGTCTATTTTCTAGTTTCCTACTCCATATGAGAGCATTGTTTTCTCAACCCTCCAACACAAGTTGATTAGATTCCTTTCCTGTTAAAAACCCAGAACATTTGGGAGTAATTTGTTAGCTTTAAACCACAAAGAGTTGATGTCTTGGCTGTCTCTGGAGTCTAGATTGTTTCCTGACAAAAATGTCTAACTGGAAATCAGAACTTCAGTGATTGGACTTAAAATGCACAGAATTCAGAACATTGAGATTTAATTATCAAGTTAATTCACTAGATTATGGAAGGATCAGTTTAATGTTTGAGGCTTTCAATTGCTTCAAATTTATAGAGTCGCTAATTAAGAGCACTGGAATGTAACTGGGTTCTTGGGCATGCAACGACTCACTTGTGGCCAAAGAAGTGAGAGGGTGACTTTGTCCAGTGAGGAAGCTTTTGGAAACTTCGTTGCTTGAGAAGGGTCACATTTGGCAGATTATGATTTCAAGCAATAAAGTTATGTGATCTATTTAGAAGTAGTAGCTTAAGGCATGATGCAGATTGCTATTGAAGCCAGGCATGAACTTGTATCAGAATTGATTGCTTTTGATGTTGTGAGATAGTGGTGAGTTATGTACTATGCTCTATTAGAGTTTTTTTTTTTTTTGGATATGGGAGTGTTTAGATTTTCTTAACCCCCCCCCCCTTTATTTTTGTGACTTTTTTTATTATCAATTGCAAATCAGTAGGTTGTTTTATTAGCTGTTCTAACATGCATATTTCCCTTTCAACTTTTCAGGTGACTTGACAGCAGTGGTTGTAAGACGTGTTGTAAAGTCTCATCATGGACATCGATCTTAGGTTACCTTCTGGTGATCATGATAAGGAAGGTGAAGAACCAAATGATGTCAATAATATGTTGCGCGAAGTCAAGCTGCACAATGGAGATGTAGAGATTGGAAATGTTGTTGATGTTGCAGAGCAAGTACTTTCTATAGAAGGGGGAGATGTTAATTCTCCCACAACGTCAATGGGATTCAAAGAGGACATAAAACTTGAGCCACTTTCTGGTATGGAATTTGAATCACATGGAGCGGCATATTCATTTTATCAAGAATATGCTCGATCTATGGGATTTAATACTGCAATACAGAACAGCCGCCGTTCAAAAACATCGAGGGAGTTCATTGATGCAAAATTTGCTTGTTCTAGGTATGGGACAAAGAGAGAGTATGACAAGTCCTTTAACCGACCACGTTCCAGACAAACCAAGCAAGACCCAGAAAATGGAACGGGCCGACGATCATGTTCAAAGACTGACTGCAAGGCAAGCATGCATGTGAAGAGACGGTCAGATGGAAAATGGGTTATCCATAGTTTCGTGAAGGAGCATAATCATGAGCTTTTACCTGCCCAAGCTGTCAGTGAACAAACTAGAAAGATGTATGCTGCAATGGCTCGACAGTTTGCAGAATATAAAAATGTTGTTGGTCTCAAGAATGACCCTAAAAATCCATTTGACAAGGGCCGGAATTTGGGACTTGAAGCCGGGGAGACCAAAATTTTGCTTGATTTTTTTACTCAGATGCAGAATATGAATTCCAACTTTTTTTATGCTGTAGATTTGGGTGAAGATCAACGTTTGAAGAACTTGTTTTGGGCTGATGCCAAAAGCAGGCATGACTACAGTAATTTCTCTGATGTTGTAAATTTTGATACTACATATGTTAGAAACAAGTATAAGATGCCTCTTGCGCTTTTTGTTGGAGTGAACCAACACTATCAGTTCATGTTGCTTGGATGCACCCTGGTATCAGATGAAAGTGCAGCTACTTATTCTTGGCTAATGCAGACTTGGTTGAGAGCAATGGGTGGACAGGCCCCAAAGGTTATAATCACTGACCAAGATAAAGCTATGAAGCAAGTCATTTCAGAGGTCTTTCCAAATGCTCATCATTGCTTTTGCTTGTGGAACATTCTGGGGAAGGTTTCTGAAAACCTGGGGAATGTGATAAAACAAAACGGAAACTTTATGGCCAAATTTGATAAATGCATCTTCAGATCATGGACAGAAAATGAGTTTGGAAAAAGGTGGTGGAAAATTCTTGATAGATTTGAACTTAGAGAGAATGAGTGGATGCAATCACTGTATGAAGACCGTGAGCAATGGGTGCCAATCTACATGAGAGGTGCCTTTTTGGCTGGGATGTCTACAGTTCTGCGTTCTGAGAGCATAAACTCTTACTTTGATAAGTATGTGCATAAGAAGACAACTGTGCAGGAATTTGTTAGACAGTATGGATCGATTCTCCAAGATAGGTACGAGGAAGAAGCCAAAGCAGATTCTGATACCTGGAACAAGCAACCTACGTTGAAATCTCCCTCACCTTTGGAGAAGAGTGTTTCAGGGATGTACACGCATGCAGTGTTCAAGAAATTCCAAGTTGAGGTCTTAGGAGTAGTTGCTTGTCATCCCAAAATGGAAAGCCAAGATGAGACAAGCATTAGTTTTAGAGTTCAGGATTTGGAAAAGGAGCAAGATTTCACTGTTCTGTGGAATCAAACAGGGATGGAGGTCTCATGTATATGCCGACTGTATGAATACAAGGGTTATCTTTGTAGGCATGCACTGGTTGTTCTTCAAATGTGTCAACAATCTGCCATCCCATCACAATATATTTTGAAAAGGTGGACAAAAGATGCAAAGAGCAGACATCTTTTAGGGGAAGAATGTGAACAGGTACAATCTAGGGTGCAAAGGTACAATGACTTGTGCCAACGAGCTCTGAAATTGAGTGAAGAGGCTTCATTATCTCAAGAGAGCTACAATATGGCCTTTCGTGCTCTGGAAGAAGCTTTTGGAAACTGCATCAGCATGAATAATTCTAACAAGAATCTTGTGGAAGCTGGTACATCTGCCAATCATGGTCTCCTCTGTATTGAAGATGATAACCAGAATAGGAGTGTGACCAAGACGAATAAGAAAAAGAATCAAACCAAGAAAAGAAAGGTTGGTGGTCAAAAACGAATGTGAATGCTCTGTTCTTATGTTCTAATACTATTCGTCATAAATGACCTCCTCCGTAACTGCAGGTGAATTCTGAGCAGGTGATTACGACTGTTGGGCCACAAGATAGCTTGCAACAAATGGTTTGTCTTCTTATACTTTGTCAAACAACCCAAAAAGAAAGGAAAAAGTTTGTATTGACGTGGCACATTAAATTATACTACAGTTGAAACTTGATATTTGTTGACTAATTTTTTTGAAAATAAGATAAGAAAACGCCAAAGACATTCATATTTGTGGTTGGCCTTCTAGGAAAAATAGCATGAATCTGTTATGGTTATGTTGTTACTCATTTAGTAAGCAAGTGAATGCATTAGTCAATTTGATTTAAGGGCTGATGAGTATCTGCAACTCGATTGGATTTTCTAGGACAAATTAAGCTCAAGAGCAGTAGCCCTAGAAGGTTATTATGGAACACAACAGGGCGTGCCAGGAATGGTATGTTTGCTTGTGAATTAGGTCATATGCTCATGACAATACGGTGGAATGATTTTCTCACCCCACTCATTTTGAGCTATTTGTTTTTGCAGGTGCAACTAAACTTGATGGCTCCAACACGTGATAATTACTACAGCAATCAGCAGACCATCCAGGGCCTGGTATGACATATAAATTGTTGTGTGAATGCTTGATGCATGGCTGGTCTTGTCCAGTTATTAATCATCGTATATGATATGACTATGGAAATCTGGATCTCATATCTCCAGGGACAGTTAAACTCAATAGCACCAAGTCATGATGGTTATTACGGCACTCAGCAAAGCATGCACGGGCTGGTATTGCATCTATTCCTGCAGCCAGTAATTTCTTTGTACTACAGTCTGCAAATGGTGATATCTTTGCACTGTTTTTACCACATGCAGGGACAGATGGATTTCTTTCGCCCACCAACTGGGTTCACTTATGGCATCAGGGTCAGTTTGCTAGTCTTGATTTTCTGATTATGCCATTTTCGTTTTGCCAAAACTTCTCAAAACGGTTTTCCATGGAACAGGACGACCCCAATGTAAGAACAGCACAGCTACACGATGATGGATCCAGGCATGCATGAGCAGCAACTTTCTCACTGTAAGGTTCACATTTCGAAAAGTTTCTTGAATTACGTGGCGATTAAAGTTTGACAGCAGTTTTCATTTCTTGGCAGGCGAGGAAGAACGAATCTCCCTTTTATTATGCAGCATGAAATGGTCACTCCACTGAAGCTGAAATCTCTGTAAAGAATGAAAGCTATCATGCATCAAAGATGGCAGGGTTAAATTTAGGAAACTTACTCTTCTAGTGCTTGTAAAACAAGAGAAAAAAGAGTAGGATGCTTTCATCTTCACTGCATATTTACCACAGTAGACAGTCGAACAAATTCTTATAGGGGTAAAATCTCCCTTGTAAATCTTTATTGTATTTACCTACTATATCAGTGATTTGTCTTTAGCCTAAAATATCTGATCAGATAATATCAGTACTTATTCCCCCAGTAGATCACTATTTACTCCTGCCCTTTGTCTGCCTACTGTTGGAAAAATGATTAAAAAGCAAAGCTTTTCTTTAAATTCCTTTTCTTACCTCATGAAGTACTCCTTTTCATAGTTCCCTGTTAAGCCATCTTGAACCTAATTTAAGTATTCTTCTAGGGTATAATTAGTATTTTTATTTTTGCTAGATACCTTTAGCCTCCCTTAATCAATCTTGGGATCAAAATATTATAGAGTGATTCCTCTTGAGGGGATATTGAAAGGTAAATTATCAAAGTCGTTTTCATAATTATTCATGAGATAAAGCTTGACTTATCTAAGATCTCAAATCTTATTAGAAAGGGAATCTTAAGCCTATAAGATATGGGATCTGACTAGGAAGAAGAATCTTAAATCTTAAAAAAAACAAACAATTTGTTTAATATCTAATTACCAAAGAAAGTCGATCAAAATGCTTTAGGATGTTTAAACGGTAATTACCAGTATTTATTTAATAAAAGACAGATTTTTTAATAGATAAAAATATTTTATTATTTTATTTGAAACCAAATTTTTTTTTTTTAAATCAACAGGTTGAGAACAAAACTTTAGCTTGAACCGAACCGGTTTTTAACCGGGTGAGGACAAGTCAAATTTTCTTTATTTTATTTCTTTTCAATAAAGACCGGCACAGGTCTTGGATGGACTGGGTGCTGATTGACCTATCGAGCCCGGTCCGGCTATTATATCTACAATTTCAATTCTTTTATATTTTTAAGCAACACGCGCCAAGCGTGTGGCACACAAAGGAGCGAACAACAAAGCGGTTAAAATTCTCAAACGACGACATCGAATTTGCATAAACAACAATAAACGCGCGGCGAAGAAACAGAGATGGAAGCAAGCGAGGGAGTGAAATAAAAGCCCTAATTTTTATTTTTATTTTATAAGATTTTTCTACAACCGAGCGAGTGAGACTCAGCGAGTGAGTGTAGAGAAGAGAAGAAAGAAAAACCCTAATTTTTATTTTTTTTCAATTCAGACGCGCCAATTCTCTCACTCGCGACTTTATTTTCCGGATCTTTCTCTCTGTATCCCTCTCAAGGTCTCTCTCTCTTTCTCTCTTCTTTAATTTTGGTGTATTAATTGTTTTTATAGCCGGTTTGGTTGCTGAGAAAACGTGGGAAAGTGGAAGTGGGAATTTGTGTTTTCCTTTAATTTTCTTGGTAACCAAACAAGGGATTGGAAGGAGCTGAAATGCTTTAGTGGGGTGTGATTTTTTTTCGAATTTGAATCGTTAGAGAATGAAAAAAAAGGTGGTTTTATTATTTTTGGTAACCCTAATTAATGCCCTGAATGAAAAATCAAGTTTGAAAATTTTCTCAGAATCCAATCAGGAGATAGAAAAGGAATAAGAATGATTTAATGGGTTGTATCGGTGTAGAATTGAAAAACGGAAGCTTTTTTTTTAATTATTATTCCTGGTAAACCTTAATTAGTGTCCCGAATAAAAAATCAAGTTTGAAAGTTTTCTCAGAATCCAAGCAGGAGATAGAGAAGCAATAAGAATGCTATAATGGGTTGTGATTTTTATTGAATTTGAATCAGTAGAGAATGGAAAAATGGTTCCCCCCCCCCCCCCCCCCCCCGCTAACATCCAAGTAGTAGATGGAAAATGATTAGGGGTGTGATAATGGGCTGTGTTTTGTATACCGATTTTATTGAATTTCAGCGGAAAGATGGTAGCTTTAGTAACGTTTGTAATACGTTAATGTTGATTGTCCTTTGTTTGAAACTCGTAATTTATGTGTGGAAACTTTCTTTCATGTGTTCAGGTGCCACTGTAAAGAACTTGTTGCATTTTTTTCCTTAACTGGAATGCGTTCTTATGATGACGGAGAGGAATCATAAAATGATTGATGATATGATCGACCTTCAAGATAATGTCCCTGCTGATGATGTAGTGGGTGGAAATATCGTTGGTGTGGTGGATGTGGTGCACAGTAGAGATGTTGCGGTTGCTAATTCTCCAAAAAGGGCTGTCGCTGTGTTTGAAGGGGATGTAAACTATGAGCTATGTGATGGTATTGAATTTGGATCACATGAGGAAGCATATTCGTTTTATCAGGAATATGCAAAATCTATGGGGTTCACCACTTCGATAAAGAATAGTAGGCGGTCAAAGAAATCAAAGGAGTTTATTGATGCTAAATTTGCCTGTTCTAGATATGGAGTTACACCAGAGTCTGATAGTGGTAACAGTCGGCGATCAACTGTGAAGAAGACTGATTGCAAAGCCAGTATGCATGTGAAGAGAAGGGCTGATGGCAAGTGGATAATTCATGAATTTGTCAAGGAGCATAATCATGAGCTCTTACCTGCTCTAGCATATCATTTTCGAATTCACAGGAATGTGAAATTAGCTGAAAAGAACAACATTGACATATTGCATGCTGTCAGTGAACGAACAAGAAAGATGTATGTTGAGATGTCTCGACAGTCAGGTGGGTATCAAAATTTTGGGTTTGTAAAGAGCGAGATGAATATGCAGTTTGAAAAAGGCCGGCATTTGGCTCTTGATGAGGGTGATGCACAAGTAGTGCTGGAATATTTTAAGAATGTCAAGAAGGAGAATGCAAACTTCTTCTATGCAATAGATTTGAATGAAGAGCAGCGTCTGAGAAATTTGTTCTGGGTTGATGCAAAAAGCAGGGCAGATTATATTAGCTTTAATGATGCTGTTTGTTTTGAAACCTTCTATGTAAAATACCACGAGAAATTGCCATTTGCTCCTTTTGTTGGGGTGAATCATCACTGTCAGCCAATCTTACTCGGATGCGCATTTATTGCAGATGAGTCTAGATCAACATTTGTTTGGTTAATGAAAACATGGCTTAGAGCAATGGGTGGGCAAGCACCTAAAGTTATAGTCACTGACATGGACAAAACCTTGAAGGCGGCCATTGAAGAAGTCTTCCCAAACACCCGTCACTGCTTTTCCCTTTGGCATATTTTAGAAAGATTGCCTGAAACTCTCTCTCATGTGATTAAACGACATGAGAATTTTTTGCCAAAATTCAACAAGTGCATTTTCAAATCATGGACAGATGATCGGTTTGATATGAGGTGGTGGAAAATGGTCACCCGGTTCGAACTTCAAGATGATGAATGGATTCAGTCATTGTATGAAGATCGTAAAAAGTGGGTGCCTACCTACGTGGGGGATACTTTTCTAGCCGGAATTTCTGCTACACAGCGTTCTGAAAGTATGAGTGTGTTCTTTGATAAATACATTCATAGGAAAATCACCATGAAAGAGTTCATGAAACAATATGGAACAATTCTACTAAATAGGTATGAGGATGAGTCCGTTGCAGATTTTGATACTTCCCACAAACAGCCTGCCTTAAAATCTCCTTCTCCTTGGGAAAAACAAATGTCAATGGTTTATACTCATGCAATATTCAAGAAATTTCAAGTTGAGGTTTTAGGTGTAGTTGGCTGCCATCCTAAAAAGGAAAGTGAAGATGGAACATTGGTGATGTTTCGGGTTCAAGACTGTGAAAAGGATGAACATTTTTTGGTCACATGGAACCAAACAAATTCAGAGGTGTGCTGTTTCTGCCATTCGTTTGAATATAAAGGTTTTCTTTGTAGGCATGCATTGATTGTTCTCCAAATTTGTGGCCTTTCAAGCATACCCCCTCCTTATATTCTGAAGAGGTGGACAAAAGACGCAAAGAGTAGGCAACCAATGGCCTTGGGAACAGAACGGGCACAAACTAGGGTGCAGCGCTACAATGATTTATGCAAATTGGCCATTGAAATGAGCGAAGAGGGATCATTATCTGAAGAGAGTTACAATATTGTTCTCCATACACTAGTAGAAGCTCTGAAGAATTGTGTGAATGTGAATAACTGCAATAACAGTGTGGCAGAATCTAGTACCTATACTCTGACTCATCGTGAAGCAGAAGAAGAAAACCAGGGAAGCCTTGTTACCAAATCAAGTAAAAAGAAGAACCCAGTCAGGAAAAGAAAGGTTAGTTCTGGAGTTAGAATCCAACCAGGTGGAACTGCCTATGTTCTAATATTATTGTCTAATTATGTGCACAAGAAAAGGAAAAGAAATGATCAATGCCTGTTTATGGTTCAGGTACAATCAGATCCAGACGTCATGCTTGTTGAAGCACCAGATAGCTTGCAGCAAATGGTTTGGCCCTTGTTCTATTCACTTACAGTAATCATGCAATCATTATATTATAGTGGTAATAGTGTGCATTGGATTGTAACAAGATTATGGCTGTAAAATTTGTTAAATGGATCCGCTTTGTTTAAAGAGAACTCATTCTTTCTGTTTTATTATTATTGAATTTCAATAGGATGGTGTTGACTAGGTTGTGGGATTGTGCAATCGACTTGGACAATAGAGTTATTGAAATTGGGTTTTGTCTCTGCAGGAAAATCTAAGCTCGGAAGGTATTAACCTTGGCGGATATTATGGTACCCAGCAGAATGTGCAAGGACTGGTGAGCAGAGCCTGTAGTGTTTTGGGCCTTTTTATCCAAGAGACAATATACAATTGTGTAAAAAGAATTGTAACTTCAACTTTGACAGCCTGAACCTGGTGCTGAGTGCAGGTACAGTTAAACTTAATGGAGCCGCCTCATGATGGTTACTATGTCAATCAACAGAGCATGCAGGGTCTGGTAAGTCATGTTGGGTTTTGACCATGTACATATTCAACAAAAGCACTTTTATGAACGAGTTACGATACCTTGAATTGTGTTTGTATTTCCAGGGGCAGCTGAATTCCATAGCACCCAGTCATGATGGTTTTTTTGGGGCTCAGCAAAGCTTGCATGGGCTGGTATAGTATTTTATAACAAAATACATTTTCAAAGAACTTTTGTTTCAGAAGAAGCAGTTGCCTAATTACATCCTTTCATGTAGGGGCAATACGACTTTCGGCCTCCAACTGGTTTCAGTTATAGCATGCAGGTGAGTTTTGGAGGACATGGTATCAATATTTGTTATCCTCTACGCATGGAACCTATCGATGAGCATAAATTTACCAGGCTGTGTCTTTTAGTTGCAGGATGACACTCATTTGAGATCTTCACATATGCATGGCAGTGCTTCAAGACACGCATAAGGAAGTAGGATGTTTCATATTGGCAGCTGGAATGACAGTTTTCCTCCTGAGATGGCTGACATCTTCCTTGGAGGTACATAACACTGATTGAAAAACCAACTCCAGGAATTGCGAACGCCATTTTTACGAGCAGAAGTCATCGCTTTGATAGTTCAGAAGCTAATCCCCAAATTGAAGTCAGAAGACATCATGGATTTTTTATCCAGAAGTTCATCTGGAATCCGGTCATAATTTATGCCACACCAAGTCACTAACAGCTATGGTAGCACAACTTATTGGTAGAGAAATGACTCTGATTCCGATATGTGCATGATTACTCTTACAGGCGCCACATCTGCCTAAGCTAATCGGAGACTTGTAGAGACTGTCCTGCTCGGAGAGTAGATCCCCCTTGTGGTGAGATGAAAAAGATGCCTCGTTGCTGGAGCATACAAGGAATGTTCTTCTTCATGGCCATAGTAGATTGTGTAGATCTGCTGTTATTAACCACTTCCTCCTGTCAACCCTTTCCTGGTATTAGTAGATGTGGAAAATACCTAACTTCATGTAGAAGCACAACAATTCTCAGGATGAGTAGTTTATTCAAATCAGATCGAGCTCTTCTCCTGTAAGCCCTCGCATGACCAGTCCTGTAACAGTTGGAAGTGGTCCTTGTAAAACATGTATTTGTTGATTATGACACCTTTCTCAACACTTAACATTTTTTTTTTGTTGTTGCATTCAATGTTGCTTATTCTTTTCCTGAAGTTTGAAAGAGGAAATATTGAAGATTAAAATATCATATACTAATCCTAGAAAAATATAATTCTTCAAATCTTCAATTTCCTTTTTTAAATAATAAAATATACATAAAATTATTAAATAAATAAAAATAATTTGGTTAATAATAAAATGAAATGAAATGTTTATTTTTTAAAATATTAAAAAATGTATTAAATCTAAACAAGGAAAAAAAATAAATTTTGAAAAACAATTGAAGATTAGAATCTCGTATAGTAGTCTTAGGAAACTATAATTCTTCAATTTGTTTTAGAAATTTAATAATCATTAAATTTAACAATTTAATAAAAATAATTTGGTTAATAATAAAAATAAAAGGCACTTTTTCCCTTTTATAAAAAATAAAAATTTCAACAAAAATAAGATTAGAATATCAAATACTAATTCAAGAAAAATAATTCTTTATTTTTTAAAATAAATTATATAGAGTTCTATTCTATATTAATTTAAAATTGCACTACTATGTTAATATATAAATTATTATAAATATATTTGTTAATTTATCTCAATTTTATTTTGATGTGTGCTTTCAACAAAATAGAGATGCAACGAAACGATTTGCTTTCTTTTTTTTATTTTTATTATTTTTTCAATTTTAATTTCAATTTATTTTTTTATTATTACTCAAATTATTTTTTATTGATTTAATTTTATTTCTATTTAATATAATTATTCATGTGGCATGATCTAAAACTAATAGACTTAAATAATAAAATTGGATGGAGAGGTCAACAAGTATAAGAAAGGATTGTTGTAGATCAAAATCATATGGAAGGATGAATATGACCAAAAAATGAATATAGAGGAGCATTCCGTGATTTCCATCCTAAAATAATTATAAATTAATTAATAAAAAAAGAAAAGAAAAGAAAAAAGAAAGGCAGAACATGGCGTGAACTTTTTAAGGATCAAAGATAAGGCTACAGAAGCCTAGTAATTGCCGATTAATTATTGGCTATTTCAAAATTAATCGCCAGTGTTCCCGATCAAATGCAGGTTATGTTTCCGATTATTTCACGAGTAAATACCGATTTCTTGTCCGAAAAGATCGCCGAGGGATTGCTGACTATTTCCGAACTAATCTCCTCGTTTTAGAGTATGTTTAATATTGCGGTAGCTGTTATGATTGTAGTTTGAAAAAAATTATTTTATAAAAAGTACTTTTAGTTAAGGTTGATTTGAAAAAATAGGTGTTTGGTTAAAACGGTGGTTGAAATTGAGGTTGAAGAAAAAGTAGTTTAATGTGTTTGGTTAAAAAAATGCTTTTCAAATTGAGGTTATAAAATAATTAAATATATATATATATATATATATATTAATATTAATGATTTTAAATTTAAATATTATAGATTTAACTACTGTTATTACATCATGAAATAAATAATATTGATATCAAATATTTTTTATTATTCCATTAAACTATGTGCAATGTTATCACATACGAAATCTATCCAACAATGACTATATTTTTCATGGTTTCTTAAGCGCGCAACAACAAAAACTGAATTTTTTGTTGCGTCATTAAACGATCTCCTTTTAATTTTTTGAATAGAACACAATAAAAATAAAAATAAAAACTGAATTTTTTTTTAACTGGACCGGACCCGGCAAAAACATAATTGGAATTGCGATCAAATTTCACAAATGTTACGTCATCATGCGATATCCTTCTAATTTATGTAGTGTTATTAAATAATATTAAATACTAGTTTTTCGAGTAAAACACAATTTTTTTTTTAAAAATCAACAATTTCATTACGTATAAAATTCATTCGGCAATAACTATAATTTCCATGATTTATCTTGCATGCAATAAAATTAAGTAAAATATTATCATGAATAAAATTGAAATTACAATACAAGTAAATTTAATTCACCTTAAACTAATTTTTTTAAAAAATAAAAAAAATAATATTGTTCACGTTCACGTGAACAATACGAGTGCAATTAATTAACTGCACTATTTTTTCGGAAAAAAAAAAATTTGGGTGCTGGTTTTTCAAAAAAAAAAAAAAAAAAACTCATCTTGCTTGCCATAACGAACAAGAAAGATTATAAGAAAGGAGGAAGAAATTACAAGAGAGATACAAATGCCTGGAGTTAGCAAACTTCATGTGGTGTGTATGAAGCCCTTTCCCATTGCAAGGGCACATAAACACTATGCTCAAAATAGCATAGATCCTTCGCCATAAAGGTTTTCAGGCAACCTTTGCCATTACAGAAGTTAACCACAAAGGAATAGTTGATGCAAGAGGTCCTAATGCCGTTGATGGCTTGCCTGACTTCTGTGTTGAGACTTTACCAGTAGAGCACCCTCCTTCAAACTCTCATACAATTAGTGCAACCCTAAACCCTCTTGCCCTGAGAGAGAGGCATGTGGAAAGAACCTTTTGTCTCCCTTAAGAGACCTCATTCCTAGACTCAATGGGACTGCCACAAGTCCTCCTGTGACATGCATGGTGTCTGATGCTTACTGAAGAACTTGAAATGCCTAATGTCTTAATTTGTTTGGCTTATGGCTAGCTAGCTGCAACTGGGGTTGTCAGCTTTACTCAGTTTCGTGATCAAATGAAGCACTTGGTCACTCTTCTCAAAGGTATTTTTACTTTGTATTTTTTTTTAGAAATTCTAGTGTTTCCGATCTTTTTTTTTTTTCCATTAAGAAAAATCTAGTTAGACCCATGCTATTGTATAGACCATCGATATAGGTTCACTCAAGTTATTTTTTTAAATTCTATATGTAATTTTTTTTTTCACTTTTAGCCTTTAATATTTGGTTTATTATAATTGTGTTACCTAATTTGTTTTAATAAGGGTTCCATGGTTTTATCATGATCACATTACCTATATAGCAAGTTTTATAGGTTGATCTATGTTAATTTAATATGTTGTCATCTTAATATTTTTTTAAAAAATATATTTTATCCAGTATGTAACCATTTAAATATTTTACAAGTGTTTTAGCACGTGTACATTGAGTTTATAACTTTCTTATGTATTTATATTTTTAAAAAGTTGAAAAAAAAATGAGCTAACCCTCAACAACGTGGCTAAAAAAACCAGTTAACAAAAACTCTAAAACCCATGGGAGTTTGACTATAGCTAGCCTAAGATACAATTAACTGTGGATTGTTATAATAAAATTACTGTTTTTCTCTCGAGTGAAAAAAAAAAAGATGAAACCTTAAGGGTGGGGGTGTCTTGGTCTTTTTCACTGGCTCTTTGGTCATTAAAAGATTCTATAAGGTTGTTTACGTCTTTTTCATTTTTTTATCACAGTAAAAATACTCTTTTACCTTTAAAGTAAAAAAAATTTAAAACTGTTGATCAGGGGCTTTCTTGACTTTTTGTAAGCTTCTTAACAATAAAAATAATTATTTGCCTCTAAGGTTAAAAAATTGTTGGGCTGCTAAATGAGGGTTTTCTGAGGTTTTCAAATATCCATGTATAGTTAAAATATGTTTTTAACCTTGAAAAAAACAAAAAATAGGTTTTGCATTAGGGGTTTTTTGTACTTTCACACGAGTATTTAATGAGAAAAGCTATCAGCGCATGTTCTGCAAGTGTGTGGCATCCACGCCATTTAGGCGGCATATGTTATGCCACCTGGTAGCCAAAATCAGTCTTCCATCGTCTTTCTAGATATGCTACCGTGTCCTTTTCCGTGTGGAGTGGCACGTGGCAATTGATGGTGGTCGAATTGTCGCTGATGGTTGTTTGATTTTTTTTTCTATCTCCTGACAAGAAATGTACACCATTATCCTATTTGTTTCTTACTTTTCAATTTCATTTCTCATTCTCTTTATTTTTTTTATTTTACTCTTCTTCCATTTATAGAAGTTTTTTTCTTTTCAATTTAGTCCTTCATTAATATTTCTCATATGTTTTTTTCTTTAATTTCAGTCATCATTCTCTTAATTTTTTTTATTTTGTTCTTATTTCTTTTATAAAAGTTTTTTTTTCAATTTAGTCCTTTAATTGCAATTTCTTATATGTTTTGTTTTTCATTTCGGTCCTTTTTTTCCTTTTCCTTGGCACTTTTGTTAAAGTTTTATTGGCATTCAATTTCATAATTCAATCAACTTTTTTTTGTTTTTTTGTTTTTCCAGTTTGACCATCTTTCTTTTGATTTTTTTCTTTCTATTAAATCTATTTTTCAATTCAATTTAACTCTACAATTGAAGATTTTTATCCCTCTAATTAATTTTTTTTTCACAATTAATTTTTTAGATCCTTTTGTGTAATTGATTTTTTTTACTAGTTTTATCTTTTGATATTTAATTTGTTGGGGATTCGGCTTCATGCGATCTTATCGTTCTACATTAGTTTTTTTTTTAATATTGATTTTGTGATTATCTTCAAGTTTTTTATATGAGTTTATTTCAGTCTCATGATTTAGGTTATGAATTTTGCATGTCTTTTTTTAATATAAGTTGTTTTTAGTTT
Source organism: Populus tomentosa (assembly GCA_018804465.1). Taxonomy (NCBI): domain Eukaryota; kingdom Viridiplantae; phylum Streptophyta; class Magnoliopsida; order Malpighiales; family Salicaceae; genus Populus; species Populus tomentosa. The sequence continues at coordinate 1,373,622 of CM031979.1, read as the reverse complement.
TTCTATTTTTGTTTGATTTTTAAAGATATTATTCTAATTCATCTATAATTTTTTTATTCAAATAAAGTTTATTTTTTAGAATAAAAAATATTCATTTTTCAATAATATTGTTGATGTGTTCGGCCTTGCTTAATATTTTTATGGTTTGGTTTTATTTAGTCAATTTTATTTGTATTTATCTTTTAAATCATGAGTTTTTCAAGGTGTGAATTTATCTTTTATTGATTTAAATAAATAAGTTTGGTACACACAATCAGGTGAAAGTTTTATTTTATGTGATTGAATATATTAATCTATTTTCATCTCTTAATTTTTTTAGTGTTTTTTTAGGTTATTATTAACAATTTATTTTTATTTACATAAATAATTATTGATTTATTTAATTAGATGCTTGCATAAGCATAGTTTTGAAACCCGACCCGGTCATTGACCCGGTCAAGTGATCGAGTCACGGGTCAGATGGGTTAACCCGGGTCAACCCAAAAAAAGAAAAGAAAAGAAAAGGGAATGAACATGCTGTGCCAATCATTTTCAAATCCGAGAGTATTCTAATTACCAATTATTCTCATTTCTCAGTTCATTTCTAATCCTACAATCCGAGAGTATTCTAAATTTCTAATAGTCAATTATTCTCATTTCTCAGCTCAACAATCCGAGAGTGAATAATTCAAAACAGAGATAACAGCATCAAACCATTGGTAACTGTAACACCATAACATCATTCACTGCCAAACCATAAGTCCATCACAGCATCAAACAAATCAACGAACAATGAATCGGCAGAGAGTTCATCAAACAAAATCATGGTAACAACATTCTACAGTTCATCATGCAAACAAACAACACAGACGAATAGAATTGATGCAGAAATCAAGCTATAGAAATAGAGCAGCAATCAGGTTGGAGAAACATTCCTGAGGGCTGAGGTGACTGGGCTAGCGAAATTGATGCAGAAATCGGTCTAGAGAAATCGATGGCAGCGAGTGAAAGAAGGATGAACTTGAGTGCAAGAAGGATGAACTTGAATCGGGTTAAAACTTGAAACTGAAATTGATGCCAGAACCCAGAAATGAGAAAACAGCCAAGAAAAAACAAAACAGAGAGTGCATAGAAGGAGATTCAAACCTTTTTCGCAGAGATCAATGGTTAATTGCTTCGTTCTTCTTTTGCTCCATTCAATTTTCAAAGACATATTAGGTTAAGTGTTTCGTTCTTCTTCTGTCAAAGACACTGTCTTCAGTGTTCAGCGTTTTAGGATTTTAGTCGTTTTAGTCTTTTAGATGTCATTAAACGACGTCATTTAATGACAGGGAAAATAAAAAAAAAATTGACCGGGTCTCACCCGGGTGTGGTCGGGTGGACTAGGTCCCGGGTTGACCAGGTTTGACCGAGCCAAATCCCAAGTGGGTTTTGGTCTCCACCCGGACCGGTTCCATGCCCGGGTCGACCGGGTCCCGGGATGACCCGCCGGGCCGGTCCGAGTTTTAAAACACTGTGCATAAGCTGCGGGCCACCAATTAAGACACTTGACATGCGCTTATTGATTGACTTTTTTCCAGTCATGTTCCGAAAAGGTGGCATGTATAATAACGACTGACCACTATTTTAACGACCGGCTTCTGATAATATATTAAAAACACTGTTTTTTTTAATTTTAAATTACTGTTTTAAATATTTTAATTTTTTTGATATGCTGATGTGAAAAATAAATTTTAAAAAATAATAAAAATTTTATTTTATATATTTTCAAGTAAAAAATAATTTTAAAAAAATTACTACTATCATACTAAATATTTTTAAAGTGTTTTTTATCTAGAAAAATATTAAAATAATTATTTTTTATTTTTTTAAATTTATTGTTAATATTAGCATATTAAAATAATATTAAAAATATTTAATTTAAAATAAAAAAATAAAAAAATATATATTTTTTGAAAAATATTATTGGAACCAATGATGTTATAGCAAAGATGGAAATAAAACAAAATGAATAGTATAAGGATTCAATCAATAAAAGAAATTGACTAGTGATATCACATCATCTTTTTATAACCACGAGATGACATGCCCGCGCGTTGCAGCAGGCTTATAAAACAAATGCACTTGATAGTGTTATAACTGTGAACCGACGCTAGATAAGTAATATAAATTAAAGGTATGATGGAGCAAATATTTCATGACGGGAAAAAAAGTTGTGTTGGTCATCAAAAACTTAGAGACTGAACAAAATAATTTGTAGCAATCTATAGTGTTTTGTGAGGAAAGATACAGTGCTTTCGCCACATGATTTAGCTTTTTAGTTAATAATAATAAAAAAAAATTACAAAGTTAAATTCTCTACCAACTTAATATTAAAAACAAAAACCAATAAAGATAATTTTGGAAGGAAAAAAACCCATGAGAAAAAACATTGTAGCAATTGACAATGTTCTGTGAGGAAAACTATAGCGTTTTTCCCAATAAAATAAAATAAAAAACCATTTAGAGAAATATTGTAGCAATCCACAGTGTTTTGTGAGAAAAACTACAACGCTTTCCTCATATGATTTAGTTTTATTGTAATTATAATTTTTAGCCAACTCAATATTAAAAAAAAAATCGACAAAGATAATTTTGAAAAAATCATAAAAAAAATCACATGGAAAAACACTGCAACAATTCACAGTGTTTTAAAGAAAAAAAATTACAAGGCTAAATTCTTAATCAGCTCAATATTTAAAAAATAAAATCGACAGAGATAATTTTAGAAAAAAAATAACAACAAAACAAACACCAAAAAAAAAGAAAAAAATCATGTTGGAAACACTATAGCAATTCACAGTGTTTTGTGATGAAAGCTACAGTGCTTCTCCACGTGATTTAACCTTATTTGTAATGACTTATAATTGTAATTCACAAACAACTCAATATTTTAAAAAATAAAAATAAAAAGGATAATTTGAAAAAAATTATATATAAAAAAACCATGCGGAGAGACATTGTAGCAATCCACAATGTTTTACAAGCAAAGCTACAATGCTTTCCCCACATGATTAAGCTTTATTAAAAGTTAAATTCTAACCAATTCAATATTAAAAAAAATAAAATCAACGAAGATAATTTTGGAAAAAAATATTACAAAAAAAGAAAACACAAAAGAAACTGGAAAAAAACCATGTAAGGAAAAACTATATCAATCCATAGTGTTTTGTGAGGAAAAACTTGTCTTTACTTATAATTGCAATTCTTAACCAGCTTAATAATTAAAAAATAAAATTGATAGATAATTTTAGGAAAAACATAACACAAACAAGAAAAAACTATGTGAGAAAAAATATCGTAGCAATCAACAGTAATTTTCGAGGAAAGTTACAGTTCTTTCCTCACATATTGCAACTGTAATTTTTAACCAGCTTCATATTAAAAAATAAAATAAAAAAAGATAATTTCAGAGAAAATCATAAAAAAAAAACCATGTGGAGAAACATTGTAGCAATCAATAATGTTTTAAAGAAAAAAATATTACAAAACTAAACTCTCAATCAACTCAATATTAAAAAAATTTGACAAATATAGTTTTAAAAAATAAAAAAATAAAATAGAAAAACTTTGTAGAAAAACATCGCAGCAATCCACAGTATTTTAAAGAAAAAAATTACAAAGCAAAAATTTTAACCAAGTCAATATTTAAAAAAAATAAAGAAATAAAATAGAAAAACTATGTAGAAAAACATCGCAGCAATCCACAGTATTTTAAAGAAAAAAATTACAAAGCAAAAATTTTAACCAGGTCAATATTTAAAAAGTAAAATTAACAAAAATAATTTTGAAAAAAAAAGAAAAAAGAAATGAAAAGAAAAAAGAAAAAATAGGAAAGCTGAAAAAAAAAAGTAAATTTGAAAAAAAAAAGAAAAAAACAAAAAAAGAAAGAAAAGAAGTTAGAAAAAAAGAGAGAGGGGAAAAGCACTATGAATTATTGTTGTAATCTTCAGTGCTTTGTGTGTGGCTCCACACCATTTAGATATTGTTATCGTCATCAAAATCACCTTGTGTAAGCATTCCTGAAAATGGAATCCAATAGAACTTTGACTCATATTATGATAATTGGTTCTGCCGTTTGCGTTTTGGTTTGGTCTCGATCAAATACGTGCATGCATTTTGACAAGAAGGCCCCCTTTAGAATTGCGCTGCAAAACGTGTTTTATAAAATAACTAGTTACATGACCTGCTGCCGTGGATTATTTTTTTTTATAAAAAATATTAAAAAAAACTAAAATTTAAAAATCTTGAGTTTTTTTAAAAAGCTATACCCATGAATCTTGAGTTTGACTGCAACGCCTGACCTAAGAGTAATATTTATAATATTAATAATAACATTAAACTTGCATGATCCAAGTTTAAGTGAGCCTGACTGCAACACCGGATCCAAGAATATTGGATGTGGGTCTAGCTATAAGGTCGTATCATAAAAGTGTGATAATTAAATAGATTAATTTAAAAAAATATAAAAAAAATCAACAGGAAAAAAAAAATTAATGAAGAAAAAAAATTGAATTAATTGGGTTACCCTTTAAACCACGTTATCCCGTAAAACCTAAGATTTGCGTCATGAAAGTTTGATAACTAAATAGAAAAAAAAATGACGGGTTTACTCAAAATTAATTGGGTTAACCCATCAAATCAAGTTAACCCGTCAAGCCCAAGATACGTGTTATGAAAATCTGATAATTAAATAGAAAGAATATTAACTTTAATAAACTATACTGAATGAAAAAAATAATTAAAAAAAATCTAGGTTAACCCATCAAATCCAGGATCCGTATCATGAAAATTTGATAACTAAATAAAAAAAATTTAACATTAATAAACTAAATCAAATAAAAAAAAATTCATTAAAAAACAAAAAAAATTAAAAAAAACAGTTATATAATTATAATATAACCCGGAACCCGAACAACCCGGGCATACCCGGCTAAAACCCGGTCTCTTTTATTTTTATATATACGACTCGCTGCATAATTGCAGAGCCAACAGTCAGACTAGAAACAGAGGCAGATAATAACCAAAATTCCCAATTTGCATGTAAAAATTTGAATATAACTCAAATTAAAGAAGATGGAGATAAGCACTTGCCACTAGTGGAACAAGCTAGAGTTAGAATGGGCAAACAATCATCTTTGGAGGAGAAACACAATAATTTTACTCGAGCTAAAGAACGAAGACCAAATGAAGTTGCCTTCAATGCAATGGAGGAAGACAATAGCTTTTTTCAACCTAAAGAAAGAACATCTCTGGAAGCTGGAGTTAATACATTGGAGCCGATTAGCTCCTCCTCAAATAGCAACAGTGATATTGTTGCTCATAGAGTTTCGTTGGTGGTTTAGAATTATACAAAGAGAACCTAATTAAAGAAAAGCAATTTCAATCTATAGCTCCTGCTTTTTTCAAGGCTTGTGGTGCTAAAATGGATGTGGGTTTGGAACGGCAAATTTATGGTCAAATGATTTTGGTTGGGGGGTTTGATGAGGATTTGCATGTTGGGAATTCTATGATTGATATGTATATAAATATGGGTTTCTGGAGTGTGAGTGAAAAGTGTTTGATGAAATGCCTGATAGGAACGTGATTTCTTGGATGGAATTGATTTCTGCTTATGGGAAGAGTGGGAACATGGAAAGTGCAGGAAAGTTGTTTGATGGGTTATTTGATTTTTAATTTTTTTTGAATTGATCCGGGTTAACCCGGGTCAACCCATTTGACTCATAACTTGATCATTAGACCAAATTGATCATCATGTTGGGTTTCAAAACTATGCTTATGTAACTTTCTCCTTTTCAAATCATTATAAATGCTCAAGAGGATGTTTTTTATTTTTTTGTACACACACATATCTTTCCCAGTTAAACACAATTATATAAAATATATATCTTTCCCAGTTAAACACAATTATATATATAAAAGGAACAAATATTAAAAAAATCACATTTATATATTAAAGATGTTGTTCCATAGGAATTCAAACCCAATGAATGAGACTATAACATAACAGAAGGGTAAGGAACTAGGGTTGTTTAAAAACGTTATAGAAACTGTGTTTTTTTTTTTAATTATTTTTTTTTATATTTTTAAATTGTTTTGATATATTGATGTCAAAATAATTTGTTTTTAAAATATTATTTTGATATATTTACAAGTAAAAATCACTTTAAATCACAAACCATTACCATATTTCTAAACACCCCATTAATATTTTATAAAACATTTGGGACATATGCCATGTGCTGGGTTTTTTTTAAACATCTCTATTTTATATTGATTTTTTTTCATGGTATAGATATTAAGAATCATTTTATACATAGAATGATTTTTTATTTTGAATAATTTTAAGAAAGAATCCTTTATATTAACCTAATACATTAAGAAAAATAATTATTCTTACTGTATGAGGTTAACCTTGGAATTGATTTACAAAATAGAAGGTGAGATGTGCACATCAATACCATCTGTTGCTGATGAAAGATTGTTGGGTCAGCAGACGATGTTTACGATGGCTGCATCAAGTTTCCACTCTCATGTCCACATTTCCTCATCATATTGGTCTAAAAATGAAAGGATAAACTAAATTAAGGCCTCACATGTCTCCACCTGCTTATGATGTCACCATGCATTTATCTTAATTGAATTAGGCCACCGCCCCCTCCCTCCCCCACCTCTATATATATATGTACTCTCAATAGTTCCATCGTCTCATCGGATCAAAGCACACACAAAACCATGGTAGAAACGGTATGATATATATATTTGTGTGTGTTATTTATCTTTTAATTAATCCTCTTAATCTGGCTTTTCTTCTTTTTACGTGGAGGTCCTATAGATGTACAAGTTCTTGATATATAATCTCTACAGCGGATTCTTCCAATCTTTCTGTCTATAAATTTATCATGACGACGTTTTTTTATGTTTTCTATTGGGATTAATCATGGTGAGGTCCTATATGAAATGCATGAACTCACTACTATCGTTACAGCAAGTCACAACGATGGTGATTAAGGTTGACCTTGGATGCGAAAAATGCCACAAGAAAATCAAGAGAGTACTGTGTGCTATCCCTCGTGAGTCTTTCTTTTTTCTCTTTAAAAACAGTGATAGGTTTGAGTTGTTTTTATTACCAAAGGAAGTGACTAAGTTTTGTGGATTGATGATGTTAATTAATGAACAATAGAAATCCAGAACCAGACATATGACAAGAAGACAAACACGGTGACAATCACTGTGGTGTGTTGCTGTCCTGAAAAGATCAAGAAAAAAATATACTGCAAAGGAGGTAAAGCTGTCAAGTGCATTGAGATTCCACCTCCTACTACTACTACTACTTCTACTACTACTACTAATATTACTACTTGCTGCTACTGCTGCTGCTGCCACCACACCACCACCACCACCACCACCATGCAAATGTTGTGAAAAATGCCGCCGAGGACAATGTTGTCATCACTTTTGTATGCCACCACCTCCTGCAAATTGTCATGTACCTTGTAGAAGGTCAGAGTGTGATATATGGGGAGATGGATGTTGTAGTTGCCGAAGTAGGGGTTACTATGTGTGCAGAAGTGTGTATGTTTGTGAAGACTATCCTCCAAAACCAACTCCACCTCCATCTCCACCAAAATCAACTCCACCTCCACCAAAATCACCAAAACCAGAACCACCACCATGCAAATGTTGTGAAAAATGCCGCCGAGGCCCATGTTGTCATCACTTTTGTATGCCAACACCTCCTGCAAATTGTCATGTACCTTGTAGAAGGTCAGAGTGTGATATATGGGGAGATGGATGTTGTAGTTGCCGAAGTAGGGGTTACTATGTGTGCACAAGTGCATATGTTTGTGAAGAGTACTATCCCCCGACATGCAAAATCATGTAAAGGGAAAGTTCAGAAGACCGATGGTTTGAGTCAACGTCCAGCATCAACCATCCGATTCAAATCCAGTGGTCATGTTTTGAACAAAAAAAAATAAAAATTCAGTGGTCATGATGGGCCTTTGTGTTGTTGTGTTTATAATATCATCCCTTTTGTGATGCTGCTGTTGTTTTGACCTCTTTCATCTAGCTAGATGATGCACGACTTTGTGCCTAGTATTTTCAAGTTAATGGTCACAGTTTTTCCATTGTTGATGGCTTCTTCCATGTTTGGCTTCAAGTCAAAGTTACAATTATTGCAAATAAAAGCAAAAGGTTCCATTTTCCAAGGTGACGGTGATGGTGCTGGTGCGTGCACCTCCGTTTCTTTCACTTTCAATTGCTTTCTTCAATCCTTGATCGTTTGATTGCTTCTGTGGTGTATTGTTTTCTGGAAAAAATGGTTCAAGCTCAGCCATGCCTTATGATCCAAACCAGATAATGAAATTTGGATTATTATATATTTAATCGAAGACAAATTTCCTTTTCATGATGTATATATATATAGTTTTATATGAAGCCATGTAAAGCTCTCTTAATCTGGAGATATATTATCATCGGTTGACGTTATTTGACTAGTTTCCTCCTCTACACTTTTATTAAGTGGTGGGGATGACAGAAGAAGAATGCTACCATGGGATAGGTTAGCGAGCTGTCAATGAAAATGTAAGGAACCAATGGAGATTTTGAAGGGGTTATGGAAATCTCCATTGACTTGTACAGTAGTAATAGTTGTTAATTATACCCTATTGGTTGATTCAGAAAATTTTAGATTTAAAGATTAAATATTTTAGTCTAATCTATCTTTTAATTTTTCAAGTTTAGTCTTTAGTTATTGTTAATGATTTTTTTTTATTGGTACAAATAATTCTCAATTTATTTAATTGAATGTATACATAGTTTTATTTATTTATTTTGTCATAATCCAATTTTTGAATAAATAATACAAAATAAATGGATAAAAATACATTTTGAGAATGGAGTTAAGACAACATAAAATTTGAAGTTTGAGGATGTAATTATTAAATTTGAGAGTCAATTGGTTAATAATTGAAGAATTAATAAGTTGGAGACTTTAATTAAAAATTTGAATTAGTTTAATTAATGAATTAGGTGCTTAATTAAAGAATTGATAAGTTTGAGGATTTAATTGATTAAAAAGATCAGGGGTTTGATTAAAGAAATACCAGATTTGTGGGTTGATTAGAAGCAAAATTTCAAGAAATTAAAAGACCGAGGACCATAGTGAAATTGTTGGTTTACTTTAGGAATCTTGACTGATTTTTCAGGGATGATTTTGAAAGAATTAAAAATTAAAGATTTAATTGAGGGCCAAATTGAACAATCCGGAAATTAAAGACTGTTTTGTAAACAATGTTGTAATTTAAGGATCAACCCTGTGTTCGTCCCTGCAAGAAAACAATTGACCACTGAACCATCGGTTATCACCAAAAAGCAGTCGAACCCACACCTGCGTTGCAACCCTCCTCACCATCTCCAGAAATAGAAAGCATTCGAACCCCACCAGCGTTGCAGCCTTCTTCGCAATCTCCAGAAACAAATGCACCCATTTCCATTTGTTTTTTTTTGCTCTTCTGTATTCAAATTGCATTTGAACAGTGCAAAGGTAATTTAATTACCTTCGCACTATTTGATGCACACGTGAAAGTGCTTCACGCGTGCATCAACTGTTTGCCCAGCCGGTCACTGGCTTGGGCCAGTGACCGGGCCGGGCTGGCTGTGGGGCTGAGCTGAGCCCAGCCACCAATATTTATGCTGGCCTGGGTTTTAGCCCCAACCCAACCCCTCAAAAAAATAATAAAAAACAGAAAAAATATAAAATATATAAAAAAATAAAAATGTTTATGCATGAATAAAAATAATGTAAATTTATTGGTTTATTCACTGACGCCAGAGTTAGAAATAAAATATCAGTTTAAATTTATATTATTTTTATTCATTGTATTTTATTTTATTTAGCTAGAAAAATAAAGAATGTGCATGCGAAAAAAAACATAAAATAAAATAAATTTATTGGTTTATTCACTGACGCCAGAGTCAGGAATAAAAATATCGGTTTATATTTATATTATTTTTATTCATTGTATTGTATTTTATTTAACTAAAAAATAAATAAAAAAAGAGGTGCATGCCAAAAAATATAATAACATAAAATAAAATAAAATAAATTTATTGGTATTCACTGATGCTAGAGTCAAGAATAAAAAAATACTAATGAAAATTTATTTTATTTTATTTTTTCTTTTATTTAGCTACATAAAAAATAAAAATAATGTGTAAAAATAAATGGATTTTTATTTGTTTATTCACTGACGCCAGAATCAGGAATAAAAAGAAATAATTATTTAAATTTATTCATTTTGATATCTACGTAATATTTACCAACGCTAGAGTTGGAAATATCCGTAGTTGAATATTTATTGGCGCCAGAGTCAGAAATATTACACGCAAAATATCATGTTATAAAGCAACAAAAATATTAGCAATCAATAACAAATATTAACAATGCAGCCTGCCTTAAGCAGAACGTTTAAGGGGTGATAATATCTTCCCTTTTACGTAACCAGTCTCGTACCGTAGAATCCCTGTTGATCAGTTAGAGTTTCTAATGACCATAATACTAGGTGGCGACTCCTTAAATAAGAATATTCCCTTCAAAGAATAGGATGCCAGAAATCTGTTCTTTCAATGAAATACATAAAAAGTTTTAAGGCCGCCGCGATGTCGGGTGCGATATATTTATAATCAGAATTTCTTACATTAAAAAATATAATAAAAAACCTATATATTTATTTTTCTACCAAAAAACAAATAATATCTACCCACGACAAAGTGGTAGCTGGAATAAACTACACAAGGTGCCATACTTGCAGCCCTGTTTTAGCCTCTAGGCTTCGAGGCAGTCGTGGTCTAGCCATGGAAGAGATGAGCTAAGCTCAATATTAGTGAAACCCAGCATAGATAATGGATCAGTCCATGGCTTTCCTTGGATTCTCTACTTTCATGACCTGTAGCCATGGAAGAAATTACTGGTTATGGTTTTTAATATTATTTTTTAAAATTTATTTTTAATATTAATATATTAAAATGATCCAAAAACACTAAAAAATTTAATTTGAAGTAAAAAAAAAATTATTTTTGTTCAAAAACACAGTTTGACAACAAAAAAAAACATTAACAAAATTTATTATTTCAATAATAAAAACTTAACATCAATAGAAAAGAAATTACTGATTATTCATATAAATATTGTATTTTAATTTTTTTTAATATATCATGTGATCAAAATATCTTTATCACTGTTGTTACTTATTTTTGGGCCCTATGTGTCAATGGAGATGGTGCATATTCCTTTTTAATCGAAGGCAAGAGTTTAGTTCAAGGTTGCTGGGAAACTGACAAAGACAAAAAAAAAAAATATTTTTCGAACCCTGTTTCAGTCGTCTTCAGCTCTCTTTATCCTTCCCCTCTACTACCGAAATTGTCAGGATTCTTAGGCTAATTAAAAGTCTTTATAATGCTAAATTTGTTCCTTTGTTATATGGCCTTTAAGGTTAGATAAATCTCTCAGAAGTTGCACTAAAAAACTAATTCTGCTGCTGTCGTAATTTTTTGTTCCAACTTAAGTTTTGATTCTACTTGGTTTCATGCAATATCTGACCATCCGGGTTATATTCTGTCACTCATAACATGTTGAAGAATTGACCTAAACTTTTATTGGGTCCTAGGGCTCACTATTCTTATGGCAAATTCTCATTCAAATTGGGATGTTTGGCATTGTCAATTTCCTGAATTAGATCAGAAGATCCTTTTTTTACTAACCAGATTGCTGCTAAATTCTGTTCTTCAAAAAGATTTTATCTCACTTCGAATCCTTCATCAAAGTTGTAGTCCTGGATGCGTAGATGAATTTGGGTTTTGAATCGCTTGATTTTGATAGCAGAAGCTCAAGATATTCCCGTTTGAATATCTAAACGTGAAAGTAGAGAATTCTGCCGCGAGAAGGATTCTGACCTGAGTTTGTAGGTTTGATTCGAGGGACCTTATTGCGAGATTCTTAAAGTTTGAAGACCAATTGTGGGCCAATGTGAAGGACTTTTTTTGGACCGGGATTGAATTAAAAAGATGCTAAAATAAGGGAGTTGATTGAACGTCTAAATTGGTTTTTTTGGACCAATATTAAATTGGTTTTTTTAATATATTTTGATGAATTTAATACTTTGATGTCAAAAATAAAAAAATCAAAGAAAATTTATTGTAATGTATTTTTAAACTAAAAACACTCTTAAAACACAATGAATCGCAACAACAAACATTACTCCGAGGATGTTTGAGAGTATAGTAGCGGTTACTTTTTAATGTTATTTTTCACTTAAGAATATATCAAAATAATATATTTTTATTTTATTTTTTAAAATTTATTATTCATATCAGCACAACACATAAAACAATCTATATATATATATATATATATATATATATATATATATATATTAATTTTAAACAAAAATAGTTTTTGGTACCGAACAATGACTTCCATGACCCGTGGTGGCATAAATTTCAAAGTAAAATCACCTCCTCCTTTTTTTCTTTTTTAGTTCCACGACACTGTAACTTTACAATAATTGTAAATTGACAATAATAGGATAGGACGCTGGATTGATTGGATAATTTCTTTTGTAGTTTTGCACTTATGGACAATTTCTGGACCCCGCAATTTTTTTCGTAACTTCTCTCCCTTGTGGCCACACATAGCAATTGGCAGATAGCCACCCCTTTAGTCTTTTGTAGCACCAATTAGCATCGTCGCCTCACCCCTTCAGTCTCTTTCTCCTTTTCAAATCGATATAAATGCTCAGGAGGATGTTTTTTTTCTTCTTCATATATATATAATTTTTTTTAAGTTGGAAAGATGGTAATTTAATATTTTTAATTTATTTTAATATTTTGATGTGTAAATATCAACAGTAAAAAAATTATTAGTTTAATATTTTTTAAAATATATATATTAAAAAAGCACAGAATGAAATATTTTTTTAAAATCACAATTATATATAAAAAATCATAATTTAAAAATTTTTCTTTATATTTTGTTAAAAATTATATTTTAAAATATTTTCAGATCGTTTTGATGTACTAATATTAAAATAATTTTAATTTTTAAAAAAAATATTATTTTAATATAATTGTAAGAAAAAAACACTTTAAATTACAACCATTACTATATTTTTAAATATCTCATTAATATTTTATCAAACACTTGGGACACGTGCCATGTGCAGGGGATGGGCGTGCATGGAGCATGATTGAACATTGCCAAACTAATGTACCTTAGAATAGATACAATACAACCTTTATATTAGCGGTGTTCATAGATATGATTCGGTGAAGTATGTTTGATATTTCCAACACAATTTTTAATGTTTTGTAAATTCCACCTATTTAATTTTTATTTATACCCTGATCGAGTCAAAAGATATATCTGGCTAGGTTAAATATTTTATGAATAGTATATATATTTACAAGTTAAGTTTATATTGTTAATTTTTATAGATTGAGTTTAATTAGAACTAAGATTTATGCTCAATAAATTAACTTAAAACCTGGTATAAGTTTTAACAAATAATTTAGATTTAATATATTAACTGAATCAATTAACTTAAATAATATTATAGAATGTAACTATATAGGAAATATTGTAGTCATATTCTTATGTGGTAATCTCCACCTTTACTATTGTATATTGCCCTACTCATATATATAGAAAGGGTTGGCTAACTATTAGGTTAAGCCTCCTAATTATTCTTAACTTGGTATCAAAGCCTTCGGCCGTCAAAACTCTTTTCTCCCTTTGCAGCCGACCCTAATTTTTTTCTCTCCCCCATGGACTCTCCTCCTGCTGCCGCCGTTGCCATCTCTCCTTCCACCGATGCTGCAACATCACCGGCCAACCATCCTCCTGCTGCTGGCCGAGAACAACTTCCACATGTAGAGCATGTGTCTAATTCTTCTTCTCATGATTCTGCCGTTCCTTTGCCTCTCATGGGAATACACACTTCAACAATGGTTCCTCTATCAAACACCCACCAAATTGTGTCGTTGAAACTTACGAACACAAACTATCTCTATTGGAGAATGCAGATGAAGCCATATCTCCTTGGTCAAGGTGTTTTTCACTTTGTTGACGGCTCCTTGCCGTGTCCTCCATCTCATATGATTGATGCTTCGGCTGGTTCTTCCTCTGCCATCAGCCCTTCTTTTCTTCGTTGGAAGCAACAAGATCAACTTATTTTGAGTGCTCTACTCTCCTCTCTCTCCATGGATGTGTTGCATCTTGTAGTAGATTGTTCTACTTCACATTGTGTTTGGTGCACGCTTGAGAAGGCACTTGCCTCTCCATCTAATTCCCGGATCATGCAATTACATGGCTCCTTTCAAGACCTTTGGCAAGGTGATGCATCAGTTAGTATGTATATGCAGCAAGCCAAATCGGTATTTGACGAATTGGCTGCTACTGGTCGCCCAATGTCTCTTGAAGATTTCAATCTCTATATGTTTCGTGGCCTTCGCGGTGAGTTCAAAGACTTGGTAACTAGCCTCATAACCAAGGCCAAATCGCTATCGTATACTGATCTTCATAGCCATCTCCGTACCCATGAGTTTCTTCACAAGAATTCCTTTCACAAGAATTCCTTTCACTCCATGGCTGTCGGTTCATCCTCTTCGCCTCTGCTGTCTTCTTCTTCTCTGCCGCAGCAGCTACCATTGCTGCCAACACCTCAGATTTTTGCTCATCATGCCATGACTAATCACAGCCGAAACAGGGGACGTTATAGGGGTAATTGGCGTCCCAACAACAACCGATTTCAAGCCCAAAACAGAGGCCACTCTGCTGCAGATTGGAGGCAGAATCAATGGCAGAACAAGCGCACCTCTGCTGTAGATTTCAGGCCGAATCAGGGGCAGTGGTCTGGACATGTACGCTGCCAATTATGTTCCAATCTTGGCCATTCAGCTCTTCAATGCTCTCAGTTTCGCAGCAGCACACAACAACCCTCTGCTCACCTTGCTGTTGCGAATGATTCTGCTGCAATGACTTGGTTTCCCGACACCGACGTGAATCAACATGTCACGCCTGACCTTGCAACTCTAACTGATTCTGCTCCTTATCTTGGTAATGATTTCTTACATGTTGGTGATGCTAAGGCCCTTGACATATCTCATGTTGGACATATACTACTTTATATTCCCCAAAACGCTTGTTTACATTAACTAATGTTCTTCGTGTGCCTCACATTACCAAACCGTTGTTATCTGTTCAGAAATTCTATCGTGATAATCATGTTTATTTTGAATTTCACTATTCTGTGTTTTATGTGAAGGATCTTGTCACCAAGGAAGTTCTTCTTTCCGGTCGGAGTCATGATGGTCTTTATGTTCTCTCGGAGTCTTCGGCTACGTCAGTTCCTCAAGCTTTTTGGTCTCCTTGCATTTTCGCGACTGCTGACCCGTGGCATCGTCGTTTAGGTCATCCAACTCCTCGCATTCTAAATTTGTTAGTTTCCGATAATAAAATTATTTGTACGTCTAGATGATCTTTTACTCAATGTCAAGCATGTCCTTTAGGCAAGTCATCCCGTTTGTCATTACGACCGACGGGTCACAAAACTTCTACCCCACTTGAATTAATTTTTAGTGATGTTTAGGGCCTTGCTCCAATGTTTTCTTCTGATGGTTTTCGTTATTTTGTTTTCTTTGTTGATGCGCACACTAAATATATCTGGTATTATCCGCTTGTTACGAAATCTGATGTATTTTCCACGTTTCAACGTTTTCAGACACTTGTTGAGCATCAGTTTTCTCTTAAAATCAAATTTGTTCAAACTAATTGGGGTGGTGAATATCAAAAATTAAATAATTTTTTTCAAACCATTGGTATTCATCATCGATTAGTTTGTCCTCATACTCATGAACAAAATGGCACAGTTGAACGTCGTTATAGACATATTTTCGAAACTGGCCTAACCCTTTTAGGCCAGTGTAATGCCCCATTGCGTTTTTGGAACTATGCTATGGAATCATCGGTATATCTTATTAATCGCATGCCTACTCATGTTCTTCAAAATAAATCTCCTTTTTCGTGTCTGTTTCATCGCACTCCTGATTATAACTTCCCACGTACATTTGGGTGTCTTTGACCAATTGTGAAAAAATAAAAATAAATAAATAACAAGACATATAACAATAAATATTTAAGTTTATTATTATAGGATGTACATGCTAGGTTGAGTTTCCTGACTCGTAATATCTATTTTTTAGATTTGTTTACTAGTTATCGTCTATAATATCTACATAATTGGACTTTAACGGGTTGGGTCAAGTTAGATAATATAAATATTATAAATGAGTTGGTTTTTTTAAACGCCTCTACTTTATATTGATTTGTTTTGATGATATAGCTAGATATTTCGAACCATTTTATACATAGAACGATATTTTATTTTGAATAGTTTTAAGAAACAATCCCTTATATTAACCTAATATGTTAATAAAAATAATTTTTTAAAAGAAATAAATGTTAGTATCAATTTCTTTAACCCTGGCTATCCTTTAGCTTAACCTTTGAATTGATTAACAAAATAGAAGGTGAGATGTGCACATCAAAACCATCTCTTGCTGATGAAAGATTGTTGGGTCAGCACGACGATATTAATTTACGATGGTTGCATCAAGTTTCCACTCCCAATTCACATTTCCTCATCTTATTGGTCTAAAAATGCAAGGACAATTAAATTAAAGCCTCACATGTCTCACATGTATTTATCTTAATTAAATTAACCCCCTCCCCCCACCTCTATATATATACTCTCTCAATATTTCCATCGTCTCATCGGATCAAAGCATACACGAAACCATGGTGGAAACGGTATGATATGCATATTTGTGTGTGTTAATTTATCTTTTAATGCTTCCTCTTAATTTGGCTTTTCTTCTTTTTACGTGGAGGTCCTATATATGTTACGTACAAGTTATTGATAATCTCTACAGCAGATTCTTCCATGTCAGACGAACATGTTTTGAGTTCTTCCAATCTTTCTGTCTATAAATTTATCATGACGACGTTTTTTTATGTTTTCTATTGGGATAATGATGGTGAGGTCCTATATGAAATGCATGAACTAACTACTATCGTTACAGCAAGTCACAACGATGGTGATTAAGGTTGACCTTGGATGCGAAAAGTGCCACAAGAAAATCAAGAGAGTACTGTGTGCTATCCCTCGTGAGTCTTTCTTTTTTCTCTTTAAAAACAGTGATAGGTTTGAGTTGTTTTTATTACCAAAGGAAGTGACTAAGTTTTGTGGATTGATGATGTTAATTAATGAACAATAGAAATCCAGAACCAGACATATGACAAGAAGACAAACACGGTGACAATCACTGTGGTGTGTTGCTGTCCTGAAAAGATCAAGAAAAAAATATACTGCAAAGGAGGTCGAACTGTCAAGTGCGTTGAGATCAAGCCGCCTCCGAAGGAAAAACCAAAGCCAGAAAAAAAACTAGAACCAAAACCAGAACCAGAAAAAAACTCACCACCACCACCACCACCACCTACTCCTACTCCCACTCCTACTCCTCCACCTCCACCTCCACCACCACCATGCGCATGTTGTGAAAAATGCCGCCGAGGACCATGTTGTCATCACTTTTGTATGCCAACAGTACCTCCATATTGTTATGTACCTTGTAGAAGGTCAGAGTGTGATATATGGGGAGATGGATGTTGTAGTTGCCGAAGTAGAGGTTACTATGTGTGCAGAAGTGTAAATGTTTACGAAGACTGCCCCCCAACATGCAAAATCATGTAAAGGGAAATCAAGTTCGGAAGACCGATGGTTTGAGTCAACGTCCAGCATCAACCATTGGATTCAAATCCAGTGGTCATGATGCATGGGCCTTTGTGTTTGTTACATGTTTGGTAAGCAAATATGGAAGGCTTTACTACCTAGTCTTTGTTTTTTATGCTATCTTATCTTTGTATATAACACTCCTGGGATTTTGTCCCTTTGAATGTTTTCTTCCAAAGTGCTATTATATTGAAGTAATTGTTTTTTTTTAAAATAAAATTATTCTTAATATAGAATATTAAAATTATCTGAAAATACATAAAAAACTATTTTTTTTTAAAACACTTTTTAAATAAAAAACAAAATCTTTTAATCTAGAAATAAAAAACAAAATATACTAAAAATAGATGTTTGAAATGCACGGTATAACTTGTATTTTCAAATGAAAAATACCAAAATATATTTTTGATTTAAGAACATCAATTGCACTGCATTGATGCTCGTGTTTAGACTCAAAATAATAAAATAAAAACTCAAAGTACCTCACTTCTATAACTCCATTAAAAAGGACCAAACTACCTATCCATCCAAAATATAATAAAATAAAACCCCCGAATAGATCTTAATCATTTTTCAAACAAAGTCTTCAAGGAGAAACTCTTTTCACTATCTTGAATTAATCTTCAAGCCAATCACGAAAAAAATTCAAGTTGGGGTTTCAATTTGCTTCCCGGTGGACACAGTCAGTAAGCAACATGTTTCGCGGTACATCTAAAGACTGGCTATCTGGCTATGGTATTATCCCCGTGCAAATTTTGTTTATTAATTGATAATATATTTTTCATTCCATAAAACCTTATGAATAAACTCATATAATTTATAATATTTTACGCAGAGAGACCATCCTCTGTGATTAAACAATAAGGTCAACAAGGTTGGTGAGATGTATAAATATTATTGTAGGATCACGTACGTAGTTACAATTATTGCAAATAAAAGCAAAAGCTTCTATTTTTCAAAGTGACGGTGATGGTGGTGATGGTGACGGTGGTGGTGCGTGCACCTCCGTTTCTTTCACTTTCAATTGATTTCTTCAATCCTTGATCGTTTGATTGCTTCTGTGGTGTAAACGTGAGCATGCTTGTTTCCTAGAAAAAATGGTGCAAGCTCAGCCATGCCTCATGATCCAAACGAGATGATGAAATTTGGATTATTATATATTCTATAAATTAGGATTGTACGTACTTGGAGAGAAGAATTTATAATCCCTTTATCAACTTCCTTTTCATGATGTATACGTAGTTTTATATGAAGCCATGTAAAGCTCTCTTAATCTGGAGATATATTATCATTGGTTTACTTTGTTTGACTCGTTTCTATTCTATCCTCCTTTACACATTAATTAATTGGTGGGGATGACAGCAGAAGAATGCTACCATGGGATAGGCTAGCGAGCTGTCAATGAAAATGGAAGGAAGCGATGGAAATTTTGAAGGGGATATGGAAATCTCCATTGACTTGTACAGTAGTAATAGTTGTTAATTATACCCTGTTGGTTGATTCATAAAATTTGTGACCTAAAAGATTAACCCGGTTAAGTTTCAAGTTAATAAAATAAAATTGTAATGATTACTAAATTTTTAATGATTTGATTTACTTGGTAAATTGCCATTAACACTTAACCGGGTTAACATCATTGTTTTAAATAATAAAACGACACACTTTAATAATAATAAAAAATCAACCGTAATTAACTTAATTATTTAGTTTTTAGTTGGTTTTTCCATAAAATGATAATATTTTTTTATATATAATTTATGCAATCCTGTATAATTTTTATTTTATTTAATTATTTTAATATGTGTTAATTTCTATTATTATTTAATTAAATAGAAGATTAAGTCTAATGAACAAAGTTATCAAACACAACCAGGTACATGGTTTATGCTACTAGATTAAATATTTTAATCTACATCTATTTTTTAATTTTTCAAGTCCAGTCTTTAGTTATTGTTAAGGATATTTTTTTTATTAGTACAAATAATTCTCAATTTAATTGAATGTATACATAGTTTTATTTATTTATTTATAATCAGAATTTCTTACATTAAAAAATATAATAAAAAAACTATATATTTATTTTTTCTACTAAAATAAATAATATCTACCCACGACAAAGTGGTAGCTGGAATAAACTGCATAAGGTACCTTACTTGCAGCCCTGTTTTCTAGGCAGTCGTGGTCTAGCCATGGAAGAGATGGGCTAAGCTCAATATTAATGAAACCCAACATAGATAATGGATCGGTCCATGGCTTTCCTTGGATTCTTTTCTTTCATGACCTGTAGAGTCATCGCCCAACATCAACCGTTGGATGCAAATCCAGTGGTCATGATGGACCTTAGTACTGTTGTTGTGTTTATAATATCATCCCTTTTGTGATGATGCTGCTGCTGTTTTGAGTTTTTATAATATCATCTCTTTATTTTTATTTTTTAAAAAAGTAAGTCTGGCGGCGTCACTTGCCCAAACAAGTGACCCAGCTGGACACAAAAAAAGGGGCGCAGTTTATAGCTCAAGAAGGCTAGCGAATACTGTTCAAGTGAATTAATTCACTTGAACAGTGCAAACTCAAAACAGAAAAATGCATGCTGCGGGGTGAAGAAAAAAAAAACAGACAGACCTGGGAACGGAAGTAAAGAAGCTGCAGCGATGTTGAATGGTTGATCCGGTGTTCGTCTGTTTTAAATATTTTCCTGCAGATCCTTTTGCAACTAATAATGACGAAAGACAACTCACGTGTGCCTCCTTATCTAACTGGTAGATGACGAAAGAAACAAGGATACTGAAGCTGATGTGCTGGTGAATTGAACATTCTTCTTCTCTTGCTTTTACTAGTTTCCCCGTCGCCTGCCTCTCCTTTCTCCTCTCTTTTGTTTCTTTCACAGTGACGGAAGGATGTATGGGAACCAAAGGCACTATGGATCAAAGAAAGAAACCCCTCTGTTCCCCTGTTACCTGCGTTTTTTACTAACTCCCTGCCTCTCGTGTTTTTCTTCTTTCTTTTGCTGTGTTCTTTTTTCTTTTTCTCTCTCTGTTTTTTCTCTTATTTTTCTACTCTTCTTTGCTGCTCTTTTTTTATATTTTTCTGCTATCTTTCTGCTGCCCTCGTTAGGTCATTAGAAGGGCATATATATAGTCTAAATATGTCTCTATTTAGGAAGGATTCAATGCATTAATCCTAGGATACAAATCCCTACTGATTTGCAGTAAAGAAATGCAAAAAGAAAACTGCAATATTCTGATTTTGTGTTGGTGATTTACGTCTGATTTCTTTCTAGTTTTAGAGGATGGTGTGACTCTTTTCTTTCCTTCCATAGGGCCATCTACTCCTTTTAAAATGAGGCAACAAAAACGTGGTCTTCAGCTCCAAAAATCAGGCTTGATGATAAAGGAAAAACAACAGAGAAAAAAGGAAAGAAATCAGATGGAGGGTGCAGCTGCAAAGTCTTATTTTTCTTATTCGATGCGGTAAAAATCCTGTCATTTATGATGATCCAACCCCCCTCTCCAGCTTTCAATATCCTTCTTCAATTCAATCCCTCATTTTAACACTTTTTGATTCATTCCTTGGTAAAAAAAAATTCCTTCGAATCAGTCCCGCGAACTTAGGCTATATCCTTCCCGCGGTAGAATTTTCTACCCTCACGTTAGATATTCAAATGGAAATATATTGAGTTTCTGATATCAAAATCAAGTGATTCAAAAGCCCAAATTCATCTACGCATCTAGGACTAAAACTTTGATGAAGGAGTCGAAGTGAGATAAAATCTTTTTACAGAACAAAATCTAGCAGTAATTTGGTTGGTCGAAAGGGATCTCCGGGTCTAACTCAAAAACTGACGAATGCCGAGAATCTTGATATGACTGAGAGTATGAACTAAGAACAAAAATCACAAAAACTAGGCCAAAAATAAAGTTTTTTTAGTGCAGACTTGGGTCAATATCCTTCTCGCAACAGAATTCTCTACCTTCACGTTAGGTATTCAAACGGGAACATCTTGAGCCTCTGATATTGAAATCAAGTGATTCAAAAGCTCAAATTCATCTATGCGTCTAGGACTACAACTTTGATGAAGGAGTTGAAGTGAAATAAAATCATTTTAGAGAACAGAATCTAGCAGTAATCTAGTTGGTCAAAAAGGTTATTGATCTGACAATGCTAAACATCCAAATCTGACTGAGAATCTGCCCTAAGAACAATATCCCTAGGACCTAATAAAGGTGTATGTCAATTTTTCAACATGTCATGAGTGACAAAATATACCTAGGATGGTCATATACTGTACGAAACCAAGTCAGAATTAGAGCCTAAATTGGAACAAAAAATTGCGACAGCAGCAAAACCATTTTTTTTTAATGCAAATCCTGAGGGATTTATTCAACCTTAAAGACCAGATAAAAAATAAATGACTTTAGCATTATGAAAACTCCTGATCAACATAAAAAAACCTGATGATTTTGGTAGCAAAAGGGAAGGATAAAAATAGCAAAAAACAGCTCAAACAAGGTTTCGAAAAAAAATATTTCTTTCAGTGCTTTTGTCAATCTTCTGGCAAACATGAGTTAAACTCCTACACTCTGTTCAAAAGAGTTATACACCGTCTCCAGCACGTGGGGTCCAAAATTGAATAACAACAGATGCCCCCTCTTTACAATGCTTACGAAGCAAAACTTGTCAAGCGCTTTGCATAGTAAGTGTTGTAAAGATAAACTATCTGATCCTCCTAAATCTCACTGCTTTTCCTAAAAAATAGTCTCCCTATCAGGTGACCTGCCTATTGTAAGATTCTTAGAAAACTCCACGCTTTCTTAAGAAACAGACTTAATATAAAGGGACCGACCCCTTTTAAAATTCTTAGAAAACTCAACGCTTTTCTAAGAAACGGTTTCAATATCAGGTGACCAGCCAAATGGTCTTAATATCGGGTGACAGGCCCCTCCAAAAATTCTTAGAAAACTTAAAATTCTTAGAAAACTCGCTTTCCTAAGGAATGGTCTCAATATCGAGGGACTGCCCATATTAAAATTTTTAGAAAACTCCATGCTTTTCTAAGAAATGGTCTCAAAATCAGGTGATCAGCCCATCTTAAAATTCTTAGAAAACTCCACGCTTTTCTAAGAAACGGTTTCAATATCAGGTAACCGGCCCCTCTTAAAATTCTTAGAAACTCCATGTTTTTTCTAAGAAATGGTCTCAATATCGGGTGACCTACCAATCTTAAAATTCTTAGAAAACTCCACGCTTTTCTAAGAAACGGTCTCAATATCAAGTGATCGACCCATCTTAAAATTTTTAGAAAACTCCATGTTTTTCTAATAAATGATCTCAATATTGGGTGACATGCTCATCTCAAACTTCAAAAGAAAACATCTTACCTCGATTAAATGAAGCAGTGCTGGTTCACAATTCCTATCCTTTTCTGTAGTTCTGTTGACTTGAGATTTTTTACCTCAACGGTTTTCCCAAAAACTTGGAACTATTTTGGCTTTTGTCACACTTTCTCCTGCCAGGTTAGTGTTATCACAATATATCATGCATATTTTTTGTTACCTATTTTGGAAACATAGGTCCCCCTTTCTGTGTAGACTTATTGAGCTTTTATTTCCATTTGTTTGTCCGACTCGTCCTCTTGAAATGGAATATGCTCCACGCGCTATACTTCCTATCCTCTAGGTGAAGAGATCTTTGGTTCCTTATAGGGCCTTTTCTTGCTCCATTGAGTATTTTCTTTTATTATATTTTAAAAGGAAAACTCAAAAGATTTGGTTTTGTTCATGAAAACTGAAACTTTCAATGCAATTAGCAATTCTCATAAAAGATGCTTTTTTAGAAGTTTTTATGATGATACCCTTTTAGGCTTTGGTTTACTATGGACCCCTGTATGCACTTTGTGCACTTCTTGCCCCCAGTGTAGTGTGTAAAAATATGTCAAGTTTATATTTGATTTGGTTCTCTCCAATTGATGGAGTCATCTTCTTAGTCATGTGTAAAAAACAGTTCTTTTAAGTAAAAGATTTCAAATGCTATGAGATCATACGTTTTATATAAAAAAAGGTTTTTTACAAATAGAATTCATGGCCGAACTTTATTTTATTGACTAGGAAGCATAGTATTTCCTTATAGAGTCAGCATTCATAGGTTTAACTAGATCTCTTCCATCCATTCTAGATAACAATAAAGCTCTTCCTGAGAACGCTTTCTTTACCACCAAAGGGCCCTTATTATTTGGCGCCCATTTACTCTAATATTCTCCTGGTAAAAGGTAATATTTTCTTCAGTACAAGATCTCCTTCGTGGAATCCTCGAGGTCAAACCTTCTTGTTGTATGGCTTGACCATCTTTGATGATGACAGATTGCAGCTATCCTCTTTTCACTTATCAGATTCAACAATTCATATCTAACTTTTACCCATTCCACCTCTTCTAAACTCAGGGTCTACCAATACTCTTAATGAGGCGGTTTCCACTTCTAAAGGCATCATCACCTCTATTCCATATACCAAAGTGTACGGGGTGGCTCCTGTTGAAGTTCAGATTGTGTTATGCTACGCATGAAGAGCAAATGGCAACATCTTATGTCAATCCTTATAGGTGACCACTGTCATAACCCAATTCTGGGTTATTCCCCAAAAATCAATTTGTTTTTCAAAATAAAAATTAAAAAATAAAATAAAGGCTGGCAATGTGGAGAAAGTAGGCCGGGAAATCAAGTTGTAATTTTTGAGGAAAATTCAAGGCCTAATTGTACCCCTTTATGCCAAAAAATGGAGGAAACAATGCAAATTCAAGTCAAATTAAATGATTATTGGACAAATTTGCATAAACATTAAGTCCAAGAACATAATTAAATTTTTAATAGGCCAATTTGATTTAATCATGGGCCAAATTAGGTTTGAGAAGTAATTTTGGTTCAATTAAAGGATTTAATTAAGTGCAAGGACTTAATTATACTTTAAATGGGTCAAATTAATTTTATTTGGGGCTTAATTAGTGAAAAATTAAGTCCAATGATATAATTAAATTTTTAATAGGCCAATTTGATTTAATCATGGGCCAAATTAAATTTTAATTATGTTTAAGAATTAATTTGGGTCCAATTGAAGGATTTAATTAAGTGTAAGGACTTAATTATACTTTAAATACGTCAAATTAATTTTATTTGGGGCTTAATTGGTGAAAAATTAAGTTTGGGAGCTTAATTTGGGCTTAATTGAGAAGATTGGAATTTTAAGAGACCAAATTTAATTTTTTCCAAGTTAATTTGTTGAGATTAGGGGTAAAATTGCAAGAAATTGAAGTTTTGGGATCAATTAGGGGTTAAATTTATAAAATTCACATCCAGGGACCAATCTGCAAGAGGCGCCACACTTTAGGGGCTTAATTGACACAAACCGGGGGCTAAATTGAAGAAATTGAAAGTTTAATGGTCAATTAGGGGTTAAATTGACAAATTCCAAGACCAAGGACCATATTGTAAAAGGCACGTAACTTCAGGGTTCCAATTGAAGTTAAGAAGGGGCTTAATTGCATTAAATCAAAAGTTCATGGTCAATTAGGGGTTCAATTGAAAGAAATTGAAAGAAAAAGGACTAAATTGAAATTCAGTAAGAATTCCTAATTCAGTCCAAAACGGCGCCGTTTTATATATATAAAAAAAGACCAGACGACACGTCGTCTGGTCACTGTTCATTATCTTCTTCTTTTACCCGGTTAAAGTTGGTTCGGTAGCCTATTGTGCAGGTGCATTTAATGCACCAAACAACCAACACATTTAACCAAACTTGCACGAAAATTATCCTCTACTGTCACTCTACATCCCCATGTGAAGCTTTCAGTCTGAATGACATTAAATCGGCGCCGGCGCCGGCCTAAACATGCCCCCTCAGGCAGCTTTTTCTGCAGAATTGACATCTCAGGATGCCTACTTTGGGCCAATAGTTGGGATCCTTCTCAACTGAATCAATGTCTGAAATTTTTCCCCAACGTAGATAAGATTTCCCTCTTCCACCGCCTATAAATAGAGGCGGATTTTATGGCATGAGGGAGGAGAAAATCGGGTTTAAAGTAAGCCAAAAAACCAGCCTTCCTCCCTCTCCCCACTGCAGATTTTATTTTTCTGCTTCTTCTTTCCTCCTCCGCCACAGGAAACCGACGCCATCAACATCTCTTCCTCCAGCTCCGCCCTAAGCAAATAGAACCACCACATGTTGCCAAGACCACCAGCCAGCCACCACTGCGTCTGTAATAAGCCACCGTGAGCGTCTCTCTCCCCTCTGTAGATTTCTTCTTCTTCCAACTGCAGCCGCTTTGGCCAACTCAGGCAGCTAACTCCACCGCCGTTTCCACCGCCGGCTTCAGGTCGTCCTCCCCCGCCAGCCAGCCATCACCGCCACGCGAGGTGGTCTGCCACCCTTCCCCTGGTTCTTCGTCTTCCCCATGAAAGTTCCGCTGTTTTGAACAGGGGAACGTGTTCCACTGTTCATAAGTGAACAGTGGACTTGAATTATAATTTACGTCCACTGTTCATGCAGTGCACTATACTTTTTTAAAAAAAAATCCAAAAGTTTTGAAAACAATCATTTTAAAAAAATGTGATTTTCTCACATAGTTTTTAACTAATTTTGCATAATATCGGGTTGTATATTTATATTATAAAATACAAATCCGGTATTAAAATACATAGTTTTTTTCTGAAATATTTCAAAAAAAAGTTCAACACATTTTCAAAAAGAAAAAAAATATTTTGTTGCGTACGACCAAATTCTAAAATTTTTCCAAGCATATTTTTCATTAAAAACAAAAATTGCATCTTTTTCATGTTTTTTTTTTTAAATCCAAAAATGGATATTATAATCGGTTTATGATTATCCATTAAGATTTGACCAACATGTCAAAAAAAAATAGGGTCTGGATGTAGACTTTAATATTTGAGGGGTGTAAAATTACACGATAAAGTACACCCTCATGTATTAAAGATACAAGGTGTAAATAAATGCGATACTAAAATTCAGACTTTAGAACGGTTAGGATTTAACCCAATTAGGTAGAGACTCTCTTATGAAGAGAAATCTACCTTGAGCCTTATAAAGACCAACAAAAAAGCGATCAAACAACAATGCAGCTTACCTTAGGTAGGGTGCACCGAGGGTGATGCGTCTTCCCCTTGCACAACTACTCCCTTACTCAGACTCTCGCAGACCATAGGTTCCTAGTGACCATAATACTAGGTGGCGACTCCTAAAAATTAATCATAATTTTATGAATAAATCCAAAAACCATTCCCAATTCACAACACACACCTCACATCAGGAGGCACGACAAAGAGCCTCCGTCGTCGCCAGACGACTTCGCGACCCCCTGCAACAACTACCATCTTCTGACTAATCTTTTTGACATTCTTGTTAGCAGCTTCTACCGCACCATTCATCTTTGGCCTATATGGCGAGGAATTGGAATGCTTGATTTTTCATTTAGTGTAGAGTTCTATTATCATCTTGCTATTGAAGTTCTGGCCATTATTAGTTATAATATTTTCTAGTGGACCATATCGACAGATCAAATCTCTTTCCATAAATTTCTTTACCACCTTTTGCCTCCACGTCATCCAAATATCTCAACAAAGTTCTGTCAGATGATTTCTTATACAAAGTTTCCCCACCAAGATAAAAATCCATTACCAATCTCCTCAAAGTCTTCTTGTTGATTTTGGATGCCCTCATGGGATATGTCTGGTTTTAGATGAAATTCTTGATATCATAGTACCAAGGGCTTATACTAAATATCTCAACAAACGTTCTGCCTGAGGCAGACTGCATTGCTGGTTTTGTCTTAAATTGCTAAATATTTATTGGTTTATGCTCTGATGGTTTACTTACAATATTCCTGACTTTGCACCAGTGAATATTCAACTACGGATAATTCCAACTCTGGTGTTGGTAACTATTACGTAGCTATAAAATAAATTTAGATCAATATTTTTTATTCCTGACTCTACCGCTAGTGAATAAACTAATAAAATAAATTTATATTTAAGCATGTATATATTTTTTTTATTTTTCTGGCTAAATAAAATAAACTATAACGAATAAAAATAATATAAATTTAAACCAGTATTTTATTCTTGACTCTAGCGTCGGTGAATAAACCAATAAATTTATATTATTTTTATTCATGCATACACATATTTTTTCTATTTTTCCATTTTATATTTTATATTTTATTTTATATTTTTTATTTATGTTGCATGGTCTCAAAAAAGGGTTGGGTCACTGGTCACACTGCCCCTGTTGCATGCATCCGTGAATCACTCACGCATGCATGTAACAGTAGCAGGGTAATTAATTTACCAAAAGAAGGAAAACTGAAGAACTTACCTGGCAAGGCTGAGGGACACGGCTGCTTCAATGGAGGACTGCTGGATGTTCACGGTGTGGAAGAGCTGCTGGGGTGGTGCAGCTGCGGGGTGAAGGCGAAGATAAAGGTGGCGACCGGTTAGCTCTGGCCGGACGATGTCTTCTCCCTCCTGGTTTCTTGTCTATCACTCTCTCTCCCGGTCTCTCCCTCTCTTCTCCTTCTTCATCTGTTCCTGGAATCTGCTGCTTGCAAACGAAGATGGTGGTGTGGAAGGGCTGTTCAACCAACACTGCTTCCTCTCCTCTGTTTTAGCTTTCCTTGTTCTATCGTCTTCTTCTTTTTTGTTTCGGTTTGTTCCCCTGCTCGTCATCTTTTTTTCTTCTCTTTCTGTGTTTTTCCTGGTTTGGTTCGTGCTCTCTATTTCGTCTTCTGCTTTCACTCTCTCCTCCTAGTTCCCCTGTTCTTCTCCCTCCCCGATTTTGTCATTACTCTGTTTTCTTCATTTTTCTTTCCGCGTGCATGGCCTTTTCTCTCGTCTGTGAGTTCGGTGGGAAGGGGGGAAGGTGGTGCCCCCTGAGTTACTCGTTTCCTTCTCTGTGGCCTTCTCTGGCTTACCAAAGAATGGCGCCGAACGCCTCTGTTTCTTTTAGAAGAAACATGGGCATAAATTTTGCTCCCCTCTGTACAGTCTCCCTCCCCGGTTCTGTTTCCTTTTTCTTTTTAGCAGTTCTGCTCTTTCTTCTCCCCCTCTGTTGCCGGTTCTCCTTCTCTGGTTTTTATAACCAAACAATGCCATGCAGTTGCATGGATTTTAATGCAATAAAGGCTTCTGTTTTCTTCTTTTTTCGGGTGAAGAAGATGAACAATGTTAATGTTAATGGCGTTTTGGTCCTTGATGTTTTGAAAGTTTGCAGTCCAGTCCTTGGGTAAATTGCAATTGAAACCTTGCATCTCAGCACAATTTACACATTGGTCCTTAGGTTTTAATTTCTTACAAATTTAACCAGAATCAGCCCTATACTTTGATTAGTTTTTCAACTACGTCCCTGATTTCATTAATTTAATTAAATTCAAAGTCCAATTAAGTCCAAAACTTATCAATTCTCCAATTAAACCCTTGATTGGATGAATTAAATTAATTTCAAGCTTAATTAAGTCCCAAAACTTATCAATTCTCCAATTAAACCCTTGATTGGATGAATTAAATTAATTCCAAGCTCAATTAAGTCCCAAAACTTATCAATTCTCCAATTAAACCCTTGATTGGATTAATTAAATTAATTCCAAGCTCAATTAAGTCTCAAAATTTATCAATTCTCCAATTAAACCCTTAATTTGATTAATTAAATTAATTCCAAGCTTAATTAGATTAATTCTAAAGTTTAATTAAATCCCAAAATTTCCAATCATGTTGCCCTTAACCCAAATTTTAATTCATTCTTTATTTATTTTACTTTACTTGTTTTTTTTTTATTATTATTATTTTTTATTTTTATTTTTTTTTCAGTAAATAAAATAATAATATTAATTAACATAAAATGATTAAAAATTAGGTTACGACAACTGTAATGTGTTACTATCCTGAAAAGATCATGAAAAAAAATACCACAAAGGAGGTCCAACTGTCAAGTGCGTTGAGATATTCAAGCCGCCTCCACCACATCCACCGCCACCCCCATGCCCATGTTGTGAAAAATGCCGTCGAGGCCCATGTTGTCATCACTTTTGTATGCCAACAGTACCTTCATATTGTTATGTACCTTGTAGAAGGTCAGAGTGTGATATATGGGGAGATGATTGTTGTTGTAGTTGCCGAAGTAGGGGTTACTATGTGTGCAGAAGTGTATATGTTTATGAAGACTACTATCCCTCGACATGCAAAATCATGTAAAAGGAAAGTTCAAAAGACCGATGGTTTGAGTCAACGTCCAGCATCAACCGTTGGATTCAAATCCAGTGGTCATGATGGACCTTCGTGTTGTTGTGTTTATAATATCATCCCTTTTTGTGATGATGCACGGCTTTGTGCCTAACTAGTATTTTCAAGTCAATGGTGACAGTTTTTCCATTGTTGATGGCTTCTTACATGTTTGGTCAGCAAAATTACGGGAGGCTTTACGACCTAGTCTTTGTTTTTTATGCTATCTTATCCTTGTATAGTCCCTTTGGATGTTTTCTTCCAAAGTGCTATTATTTGTTTCAAAAAACCCCTCTCCATCTATTTCTCTAGTCATTTTTTGCCTGATGAAATGCCCAGAAACAACATCATTCGACCGTACTTTGTTAATGGTAATTTTTTTATAAATTTTTTTTTGGCATAATATTTTTTTTAATAAAATTATTTTTAATATTAACATATTAAAATTATATGAAAGTTCAACCGTACTTTATTCCTTAATATTTCTGTTTATATTTATTGATTTTCTGATAATAGATATCACTAGTTACCCATCCAAAATATAATAAAATAAAAACCACAGATAGATTTTAATCATTTTTCAAACAAAGTCTTCAAAGAGAAACTCTTTTTATTATCTTGAATTAATCTTCAAGCCAACCACGAAAAACATTCAAGTTGGGGTTTCAATTTGCTTCCTGATGAACACAGTAAGTAAGCAACATGTTTCGCGGGACGTCTAAAGACTGGCTATGGTATTATCCCCATGCAAATTTTGTTAATTAATTGATAATATATTTTTCATTCCATAAAACCTTATGAATAAACTCATATAATTTATAAGATTTTACGCAGGGAGACCATCCTCTGTGATTAAACAGTAAGGTCAACAAGGTTGGTGAGATGTATAATAAATATTGTTGTAGGGTCCCGTACGTAGTTACAATTATTGCAAATAAAAGCAAAAGCTTCCATTTTCCAAGGTGACGGGGATGGTGCACTACCTCCGTTTCTTTCACTTTCAGGCTGTATTTTATTTATGAAAAATAATTTTTGAGAAATAATTTTTAAATTTTTTTATATTTGTTTATCATTAAAAAAAATTGATCAATCAAAAATACTTTCAAGTTAAAAAAAAATTTAACTTGGTTTTCATAAAAGTGTTTTTTTTAAATTTTGAGGGGAAAATACTTTCTGAAAGTTGTAAAAAATTTAAAAATGTCATATTATTTACTGATTATATCAAATTTAGTTCTCAAAATTTTGATTTTTATATATATTTTGTTTTGAGTATTTATTTTTTAATTTCATCTCTTAGAATTTAATTTTTATATTAACTGTGGTCCTAATTTTTATAATTGTTATTTGTTTTTCTCTTAGAATTTAATTTTTATATTAACTGTGATCCTCATTCTTTTGATTGTTATTCATTTTATTTGAAATAAATTTATAAAATGTTTATTATTATTATTTTAATTTTTAATTTTTTTAATTTTTTAATTTTGATCTCTATTATTTTGATTATTATTTATTTTATGTGAGATAATTTATGAAATTATATATTTTTTAATTTCATTCTCATTCAACTTTTTAATTTATAAGATTTGTTTTTCATTATTTTAATAAACTTGAAAAAAATAAAAAATTAATAAGTTTTTTTTCCATCTGACTTTTTCATGATATAACCAAATACTGAAAAGTATTTCTCAACTTATTTTTTATTACACTACTAAACATCAAAAAATAATTCCAATATTTTATATGAAGCCATGTAAAGCTCTCTTAATCTGGAGACAGATTATCATTGGTCGACTTTATTTGACTCGTTTCTTCTCTATCCTCCTTTACACATTAATTAATTGGTGGGGATGACAGGAGAAGAATGCTACCATGGGATAGGTTAGCGAGCTGTCAATGGAAATGCAAGGAAGCGATGGAAATTTTGAAAGGGTTATGGAAATCTCCATTGACTTGTACAGTAGTAATAGCCATGTTGGTTGATTCATAAAATTTGAGAACTAAAAGGTTAACCGGGTAAAGTTTCAAGTTGAAAAAAAATAAAAATGATATGACTAAACTCAATTAATCAGACTAAATTTTTAATTATTTCATTTACTCGATCAATTTCTATCAAAACTTGACCCGGTTACCATCATTGTTTTAAATAATAAAACGACACGCTTTAATAATAAAAAGTCAGCTGCAATTAACTCAATTATTTAATTTGTATTTAGTTTTCACATAAAATAATAATTTTTTTCTTTTAATTAGAGCAACTGTGTATAAATTATTTTTTAAAATTTTATTCAATTATTTTATGTGTATCAATTTCTATTATCGTTTAATTAAATAGAATATTAAATCTAATAAATAAAGTTATTAAACACAATCAGGTATATGGTTCATGTTATTAGATTAAGTATTTTGATCTATATCTATCTTTTGATTTTTCAAATTTAATTTTTAATTATAGTTAATGATTTGTTTTTTATTTATTAGTACAAATAATTCTAAATTTATTTAATTGAATGTATACATAAGTTTTTTTTATATAATAAGAATTTTTAACATTAAAAAATTGTAATGAAAGAACTTGATTATTTATTTATATTTTTTATTAAAAAAAATAATATTTAACCCATAACAAAACACTTGCCCGATAACCGCGGGTATTAACTGCATAAGGTGGTGCTTCAGCCCTGTTTTGCCAGTAGTCATGGAGAAAACATAGACAATGGATTTCAAATTTGAATGGTGTGATTATTACATCACCTCCTTCTAGAATTTGGCAGATAGCCACCCCTTTAATCTTTTGTAGCCCCATTCATTTATCATCGTTGCTTAACCACTTCTGTCTCTTTCTTCTTTTCAAATCAATATTAATGCTCAAGAGGATGTTTTTTATTTTTTTTTATTTTTTTTTATTTATGTGGGTATCCGGGCCAGCTTGCGCGCACCACGACTAATCCCACGGCCCACTAAACATCCTGCAAACCCAATGAACATGTATGGCACCACGGGGATGACAGGTGTGCACAGTGAGGTTTGAACCCTGATGTAGAGAAAGGAAACAAGCTCCTTCCACCACTAGGCCAAGACCTCAAGTGCGGATGTTTTTTATTTTTATTTTTACACACACATATATAATTGTGTTTAAGTGGGAAAGATATTAATTTAATATTTTTAATTTATTTTAATATTTTGACGTGTTGGTATTAAAAATAAAAAAAATATTTTTTTAATATAATTTTTTAAGTATATATATATATATATATATATATATATATAAGGAACAAATATGAAAAAAATCACATTTATATATTAAAAATGTTGTTCCATAGGAATTCAAACCCAATGAATGATGACTATAACATAACAGCGAAGGGTAAGGAATTAGGGTTGTTTAAATACGTTATAGAAATTGTGTTTTATTTAAAATTATTTTTTTATAATTTTAGATTGTTATAATATATTGATGTTAAAATAATTTTTTTAAAAAAATATTATTTTAATATATTTTACAAGCAAAAAACACTTTAAATTTTTTTTTTTTTTTCCCTGTATGAGGTTAACCTTTGAATTGATTAACAAAATAGAAGGTGAGATGTGCACATCAAAACCATCTCTTGCTGATGAAAGATTGTTGGGTCAGCAGCTACGATGTTTACGATGGCTGCATCAAGTTTCCACTCTCATGTCCACATTTCCTCATCTTATTGGTCTAAAAATGAACGGACAAACTAAATTAAGGCCTCACATGTCTCCACCTGCTTATGATGTCACCATGCATTTATCTTAATTAAATTAGGCCACCGCCCCCTCCCTCCCCCACCACTATATATATATGTGCTCTCAATATTTCCACCGTCTCATCGGATCAAAGCATACACAAAACCATGGTAGAAACGGTATGATATATATATTTGTGTGTGTTATTTATCTTTTAATGCATCCTCTTTGGCTTTTCTTCTTTTTACGTGGAGGTCCTATTTATGTACAACTTCTTGATATATAATCTCTACAGCGGATTCTTTCATATCAGAACATGTTTGGAGTTCATCCAATCTTTCTGTCTATAAATTTATCATGACGACGTTTTTTTATGTTTTCTATTGGGATTAATCATGGTGAGGTCCTATATGAAATGCATGCACTAACTACTATCGTTACAGCAAGTCACAACGATGGTGATTAAGGTTGACCTTGGATGCGAAAAATGCCACAAGAAAATCAAGAAAGTGCTGTGTGTTATTCCTCGTGAGTCTTTCTATTTTCTCTTTAAGAACAGTGCTAGGTTTGAGTTGTTTTTATTACCAAAGGAAGTGACTAAGTCTTGTGGATTTGATGATGTTAATTAATGAGCAATAGAAATCCAGAACCAGACATATGACAAGAAGGAAAACACAGTGACAATCACTGTGGTGGGTTGTTGTCCTGAAAAGATCAAGAAAAAAATATACAGCAAAGGAGGTCGAACTGTCAAGTGCGTTGAGATCAAGCCGCCTCCGAAAAAACCACCTCCACCTCCACCTCCACCAAAATCACCAAAACCAGAACCACCACCATGCAAATGTTGTGAAAAATGCCGCCGAGGCCCATGTTGTCATCACTTTTGTATGCCAACACCTCCTGCAAATTGTCATGTACCTTGTAGAAGGTCAGAGTGTGATATATGGGGAGATGGATGTTGTAGTTGCCGAAGTAGGGGTTACTATGTGTGCACAAGTGCATATGTTTATGAAGACTATCCCCCGACATGCAAAATCATGTAAAGGGAAAGTTCAGAAGACCGATGGTTTGAGTCAACGTCCAGCATCAACCATCGGATTCAAATCCAGTGGTCATGTTTTGATCAAAAAATAAATAAATCCAGTGGTCATGATGGACCTTCGTGTTGTTGTGTTTATAATATCATCCCTTTTGTGATGCTGCTGTTGTTTTGACCTCTTTCATCTAGGTAGATGATGCATGACTTTGTGCCTAGCTAGTATTTTCAAGTCAATGGTCACAGTTTTTCCCTTGTTAAATGGCTTGTTTCATGTGTGGTAACAACCCGTTTATTTATTGATAAGTAGTTTTTTTATAAAAAAAAAAATTAATAAAAAAAATTATTTTTTTATATTTAGTAGTGTAATAAAAAATAATTTAAAAAATACTTTCTAGTGTTTGATTATGACATTGAAAATGAGCTGGAAAATAACTTATTAATGTTTTATTTTTTTTCAGATTTATTAAAATAATAAAAAACAAATCTTACAAATTATAAAGTTGAATAAGAATTAAATTAAAAAATTAATATTTGAAATTCACAGTATAACTTACATTTTCAAATAAAAACACCAAAATATATTTTTGATTTAAGAACATAAATTGCCCTGCATTGATACTCGTGTTTAGACTCAAAATAATAAAATAAAAATCCAAACTACCTCACTTCTATAACTCCATTAAAAAGGGCAAACTACGTATCCATCCAAAATATAATAAAATAAAACTCCAAGATAGATCTTAATCATTTTTCAAACAAAGTCTTCAAGGTGAAACTCTTTTCACTATCTTGAAGTAATCTTCAAGCCAATCACGAAAAACATTGAAGTTGGGGTTCCAATTTGCTTCCCGGTAGACACCTTCAGTAAGCAACATGTTTCTTACGTCTAAAGACTGGCTATGGTATTATCCCCATGCAAATTTTGTTAATTAATTGATAATATATTTTTCATTCCATAAAACCTTATGAATAAACTCATATAATTTATAAGATTTTACGCAGAGAGACCATCCTCTGTGATTAAATAAGAATGATTTAATGGGTTGTATTGGTATAGAATTGAAAAACGGAAGCTTTTTTTTTTTTTAATTATTCCTGGTAACCTTAATTAGTGTCCCGAATGAAAGATCAAGTTCGAAAATTTTCTCAGAATCCAAGCAGGAGATAGAGAAGCAGTAAGAAAGCAAGTCAGATTATATTAGCTTTAATGATGCTGTTTGTTTTGAAACCTTCTATGTAAAATACCACGAGAAATTGCCATTTGCTCCTTTTGTTGGGGTGAATCATCACTGTCAGCCAATCTTACTCGGATGCGCATTTATTGCAGATGAGTCTAGATCAACATTTGTTTGGTTAATGAAAACATGGCTTAGAGCAATGGGTGGGCAAGCACCTAAAGTTATAGTCACTGACATGGACAAAACCTTGAAGGCGGCCATTGAAGAAGTCTTCCCAAACACCCGTCACTGCTTTTCCCTTTGGCATATATTAGAAAGATTGCCTGAAACTCTCTCTCATGTGATTAAACGACATGAGAATTTTTTGCCAAAATTCAACAAGTGCATTTTCAAATCATGGAAAGATGATCGGTTTGATATGAGGTGGTGGAAAATGGTCACCCGGTTCGAACTTCAAGATGATGAATGGATTCAGTCATTGTATGAAGATCGTAAAAAGTGGGTGCCTACCTACGTGGGGGATACTTTTCTAGCTGGAATTTCTGCTACACAGCGTTCTGAAAGTATGAGTGCGTTCTTTGATAAATACATTCATAGGAAAATCACCATGAAAGAGTTCATGAAAAAATATGGAACAATTCTACTAAATAGGTATGAGGATGAGTCCGTTGCAGATTTTGATACTTCCCACAAACAGCCTGCCTTAAAATCTCCTTCTCCTTGGGAAAAACAAATGTCAATGGTTTATACTCATGCAATATTCAAGAAATTTCAAGTTGAGGCTTTAGGTGTGGTTGGCTGCCATCCTAAAAAGGAAAGTGAAGATGGAACATTGGTGATGTTTCGGGTTCAAGACTGTGAAAAGGATGAACATTTTTTGGTCACATGGAACCAAACAAATTCAGAGGTGTGCTGTTTCTGCCATTCGTTTGAATATAAAGGTTTTCTTTGTAGGCATGCATTGATTGTTCTCCAAATTTGTGGCCTTTCAAGCATACCCCCTCCTTATATTCTGAAGAGGTGGACAAAAGAGCGAAGAGGGATCATTATCTGAAGAGAGTTACAATATTGTTCTCCATACACTAGTAGAAGCTCTGAAGAATTGTGTGAATGTGAATAACCGCAATAACAGCGTAGCAGAATCTAGTACCTATACTCTGACTCATCGTGAAGCAGAAGAAGAAAACCAGGGAAGCCTTGTTACCAAATCAAGTAAAAAGAAGAACCCAGTCAGGAAAAGAAAGGTTAGTTCTGGAGTTAGAATCCAACCAGCTGGAACTGCCTATGTTCTAATATTATTGTCTAATTATGTGCACAAGAAAAGGAAAAGAAATGATCAATGCCTGTCTATGGTTCAGGTACAATCAGATCCAGACGTCATGCTTGTTGAAGCACCAGATAGCTTGCAGCAAATGGTTTGGCCTTTGTTCTATTCACTTACAGTAATCATGCAATCATTATATTATAGTGGTAATAGTGTGCATTGGACTGTAACAAGATTATGGCTGTAAAATTTGTTAAATGGATCCGCTTTGTGTAAAGAGAACTCATTCTTTCTGTTTTATTATTATTGAATTTCAATAGCATGGTGTTGACTAGGTTGTGGGATTGTGCAATCGACTTGGACAATAGAGTTATTGAAATTGGGTTTTGTCTCTGCAGGAAAATCTAAGCTCGGAAGGTATTAACCTTGGCGGATATTATGGTACCCAGCAGAACGTGCAAGGACTGGTGAGCACAGTCTCTAGTGTTTTGGGCCTTTTTATCCAAGAGACAGTATACAATTGTGTAAAAAGAATTGTAATTTCAACTTTGACAGCCTGAACCTGGTGCTGAGTGCAGGTACAGTTAAACTTAATGGAGCCGCCTCATGATGGTTACTATGTCAATCAACAGAGCATGCAGGGTCTGGTGAGTCATGTTGGGTTTTGACCATGTACATATTCAACAAAAGCACTTTTATGAACGAGTTACGATACCTTGAATTGTGTTTGTATTTCCAGGGGCAGCTGAATTCCATGGCACCCAGTCATGATGGTTTTTTTGGGACTCAGCAAAGCTTGCATGGGCTGGTATAGTATTTTATAACGAAATACATTTTCAAAGAACTTTGGTTTCAGAAGAAGCAGTTGCCTAATTACATCCTTTCATGTAGGGGCAATACGACTTTCGGCCTCCAACTGGTTTCAGTTATAGCATGCAGGTGAGTTTTGGAGGACATGGTATCAATATTTGTTATCCTCTACGCATGGAACCTATCGATGAGTATAAATTTACCAGCCTGTGTCTTTTAGTTGCAGGATGACACTCATTTGAGATCTTCACATATGCATGGCAGTGCTTCAAGACACGCATAAGGAAGTAGGATGTTTCATATTGGCAGCTGGAATGACAGTTTTCCTCCCGAGATGGCTGACATCTTCCTTGGAGGTATATAACACTGATTGAAAAACTAACTCCAGGAATTGCGAACGCCATTTTTACGAGCAGAAGTCATCGCTTTGATAGTTCAGAAGCTAATCCCCAAAATGAAGGCAGAAGACAGCATGGATTTTTTATCCAGAAGTTTATCTGGAATCCGGTCATAATTTATGCCACACCAAGTCACTAACAGCTATGGTAGCACAACTTATTGGTAGAGAAATGACTCTGATTCCGATATGTGCATGATTACTCTTACAGGCGCCACATCTGCCTAAGCTAATTGGAGACTTGAAGAGACTGTCCTGCTCGGAGAGTAGATCCCCCTTGTGGTGAGATGAAAAAGATGCCTCGTTGCTGGAGCATACAAGGAATGTTCTTCTTCATGGCCATAGTAGATTGTGTAGATCTGCTGTTATTAACCACTTCCTCCTGTCAACCCTTTCCTGGTATTAGTAGATGTGGAAAATACCTAACTTCATGTAGAAGCACAGAAATTCTCAGGATGAGTAGTTTATTCAAATCAGATCGAGCTCTTCTCCTGTAAGCCCTCGCATGACCAGTCCTGTAACAGTTGGAAGTGGTCCTTGTAAAACATGTATTTGTTGACTATGACACCTTTCTCAACACTTAACAATTTTTTTTTGTTGTTGCATTCAATGTTGCTTATTCTTTTCCTGAAGTTTGAAAGAGGAAAATATTGAAGATTAAAATATCATATACTAATCCTAGAAAAATATAATTCTTCAAATCTTCAATTTCCTTTTTTAAATAATAAAATATACATAAAATTATTAAATAAATAAAAATAATTTGGTTAATAATAAAATGAAATGAAATGTTTATTTTTTAAAATATTAAAAAATGTATTAAATCTAAACAAGGAAAAAAAAAAATTTTGAAAAACAATTGAAGATTAGAATCTCGTATAGTAGTCTTAGGAAACTATAATTCTTCAATTTGTTTTAGAAATTTAATAATCATTAAATTTAACAATTTAATAAAAATAATTTGGTTAATAATAAAAATAAAAGGCACTTTTTCCCTTTTATAAAAAATAAAAATTTCAACAAAAATAAGATTAGAATATCAAATACTAATTCAAGAAAAATAATTCTTTATTTTTTAAAATAAATTATATAGAGTTCTATTCTATATTAATTTAAAATTGCACTACTATGTTAATATATAAATTATTATAAATATATTTTTTAATTTATCTCAATTTTATTTTAATGTGTGCTTTCAACAAAATAGAGATGCAACGAAACGATTTGCTTTCTTTTTTCTATTTATTTTTTTAATTTCAATTTCAATTTATTTTTTTATTATTAATCAGATTATTTTTTATTGATTTAATTTTATTTCTATTTAATATAATTATTCATGTGGCATGATCTAAAACTAATAGACTTAAATAATAAAATTGGATGGAGAGGTCAGCAAGTATAAATTTATCTTGAGAAAGGATTGTTGTAGATCAAAATCATATGGAAGGATGAATATGACCAAAAAATGAATATAGGGGAGCATTCTGTGATTTCCATCCTAAAATAACTGAGTTGTAATTGTATTTTAGAATTTGTTATTGCTGTAATCATAAATTAATTAATAAAAAAAGAAAAGAAAAGAAAAATGAAAGGCAGAACATGGCGTGAATTTTTTAAGGCTCAAAGATAAAGCTGCAGAAGCCTAGTAATTGCCGATTAATTATTGACCATTTCAAAATTATTCGCCACTGTTCCCGATCAAATGCAGGTTATGTTTCTGATTATTTCACGAGTAAATACCGATTTCTTGTCCAAAAAGATCGCCGAGGGATTGCCGACTATTTCCGAACTAATCTCCCCGTTTTAAATGCCGATTGGTTTCTGATCTGCGATCAATTTATCCGATTTGGAATTCATCACCGATTATTTGAAAATTATTCACCATCGCAGAATAATTTACGATTATTTTACAGCGATTGATCGCTGCGATTAAATACCGATTAATATTCTGATCTTTTATTGATTTAATCACAGGATAGTTATGTCTGATACTCATCTTGCTTGCCACAGCGAACAAGAAAGATCATAAGAAAGGAGGAAGAGATCATACAAATGCCTGGAGTTAGCAAACTTCATGTGGTGTGTATGAAGCCCTAAAGGTTTTCAGGCAACCTTTGCTATTACAGAAGTTAACCTTTGCCTGAATTCTGTTTTGAGACTTTACCAGTAGAGCACTCTACACCCTAAATCTTTAAACTGTCATATAATTAGTGCAACCCTGAACCTTCTTGCCCCCCTGAGAGAGACGCATGTGGAAAGAACCTTTTGTCTCCCTTAAGAGACCTCATTCCTAGACTCAATGAGACCACCACAAATCCTCCTGTGACATGCATGGTGTCTTATGCTGTGATGACTTACACTCGAGTACTTACTGAAAAATATCTAGTAAGACCCACGGCATTCTATAAACCATAGGTTTTCTCGAATTATTTTTTCAGGTTATTTTATGTAAAATTTATTTTTTTTTTCACTTTTAACTTTTAATATTTTGTTTATTATAATTTAGCTAACTTATTTGTTTTAATAAGGGTTCTATAGTTTTATCATGATCATATTACCTATATCACAAGTTTTATAGGTTGATCTATGTTAATCTAATATATTGTCGTCTCAATATTTTTTAAAAAATATATTTCATCCAATGTGTAACCATTTAAATATTTTACAAGTGTTTCAGCACGTGCAGTGGCGGAGGGAGGGGGGGCTGGCAGGGGCCGGGGCCCCTGCGAGGAAATGCCCCTCCCTTGTATATTTATAATTATAAATATTTATAATATTTCTTGGCCCATCTAATTTATAATTTAGCCCCCCCAAACTTTTTTTTCTTGCTCCGCCCCTGAGCACATGTACATCGAGTTTATATCTTTTTTATGTATTTATATTTTTAAAAAGTTGAAAAAACAATAAGCTAATATTTATATTTTTAAAAAGTTGAAAAAACAATAAGCTAATATTCTAACACTCAACAACACAATTAAAGAAGCTAGTTAACAAAAACTCTAAAACCCGTGGGAGTTTTACCGTAGCCTAAGATACAACTAATTGTGGATTGTTATAATAAAATTACTATTTTCCCCTTAAATGGAAAAAAAGATGAAACCTTAAAGGTGGGGTGTCTTGGTCTTTTTCACTAGCTCTTTGATCATTAAAAGATTCTATAAGGGTGTTTATGTCTTTTTCAATTTTTTATCACAGTAAAAATACTCTATTACTTTTAAAGTCAAAAAAATTTAAAACTATTGACCAGGGGCTTTCTTGATTTTTTTGTAAGCTTCTTAACAATAAAAATAATTATTTGCCTCTAAGTTCAACAAATTATTGGGCTGCTAAATGAGGGTTTTATAAGGTTTGTCATAACCCAAATTTTGACCATTTTTATTTTTATTATTTTATTTACTAAAAAGGATAAAAAATGATGATAAAAAAAATAATAATAATGATGAAAACAAGTAAAATGAAATAAATGAAGAATGAATTAAAATTTGGGTTAAGGGCAACATGATTGGAAGTTTTTGGGGTTTAATTAAACTTTGGAATTAATCTAATTAAGCTTGAAATTAATTTAATTAATCCAATTAAGGGCTTAATTGGAGAATTAATAAGTTTTGAGATTTAATTAAGCTTGAAATTAATTTAATTCATCCAATCAAGGATTTAATTGGAGAATTGATAAGTTTTGAGACTTAATTAAGCTTGGAATTAATTTAATTAATCCAATTAGGGGCTTAATTGGAGAATTGATAAGTTTTTGGACTTAATTGGCTTTGAATTAATTTAATTAATGAAATCCGAGGACTTAATTGAAGAAATATCAAAGTTTGGGGTTTAATTGAGGTCCAAATTGCAAACATTAAAATCCAAGGACCAGATTGAAAATGGCGCGGAAATGCAAGGATCCAATTAAAGTTTATCCAGGGGCTTATTTACAAACATTTCAAAACTTCAAGGACCAGATCATAAATAGCAGTTGATGGAAAAACGGAGCCGTTTCTTGGACAAAACTATTCACTGTCTTCTTCTTCCGTTTCATCGGTTTCCAGCCAACGCTTAAGTTTCAGCATTGAAGGCACTTAAAGGGTCGGTTACACTGGGCATTTAGGAGGCTTGCCGTTACCACCGATTGTGGTCTTATAAAAGGAGGAGTCGCAGCCAACAAAAGAGGAGGGAGGAAAATAAAGGGAGAAACCCAGGGGAGAAGGCTAGGAACCAGTGGAGAGAACACTGAAAACCAGAGAGGAAAACAAGGGATTTTGGGATTGAAAAGAGAGAAACAGGGAGGGACCGGAGACAAAAACCCAGGAGCAAAACCAGAGAAAGAAAGCCATGCACGGCAGGGAGAGAGACTAAAACCAAAGGAAAACCAGAGAAAAAAGGCAGAACCGAGGGAGGAAAAAGCCATGCACGGGAGGGGGAAGAGATAGAACTGAGGGGGAAGAAATCACAGAACACAGAGACAGAGAGAATAAGAAATAAACACGGAAGGAGAGACTGGACAAAGGAGAAGAGAAACAGCCCGCCACCACACCATCGTCATCATCTTCGTTCCTGTGCGTCCAGCTCCAGCACTAGGCAGAAGCAGAGAGGAGACGAACGAACAGGAGGAGGAAGGAGAGACTGGACAAAGGAGAAGAGAACAGCCCGCCACCTAGCCAGTCATCATCTTCGTCTCCGGCAGCACCTGAACCAGGTAAGTCTTATCTGCACTCCTGCATTATAATTCACTTGCTACAGTAGCAAGTGAATTATAATTCACTTGCTACTGTAGCAAGTGAATTAAGAATTATAATTAATTCACTACCCAACCGGTCACAACCGGGTCAGCTGGGTCCAGCCCAGCCCATGTGGGCTGAGCTGGGCCCAGCCCAAAAAAATAAAAATAGAAAAATAGAAAAAAACAGAAAAAATTAAAAATAGAAAAAATTAAAAAATATGTATGCATGAATAAAAATAATGTAAATTTACTGGTTTATTCACTGACGCCAGAGTCAGGAATAAAAATACCGGTTTAAATTTATATTATTCTTATTCGTTGTATTTTTATTTTATTTAGCTAGAAAAATAAAATATGTGCATGCTTAAAAATAAATTTATTTATTTATTGACTGGCGCTAGAGTAAGGAATAAAAAAAAATATTGATCAAATTTTATTTGTCGTAGCTACGAATTTTTACCAACGCCAGAGTTGGAATTATTCGAGCTCGAATATTCACTGGCGCCAGAGTCAGGAATATTATAAACAAATCATCACAGCATAAATTAATAAATATTTAGCAATTTAAGACAAAACCAACAATG
The DNA here is from genome assembly GCA_018804465.1 of Populus tomentosa. Lineage (NCBI taxonomy): Eukaryota > Viridiplantae > Streptophyta > Magnoliopsida > Malpighiales > Salicaceae > Populus > Populus tomentosa. The sequence continues at coordinate 1,329,790 of CM031979.1, read as the reverse complement.
CAGTCTGCCTTAGGCAGAACGTTTAAGGGGTGATAATATCTTCTCTTTTACGTAACCAATCCCGAGTCATAGAATCTCTGTTGACCAGTTAGGGTTCCTAGTGACCATAATACTAGGTGGCGACTCCTCAAACGAGACATTTTTCCTTAAAAGAACCGGATGCCAGAAATCTGTTCTTTTTCCATAATTCAAAAGAATTAATTTTTAGGGTCGCCGCGATGTCGGGTGCGACAAGGTTTTCAAATATCCATGTATAGTTAAAATATGTTTTTAACCTTGAAAAATACAAAAAATAAGTTTTGCATTAGGGTTTTTTTTGTACTTTCACATGAGTATTTAATGTAATTGCCAAGGCCATTAGGGCCTTTTGGTGTTTTCACATTATTTTTGAATTATTAAGCACAAAAAGCTATTGGCACGTGTTATGCAAGTGTGTGGCATCCGTGCCATTCAGACGGTATATGTAATGCCACCCGGTGGCCAAAATCAGCCTTCCATTGTCTTCCTAGATACGTTATCATGTTCTTTTTCATGTGGACTTGCATGTGGCAATTGATGGTGGTCGAATTGTCGCTGGTGATTATTTGATTTCCCCCCCTTCTTTTCTATCTCCTAACAAGTAATGTACACCATTGTCCTCTTTGTTTCTTACTTTTCAATTTTAGTCTTCATTCTTTTTATTTTTTATTTCATTCTTCTTCCATTTATAGAAGTTTTTTTCTTTTCAATTTAGTCCTTCAATTAATATTTCTCATACATTTTTTTTCAATTTCAGTCATCATTCTCTTAATTTTTTATTTTGTTCTTATTCATTTTTTAATTTTTTTAATTTAGTCATTTAATTGCAATTTCTTATATGTTTTGTTTTTCATTTCAGTTCCTTTTTTTCTTCTACTTGGCACTTATATTAAAGTTTTATTAGCTTTTAATTTCATCATTCAATCAATTTTTTTGTATTTTTTTTCAATTTGACCATCATTCTTTTGATTTTTTTTTTCTTTCTATTAAATCTATTTTTCAATTTAATTTAACTCTACAATTGAAGATTTGTATCCCTCTAATTAATTTTTTTTCACACTTAATTTTTTAGATCCTTTTGTGTAATTATTTTTTTTTACTAGCTTCATCTTTTGACATTTAATTTGTTAGGGATTCGGCTTGATACGATCTTATCGTTCTACATTAGTTTTTTTTAATATTGGTTTTGTGATTATCTTCAAGTTTTTTATATGAGTTTATCTCATTCTCATGATCTAGGTTATGATTTTTGCATGTTTTTTTTTTAATATAATTTTTTTTTTAGTTTTTTTTTGTTTGATTTTTCAAGATATTATTCTAATTCATCTATAATTTTTTTTATTCAAATAAAGTTTATTTTTTAAAATAAAAAATATTTATTTTTCAATAATATTGTTGATGTGTTCGGCCTTGCGTAATATTTTTATGGTTTGGTTTTATTTAGTTAATTTTATTTGTATTTATCTTTTAAATCATGAGTTTTTCAAAATATGAAGTTATTTTTTATTGATTTAAATAAATAAGTTTGATACACACAATTAGATGAAAGTTTTATTTTATATGGTTGAGTCATCTCTTAATTTTTTCAGTGTTTTTTTAAATTATTATTAATAATTTTTTTTATTTAGATAAATAATTATCAATTTATTTTATCACTTACAAAGTTGTCAGCAAAGAGAGCAAGCCCAAGATTTGAGGTATGGTACCTCTCAGGTTGTTGAGCCGAAGAGTGCTGCGACATGACGATATTCGATTTAGGTAAATTCATAATAATTACTACCAGGCTAGTAATTATTATTATTATTATTATAACCCAGCAAGTTAAACGGCTAGTAATTATTATTTGTGAATATGGTGATATGTTTATCGTGATAGATTATAACCCATATATGTAGTTGATTGGACCGACCATAAGCTGCGGGCCACCAATTAAAAGACACTTGACATGCGATTATTGATTGATTTTTTTCCAGTCATGTTCCGAAAAGGTGGCGTGTATAATGATGACTGACCACTATTTCAACGACCGGCTTCTGACAACATATTAACACACTGTTTCTATTTTTTAAATAATTTTTTTATTTTTTATTTTAAATTAATTAATTTTTTATTTTTTAAAATTATTTTGATATTCTAATATTAAAAATAAATTTTAAAAAATAATAAAAAATTTATTTCATGTATTTTCAAGTAAAAAATACTTTTAAAAAATCACTACTACATTACTAAATAGTTGTAAAGTGTTTTTTATTTAGAGAAATATTAAAATAATATTTTTTATATTTTTTAAAATTTATTTTTAATATTAACATATCAAAATAATATTAAAATATTTAATTTAAAATAAAAAATAAAAAATATAATTATTTTCAAAAATATTATTGGAACCGATGATGATATAGCAAAGATGGAAATAAAACAAAATGAATAACATAAGATTCAATCAATAAAAGAAATTGACTTGTGATGTCACATCATCTTTTTATAGCCATGTCATCAAAATCACCTTGTCTTTTTTATGACGTGTAAGCGTTCCTGATAATTGAATCCAATAGAACTTTGACTTCCTATTATGATAATTGGTACTGCCTGCTTGCGTTTTGGTTTGGTCACGATCAAAGACGTGCATGCATTTTGACAAGAAGGCTCACTTTATAATTGTGTTGCAAAACGTGTTTTATATATATATATATATATATATATATATATATATATTATGGGATACTGATATAAAAAATATTATTTTAATATTTTTAAATGAAAAATATTTTGAAAAGTAACTGTTACCACATTCTCATACACACACTAACTGCTTATATTAAAGTAGTATTTGATTTTGTGGTAGTGTTTGTTTTTCAAAGTGTTTTTTACTTAAAAATACATTAAAACAATGGTTTTTAATATTATTTTTTAAAATTTATTTTTAATATCAATATATCAAAATGATCCAGAAACACATAAAAAATTAATTTGAAGTAAATTTTTTTAAAAAACAAACATAGTTTGACAACAAAAACAAACATTAACAAAATTTATTATTTCAATAATAAAAACTTAACATCAGCAGAAAAGAAATTATTGGTTATGGTTTTTAATATTATTTTTTAAAATTTATTTTTAACATCAGTATATCAAAATGATCCAAAAACACATAAAAATTAATTTGAAATAATGTTTTTTTCACAAAAACACAGATTGACAACAAAAACAAACATTAACAAAATTTATTATTTCAATAATAAAAACTTAACATCAACAAAAAAGAAATTATTAGTTATTCATATAAATATGGTATTTTAATTTTATTTTTTTAATATATCATGTGATCAAAATATCTTTATCACCATCACTCTATCATCATCAATTCAATTATTATTGGAAACTAATGTGTTAAAATAAAAATTTCATGATGTGTTGCAACAATGTTGTATTCTAAGGAATTTTAGGGTTTTTGAATATCATACATGCAGTGGAAACAATAAAACAAAATTATTCAAGAGTTTCTAAGATCCTGTTAGACAAATCTAAAGCCGTTTACGAATTTATTCCTTGAATATTTGATCTTCTTGAGTTTTGAATAATTCCTTAAAGGTTGGGTTGTCGCAAATCTCAAGCCGTCCAGTTGTCCGACCTCTAACAGTAATCCACACAAACCAGTAGTGATAAATCTCATAAATTCCTATTAAAGAAAAAGAGATTGTTATGCCTAAAGTGTTATTTCTCTATTATGTGACTTATATAATTTTTTTTATCTAACAGATAACCACAAAAAAATAAGAGGTATCATAACCCATGTTTTGGTTCTTCCCCCCAAACTTATCATTTTTCTTTTTTAAAAAAAATATTAACAAGAAGATTGACAACTTAACAAAAACAGGAAGAGGAGGGTTTCAAATATATAGAGCTAGAGTTTTGGATGAAATTGAGAATCTAATTATACCCTATTATACCCAAGACTAAAAAGACAATACAGATTCAAAGTCAAATTAAATGATTATTGGATGAATCTGCATAAAAATTAAGATTGGAAACTTAATTAGATTTTTAATAAACCAATTTAACTTAATCACATGTCAAATTAGAAGATTTAATTAGGTGCAAGGACTTAATTATACTTTTAATGGGTCAAGATATTAGTGATTTAATTGGTGAAAAACCAAAAAGATTGGAATTTTAAAGGACCGAACTTAATTTTTACGAAGTGAATTGATTATAATCAAGGATAAAATTGCAAGAAAATCAAATTTTAGGGTCAATTAAGGGTTAAATTGAAGAAATTCACAACCAAAGACCTTTTTGAAAAAGACGTTAAACTTCAAGGATTCAATTTGGTTGAAAACAGAGGTGAAATTGAACCAAATTGAAAGTTTAATGGTCAATTAATGATCAAAATGAAAAGACACTAAACTTCAGGGTTGATATTTGAGTTTGACAAGGGTAAAATCACATGAAATTAAAAGTTTAAAGTTAATTAGGGATGCAATTAAAAAAAATCAAAAGATAAAAAGACTAAATTGAATATTAGTCAAATCCATACGGATGTAAAAACAATTTGTTTTAGTACAAAACAACACCGTTTTTACCAACACAAAAACCAAAAAAAGGATGTCGAATGAATTGTCATTTGACTATTGTTCATCATCTTCAACATTTTGTATCCGAAAGATTGTTTGGATGACTACTTTTCTAAGACATTTAATGCATTACCTCTCCACCAAACAAGACAAACAAGACACTACTCTGATAGCCTGACACCATACTACACCCTAACATAATTCTTGCCGACTGGTTGTTTTTATATTTGCCACTTTAAATAGGCTAACCCGATCAACCTTTTGTAGCTAAATTTTATAGCTTATGATGACGACTTTAGGTCAACGATTAAGATCCTTACCGTTTGAATCAAGGGCCAATATTTGTTTTCAATATAGACAAGATTTCTCTCTTTCATCCCCTATAAATATAGGTGAATTTCGAGTATTAAGCAAGGAGAACTTTGAATAAAAAGTAAATTACAAAGTCAACCTTTTTAACTGCTCAACCAACCACACTTCCTCGTCTCCTCCTCCACCGCCTTTAACCAAACCACCCAAGACAACCAGCTCCTCTCCTCCACCTTATCCACAAACAACAACAACATTTCTTTTTTTTCCTTTTCACAATAACCTCCTACAACGATGTCAGGAGCCAATAGACCAATAGCAACATCGATGCTTCTCCCCTGCGCCAGGTAATCACCCTTCTCTTCTATGTTTTTACTCCTTCATTACATACACGACGTGAATTAATTCACGTCCTGCAGTTGTTGGCTTTTGCTAACAAAGGCCAAGATGGGGTGATCCCATTTCAGCCCACTCAACATGGTTGGGCTGGGTTTGGCTTATTTTTTTTTAAGAAAAAAAAAAACATTATTGGGTCTTCAGTCGGCCTAACCCAACAGGGTCGAGCTTAGGACTTAGGCCAAAGTAGCCAATCCTAAAAATGAAAATTGTTAGGCCTTCAATCAGCCCAACCAAATTAGACCGAGCTCGGGCCCAACCAACTCATTTCTTAGACTAAGGGTGTGTTTGCCTAACACACCCTAATACCTTTCCCTTAGTTTTTTTTTTATATATCTTTGTTTTAAGGTTTAGCCAAACAAGCCTAATAAAAAAACTAAAAAAAACTAAACAATTTTAAGAATCATTTTAAAATTATTTATGGGTCCATTGTATGTTTTTTCCAATAATTTTGTCTAATATTAGGTTATAGACTTATACCGTAAGATACATTCCCGATATAAAAGATATTTGATTTTCTTTGAAATTTCAAAAAAAAATCCAATTTTTTTAAACAAACCTTCATTTCAAAAACAAAAAATATTTTGTTTTTGTGCATATGGTCAAATTCTAAAGTTTTTTCATGCATATTTTCTAAAAAGGATAAAATCATATTTTTATCGTCTTTTAAAAATATAAAATGAATATCATAACTTGTTTATAATTATTCATTAGGGTTTGATCAAAATACCAAAAATTTCATAACAATTAGTTTTTTGTATCCAAAGAGTTATAATTTAATTGTGAGACTTTAATATTTGAGACTATAAAATTATATTGTAAAGTATACCCTCAAGTATTAAAGATACAACAGAGAAAATAAATGTGATGCTAAATATAGGTCTTAAAATAATTAAGATTTAACCCAATAAGTTAGAGACTTTCTCATGAAGAAAGATTTGCCTTGAATCTTAAATAAGACTAACGAATATAAATATGACCTAGAAAAATAATCAATCAACAATACAGTTTATCTTAGGTAGGTTGTACCGAAGTTGGTGCATTTTTCTCTTGCACAACTAGTCCTTTTAACTATACTCTCACAGACCATTTGATTTTATAATGACCATAATACTAGGTGGTGATTCCTGAACTTTATAATCATAACTTTATGATTAAATCCAAAACCCCCTAATTCCAAGAGGCAGTTTCGGCACACGACGTTGTCACAATAGGATGGTGACTCCATAAGGGACTTGTCTGGTTGGACTGAACTTTGCTTGTTTGATTATTTGCCTATTTATTTTGTTGGCCTATTTAATTTAACCTAAAGCAGTAATATATATATATATATATATATATATATATATATATATATATATATATATATATTACTACTGCCTTAGCATGTATTTTTATATATTTCTCATGTATAAGTACATCGGGTATAGATTAATGCCTTCATGCATCTTGATTTTCAAATAAACCGAATTCTAGGTTAGGTGAGGAGTAGCGGCTTGTCTCATGACTTTCAGTCGGAGTTTAGATTCATGAAACATATAACTATAAGTTGAGCGTTTACTTGATAATGATGGTCACACTGTTCCCCAACCATTCCTTATAAACCCTTATAATGCTTTCATGAAAGGTGGTCACTGGACATATCATAAACCCTTTTGAGATCAGATAGTGAACTTACCCCTCATGTAATAACCTAAAACCTGTCTTGAGGGTATGGACTCCTTAATAATTTATTTTGTATTAGGGCAAACCTGATTAAAATCCTGAACTCTGCAGGGTTTTTGAGCTAAGACCATGACTTCTATAACTTTCTCTGAGTATGGGGAAAGATCTGAGATGATGCAATTAGTTAAAGAAGATTTCCCCAAAGACCAAGGTCGGAGAACTATCGCACACAACCAAAGTATATTACTCCATGGACAATATAAAGAAGCTTGTGTCAGTTTTGTGGTATGTGGATGAGACTTTGTTAGAGAAGAAGTATGAGAGAATTACCCACCTAATAAGGGTTTCAGTTCAGATTTCAGCAAGTCAATGCATTTTTGGAATCTAGGTTATATATGTTTCACCTTTGGAGACATTGACATGACCTTTACCATTGAAGAGTATGTCCATATTTTCAACTTCACAAATGACCCTCACAAAGTATATTTCAGATAAAGCATTGAGAACAAAATTGTCGAGGTTGTAAAATTAATGCATCGAGACCAAGTTGATCAATATAGGACGTCTAATGAAGGATTTTAGTGGAAGTTGATTGAGAATAAGTTGAAGACAAATAAAGACAATGTAAAGCTAGGATAAGAGAAATATCAAGTAGTTGTTTTTGCCATCTTTGGGTTAGTTTTGTTTCCTTCAGAAGCCGCTGAGATCATCAGTATTGAATTTGTCAACACTTTCCTTAAGTATGAATGAACAAAGAATAACCTCATCTCAGTTATTTTAACTGAAACTCTCTTATCCTTAAACCATTATATACTGAATGGAAAGAGAATGATACGATGTTGTGTTCCTCTACTATTTATATGAATAGTCAATCACTTAGAGATATCGAGAGAAGTTTTTAATAATTTTTTGTGGTTCAATATTGGGCTGATTTTAAGCGAAGAGTGGAACGACCTAGATGAGAAGGCATGGGTGAAAAAATACCAAGCACTTTATCATAGTAATTTCAGGTGGATATCTCATTGGGTGGATAGTCAATCACTCTATCTGCCAATTGCTATGTGTGGGCACAAGGGAGAGAGGTTAAGAAAAAATTGTGGGGTCCAGAAATTGTCCATAAGTGCAAAACTACAAAAGAAATTATCCAATCAATCCAGCGTCCTATCCTATTATTGTCAATTTACAATTATTGTAAATTGACAGTGTCGTGGAACTAAAAAAAAAAAAAAAAAAAAAGAAGTGATTTTACCTTGAAATTTATGCCACCACGGGTCATGGAAGACATTGTTCGATAGACGATACCAAAAACTATTTTTGTTTAAAATTAATATATATATATAATTGTGTTTAAGTTGGAAAGATGGTAATTTAATATTTTTAATTTATTTTAATATTTTAATGTGTTAATATCAATAATAATAAAAAATTATTAGTTTAATATTTTTTAAATATATATTTTAAAAAAGCACAGCATGAAATATTAAAAAAAATCACAATTATATATAAAAAATCATAATTTAAAAATTTTCTTTATATTTTGTTAAAAATATTAAAAATTATATTTTGTTATCATAATTATTTATTTTTTAGATTTTTTTACTAGTAATCATTTATAATATCTATATAATTTGACTTTAACTGGTTGGATCAAGTTAGATAATATAAATATTATAAATGAGTTGGTTTTTTTAAATGTCTCTATTTTATATTGATTTGTTTTGATAATATAGCTAGATATTTCGAACTATTTTATACATAGAACGATTTTTTATTTTGAATAGTTTTAAGAAACAATCCTTTATATTAACCTAATACGTTAAGAAAAATAATTATTTTAAAGAAATAAATGTTAGTATCAATTTCTTTAACCCTGGCTATCCTTTAGCTTAACCTTTGAATTGATTAACAAAATAGAAGGTGAGATGTGCACATCAAAACCATCTCTTGCTGATGAAAGATTGTTGGGTCAGCACGACGATATTAATTTACGATGGTTGCATCAAGTTTCCACTCCCAAGTCACATTTCCTCATCTTATTGGTCTAAAAATGCAAGGACAATTAAATTAAACCCTCACATGTCTCACATGTATTTATCTTAATTAAATTAACCCCCTCCCCCCACCTCTATATATATACTCGCTCAATATTTCCATCGTCTCATCGGATCAAAGCATACACGAAACCATGGTGGAAACGGTATGATATGTATATTTGTGTGTGTTAATTTATCTTTTAATGCTTCCTCTTAATTTGGCTTTTCTTCTTTTTACGTGGAGGTCCTATATATGTTACGTACAAGTTATTGATAATCTCTACAGCAGATTCTTCCATGTCAGACGAACATGTTTTGAGTTCTTCCAATCTTTCTGTCTATAAATTTATCATGACGACGTTTTTTTATGTTTTCTATTGGGATTAATCATGATGAGGTCCTTTATGAAATGCATGCACTAACTACTATCGTTACAGCAAGTCACAAAGATGGTGATAAAGGTTGACCTTGGATGCGAAAAATGCCACAAGAAAATCAAGAAAGTACTGTGTGCTATACCTCGTGAGTCTTTCTATTTTATCTTTAAGAACAGTGCTAGGTTTGAGTTGTTTTTATTACTAAAGGAAGTGACTAAGTTTTGTGGATTGATGATGTTAATTACAATAGAAATCCAGAACCAGATATATGACAAGAAGAAAAACACAGTGACAATCACTGTGGTGTGTTGCTGTCCTGAAAAGATCAAGAAAAAAATATACTGCAAAGGAGGTAAATGTGTCACGTGCATTGAGATTCCACCTCCACCTCCTCCACCACCTCCTCCACCTCCTCCACCACCTCCACCTCCACCTCCACCTCCACCTCCTCCATCACCACCAACATGCACATGTTGTGAAAAATGCCGCCGAGGACCATGTTGTCATCACTTTTGTATGCCAACACCTCCTGCAAATTGTCATGTACCTTGTAGAAGGTCAGAGTGTGATATATGGGGAGATGGATGTTGTAGTTGCCGAAGTAGGGGTTACTATGTGTGCAGAAGTGCATATGTTTATGAAGACTATCCCCCGACATGCAAAATCATGTGAAGGGAAAGTTCAGAAGACCGATGGTTTGAGTCAACGTCCAGCATCAACCGTCGGATTCAAATCCAGTGGTCATGATGCATGGGCCTTTGTGTTGTTACATGTTTGGTCAGCAAATATGGGAGGCTTTACTACCTAGTCTTTGTTTTTTATGCTATCTTATCTTTGTATAGCATTCCTGGGATTTTGTCCCTTTGAATGTTTTCTTCCAAAATGCTATTATATTGAAGTAATTTTTTTAAAAAATAAAATTATTTTTAATATAGAATATTAAAACTATTTGAAAATACATAAATTGCACTGCATTGATATTCGTGTTTAGACTCAAAATAATAAAATAAAAACCCAAAGTACCTCACTTCTATAACTCCATTAAAAAAGGTCAAATTACCTATCCATCCAAAATATAATAAAATAAAACCCCCGAATAGATCTTAATTATTTTTCAAACAAATTCTTCAAGGAGAAACTCTTTTCACTATCTTGAATTAATCTTCAAGCCAATCACAAAAAACATTCAAGTTGGGGTTTCAATTTGCTTCCCAGTGGACACAGTCAGTAAGCAACATGTTTCGCGGGACGTCTAAAGACTAGCTATGGTATTATCCCCATACAAATTTTGTTAATTAATTGATAATATATTTTTCATTCCATAAAACCTTATGAATAAACTCATATAATTTATAATATTTTACGCAGAGAGACCATCCTCTATGATTAAACAATAAGGTCAACAAGGTTCGTGAGATGTATAAATATTATTGTAGGGTTATGTTAGTACTTACAATTATTGCAAAGAAAAGCAAAAGGTTTTATTTTCCAAGGTGACGGTGATGGTGACGGTGGTGGTGCGTGCACCTCCGTTTCTTTCACTTTCAATTGTTTTCTTTAATCCTTGATTGTTTGATTGCTTCTGTGGTGTATTTTTTTCTAGAAAAAATGGTGCAAGCTCAGCCATGCGTTATGATCCAAACCAGATAATGAAATTTGGATTATTATATATTTAATCGAAGACAAATTTCCTTTTCATGATGTATATATATATAGTTTTATATGAAGCCATGTAAAGCTCTCTTAATCTGGAGATATATTATCATTGGTTGACGTTATTTGACTCGTTTCCTCCTTTACACATTAATTAATTGTTGGGGATGACAGAAGAAGAATGCTACCATGGGATAAGTTAGCGAGCTGTCAATGAAAATGTAAGGAAGCAATGGAGATTTTGAAGGGGTTATGAAAATCTCCATTGACTTGTACAGTAGTAATAGTTGTTAATTATACCTTATTGGTTGATTCATAAAATTTTGGATTTAAAGATGTCAAGATGAAGCAAAAACAAAATATTGATGTGACTAAACTCGTTTAATCCGATTATGTTATTAATAATTTGATTTACTCGGTCCATTTTTATTAAAACTTAATTGGGTTAACATTATTGTTTTAAATAATAAAACGACATGAATTAACTTGATTATTTATAATTTTTAGTTGGTTTTTTCATAAAATCATAATATTTTTTTATATATAATTTCTTCAACCCTATGTAAATTTTATTTATTATTTTATTCAATCATTTTAAAGTATGTCAATTTTTATTATTGTTTAATTAAATAAAAGATTAAATCTAATAAATAAAGTTATCAAACACAACCAAGTACATGATTCATGTTACTAAATTAAATATTTTAATCTAATCTATCTCTTAATTTTTCAAGTTTAGTCTTTAGTTATTGTTAATGATTTTTTTTTATTGGTATAAATAATTCTCAATTTATTTAATTGAATGTATACATAGTTTTATTTATTTATTTATAATCATAATTTCTTACATTAAAAAAAATAATAAAAAACCTATATATTTATTTTTTCTACTAAAATAAATAATAACTACCCACGACATAGTGGTAGCTGGAATAACTGCATAAGGCACCTTACTTGCAGCCTTGTTTTAGCCTCTGGGCTTCGAGGCAGTCGTGGTCTAGCCATGGAAGAGATGGGCTAAGCTCAATATTAATGAAACCCAGCATAGATAATGGATCGGTCCATGGCTTTCCTTGGATTCTCTACCTGTAGCCATGGAAGAAATTACTGGTTATGGTTTTTAATATTATTTTTTAAAATTTATTTTTAATATTAGTATATCAAAATAATTTAAAAACATAAAAAATTAATTTGAAGTAAAAAAAAGTTTATTTTTTTTCAAACACACAGTTTGACAACAAAAAAAAACATTAACAAAATTTATTATTTTAATAATAAAAACTTAACATCAATAGAAAAGAAATTACTGGTTATTCATATAAATATTGTATTTTTTTTTAATATATTATGTGATCAAAATATCTTTATCACTGTTGTTACTTATTTTTGGGTTTTATGTGCCAATGGAGATGGTGTATATCTCCTTTTAATCGAAAGCAGGAGTTTAGTTCAAGGTTGTTGGGAAATTGACAAAAGCAAAAAAAAAAAAAATATTTTTTGAACCCTGTTTCAGTTGTTTTCAGCTCTCTTTATCCTTCCTCTCTACTACTGAAATTGTCAAGATTCTTAGACTAATTAGAAGTTTTTATAATACGAAATTCCTTCCTTTGTTATATAGGCTTTAAGGTTAAATAAATCTCTCAGAAGTTGCACTAAAAAACTAATTCTGCTATTGTCGCAAATTTTTATTCCAATTTAAGTTTTGATTCTGACTTGGTTTCTTGCAATATCTCACCATCCCGATTATATTCTTTCATTCATGACATGTTGAAGAATTGACCTACACTTTGGGATGTTTGGTATTGTCAGTTTCCTGAATTAGACTAGGAGATTCTTTTTTTACTAACCAGATTGATGCTAGATTCTGTTCTACAAAACGATTTTATCTCACTTCGAATTCTTCATCAAAGTTGTAGTCCTGGATACGTAGATGAATTTGAATTTTTGAATCGTTTGATTTCAATATCAGAAGTTCAAGATATTTCTGTTTGAATATTTAAATGTGAAAGTAGAGAATTCTCTCGCGAGAAGGATTCTGACCTGAGTTTGCAAGTTTGATTCGAGGGACCTAATTACAAGATTCTTAAAGTTTGAAGACCAATTGTGGGCCAATGTGAAGGACTTTTTTTGGACTGGGATTGAATTAAAAAGATGCTATAATAAGGGAGTAATTGAACATCTAAATTGGTTTTTTTGGACCAATATTAAATTGGTTTTTTTAATATATTTTGATTAATTTAATATTTTGATGTCAAAAATAAAAAAAATCAAAATAAATTTATTATAATGTATTTTTAAATTAAAAACACTCTTAAAACACAATGAATCACAATAATAAACATAATTCCGAGGATGTTTGAGAGTGTAATAGCAGTTACTTTTTAATATTTTTTTTACTTATGAATATATTAAAATAATATATTTTTATTTTATTTTTTAAAAATTATTATTCATATCAGCACAACACATAAAATAATCTATATATATATATATATAGATTACTGTATATTAATTTTAAATAAAAAATAGTTTTTGATACCGAAAAATGTCTTCCATGACCCGTGGTGGCATAAATTTCAAAGTAAAATCACCTTTTTTTTTTTTTTCTTTTTTAGTTCCACGACTCTGTAAATTTACAATAATTGTAAATTGACAATAATAGGATAGGACGCTGGATTGATTGGATAATTTCTTTTGTAGTTTTGCACTTATGGACAATTTCTGGACCCCACAATTTTTTTCTTAACCTCTCTCCCTTGTGCTCACACATAGCAATTGGCAGATAGCCGCAGCTTTAAATTGTCTTTGCTATTCCAATAGCTATTTTGATTGTGATTTAAAAAAAATTATTTTATAAAAATTATTTTTAATTAAAATTGGTTTTAAAAAATAAATGTTTAGTTAAAATTATGATTAAAATTAAAATTAAAATAATAATAATTTAATGTGTTTAGTTAATAATACTTTTAAATTGAAGTTATAAAATAATTTTAAAAATATATATTAATACTAATGATTTTTAATTTAAATATTATGGATTTAACTATTGCTGTTATATCATGAAATAAATCATACTTTATATAAAATATTTTTTATTATTCCATGAAACCATTTATAATTTCATTACGTACGAAATACATTTGACAAAAATTACAGTTTTCATAATATTTTTAGCATGTAATAAAATTAGATAAAATATTATCAGGTATAAAATCCACTCTAAACTAGTTTTTTTTAAAAAAAAAATGTTAAAAAAAAGGTTCACGCAGGCAAGTGAACAGTGCAAGAGAATTGCACTGTTTACTATTTTTTAAGTGAACAATGCAATTCTCTTGCACTGTTCACATGAACAGTGTACACCATACACTGTTCATGTTAATTGCATTGTTCATTAAACAGTGTAATTAACATGAACAGTGAAAAAAAGTAAGAAATTGCTGTTTTTTTTTCTTGTGTTTCTAATGCAAAAATTAAATGGAGCCTAATGAACAATAAATTAATTTTTTTTTCTTAACTAAATAGCTATAAATTACGTTTTAAATAAAACACAGCCCCAACTGCAGAGTCAAACATGCTATTAGTCTTTTGTAGCACCAATTAGCATCGTCGTCTCACCTCTTCAGTCTCTTTCTCCTTTTCAAATCGATATAAATGCTCAGGAGGATTTTTTTTTCATATATATATATATATATATATATATATATATATGTAATTGTTTTTAAGTTGGAAAGATGGTAATTTAATATTTTTAATTTATTTTAATATTTTAATGTGTTAATATCAACAATAAAAAAAATTTATTAGTTTAATATTTTTTTAAGAATATATATATATATATTAAAAAAGCACAGCATGAAATATTATAAAAAATCACAATTATATATAAAAAATCATAATATAAATTTTTTCTTTATTTTTTGTTTAAAATTATTATTTTTTAATATTGTCAGATCTTTTTGATGTACTAATATTAAAATAATTTTAAAAATTTTAAAAAATATATATTATTTTAATATAATTTTTTTAAAAAAAATATTTTAAATCACAACCATTATTATATTTTTAAATACCTCATTAATATTTTATAAAGCACTTGGGACACATGCCATGTGCAGGGGGTGGGCGTGCATAGAGCGTAATTGAACATCACCAAACTAATGTACCTTAGGATAGATACAATTCAACCTTTATATTAGCGGTGTTCATAAATATGATTTGGTGAAGTAACACAATTTTAATGTTTTGTAAATTTCACTTATTTAATTTTTATTTATATCCAATCGAGTCATAAGATATATATGATTAGGTTAAATTTTTATGAATATTATATACATTTACAAATTAAGTTTATTTTATTGATTTTTATAGATTGAGTTTAATTAGAACTCAGATTTATGTTCAATAAATTAGCTTAAATTTTTTTTATAAGTTTTAACAAATAATTTAGACTTAATACGTCAACTAAATTAATTAACTAAAATGAAAGAATCAATTACAAAAAAAATAAAAATAAATACAAGATATATAACCAACAAATATTTAAATTTATTGTTATAAGATATATACATGCTAGGTTGAGTTTCCTCACTTGTAATATCTATTTTTAAAATTTTTTTAACTAGTTATTATTTATAATATTTACATAATATGACCTTAACAGGTTGAGTCAAGTTAGATAATGCAAATAATATAACTAGGTTAGTTTTTTAAAACCACCTTACTATATATTGATTTTTTTTTTCATGGTATAGATATATTGAAACAATTTTATACATAGAATGATTTTTTATTTTGAATAGTTTTAAGAAACAATCCTCCCCCCCTATATATATATATATATATATATATATATATATATATATATATATATATTTGTGTTTATAATATATTCCCTTTTGTGATGATGCACGACTTTGTGCCTAGCTAGTATTTTCAAGTCAATGGCACATTTTTTTCATTGTCGATGGCTTCTTACATGTTTGGTCAGCAAATATGGGAGGCTTTACTACCTAGTCTTTGTTTTTTATGCTATCTTATCTTTGTATAGTCCTCGGATTTTGTCCCTTTGGATGTTTTCTTCCAAGGTGCTATTATTTGTTTCAAAAAACCCGTCTCCATCTATTCTCTAGTCATTTTTTACCTGATGAAATGCCCAGAAACAACATCATTCGACCGTACTTTGTTAATGGTAGTTTTCTTATAATTTTTTTAATATTAACAAATTAAAATTATATGAAAATTCAACTGTATTTTATTTCTTGATATTTTAGTTTGTATTTATTAATTTTCTGGTAATTAATCACAAGCTATTCATCCAAAATATAATAAAATAAAAACCGCAAATAGATCTTAATCATTTTTCAAACAAAGTCTTCAAGGAGAAACTCTTTTCACTATCTTGAATCAATCTTCAAGCCAATCACAAAAAACATTCAAGTTGGGGTTCTAATTTGCTTGTAAGCAACATGTTTCGCGGGACGTCTAAAGACTGGCTATGGTATTATCGCAATGCAAATTTTGTTAATTAATTGATAATATATTTTTCATTCCATAAAACCTTATGAATAAACTCATATAATTTATAAGATTTTACGCAGGGAGACCATCCTCTGTGATTAAACAGTAAGGTCAAGAAGGTTGGTGAGATATATAATAAATATTAGTGTAGGGTCACGTACGTAGTTACAATTATTGCGAACAAAAGCAAAAGGTTCCATTTTCCAAGGCGATGGTGATGATGCTGGTGCATGCACCTCCGTTTCTTTCATTTTCAGGCTGTGAAAGATAATTTTTAAAAAATAATTTTTTAAATTTTTTTAAATTTATTTGTTATTAGAAAAGTTAATTAATAAAAAATAATTTTTATTTAATAAAAAATATTTTCTAGTCAAAAATTTTTTTTGCTTGGTTTTCATAAAAATATTTTTTTTTTATTTTGAAAAAAAACACTTTCCAGAAATTATGAAAAATTTATAAATATCATATTATTTGTTGATTATATCAAATTTGCTCCTTAAATTTTGTATTGCTATATATATATTTTTTGAATATTTGTTTTTCAATTTCATCATTTAAAATTTAATTTTTATATTAACTTTGGTCCTAATTTTTATAATTGTTATTTGCTTTTTCCTTATCATTTTTTAATTGAATTTTTTTATCTATCAAATTTGATTCTCAATCAAAATTGAAACAAATTTATAAAATATTAATTATTATTATTTTAATTTCTTCATCTTTTAATTTTCTTATTTTTTAGATTTGATTTCTATTACTTTGATTATTATTTGAGATAATTTATGAAATTATATATTTTTTTAATTTCATTCTCATTCAACTTTTTAATTTGCAAGATTTATTCCTCATTATTTAATAAACTTGAAAAAAATAAAAAATTAATAAGTTTTTTTTATCTTATTTTTTCATGACATTACCAAATACTGAAAAGTATTTTTCAACTTATTTTTCATTACACTACCAATCATTAAAAAATAATTTATTTTTTCAGAATTTACTTTTCAAAAAAAAATTTATTTTTCAGCAATCAAAAGGGTATCAATTGCTTTCTTCAATCCTTGATCGTTTGATTGCTTCCGTAGTGTAAATGTGAGCATGCTTGTTTCCTGGAAAAAATGGTGCAAGCTCAGCCATGCCTCATGATCCAAACGAGATAATGCAATTTTGATTATTATATATTCTATAAATTAATTAGGATTGTACTTGGAGAGAAGAATTAGTAATCCCTTTATAAGCATACATAATAATCGAAGACCAATTTCCTTTTCATGATGTATAGTTTTATATGAGGCCATGTAAAGCTCTCTTAATCTGGAGATATATCATCATTGGTTGACGTTATTTGACTCGTTTCCTCCTTTACACATTAATTAATTGGTGGGGATGACAGGAGAAGAATGCTACCATGGGATAGGTTAGCGAGCTGTCAATGAAAATGTAAGGAAGCAATGGAGATTTTGAAGGCGTTATGGGAATCTCCATTGACTTGTACAGTAGTAATAGTTAAAATGTTTTACTTAAAAAGTTAACTTTTAAATTTCAAGTTGAAAAAAAAAATGATATGACTAAACTTGATTAATCAAACTAAATTTTTAATTATTTGATTTACTCGATCCATTTCTATCAAAACTTGACCGGGTTAACATCATTGTTTTAAATAATAAAACTACATGCTTTAATAATAAAAAATCAGCCACAATTAACTCGATTAATTAATTTGTACTTAGTTTTCATATAAAATGATAATTTTTTTTTTAATAGGAGCAACTGTGTATAAATTATTTTTTAAAATTTTTATTCAATTATTTTAGTATGTGTCAATTTCTATTATCGTTTGATTAAATAGAATATTAAGTCTAATAAACAAATTCATTAAACACAACCAGGTACATCGTTCATGTTACTAAATTAAATATTTTGATTTATATTTATATTTTGATTTCTCAAATTTAATCCTTAATTATTGTTAATGATTTGTTTTTTTATTTATTAGTACAAATAATTCTAAATTTATTTAATTGAATGTATACATAAGTTTTTTTATATAATAAGAATTTTTAACATTAAAAAAATATAATGAAAGAACTTGATTATTTATTTATTTTTTTTATTAGAAAGAATAATATCTAACCCACAACAAACCACGTGCCCGATAGCCGCGGGTATAAACTGCATAAGGTGGTGGTTCAGCCCTGTTTTGCCAGTAGTCATGGAGAAAACATAGACAATGGATTTCAAATTTGAATGGTGTGATTATTACATCACCTCCTTCTAAAATTTGGCAGATAGCGATTGGCAGATAGCCACCCCTTTAATCTTTTGAAGCACCATTCATTTATCATCGTCGCTTAACCACTTCTGTCTCTTTCTCCTTTTCTTATCAAGAGGATGTTTTTTATTTTTATTTTTACACACACACACATATATATATATATATATATATATATATATATAATTGTGTTTAAGTGGGAAAGATATTAATTTAATATTTTTAATTTATTTTAATATTTTGATGTGTTAATATTAAAAATATATATATATATATATATATATATATATAAGGAACAAATATTAAAAAAATCACATTTATATATTAAAAATGTTGTTCCATAGGAATTCAAACCCATTGAATGATGACTATAACATAACAGAGAAGGGTAAGGAATTAGGGTTGTTTAAAAACATTATAGAAATTGTGTTTTATTTAAATTATATTTTTTTATAGTTTTAGATTGTTTTGATATATTGATGTTAAAATAATTTTTTTAAAAAAAATATTATTTTGATGTATTTCAAGCAAAAAAATACTTTAAATTACAACTGCTATCATATTTCTAAATACCCCATTAATATTTTATAAAACACTTGGGACACATGCCATGTGCTGGGGTATTTTTTAAACATCCCTATTTTCTATTGATTTTTTTTCATGGTATAGATATTAAGAATCATTTTATACATAGAATGATTTTTTATTTTGAATAATTTTAAGAAAGAATCCTTTATATTAACCTAATACATTAAGAAAAATATTTTTTCTTACTGTATGAGGTTAACCTTTGAATTGATTAACAAAATAGAAGGTGAGATGTGCACATCAAAACCATCTGTTGCTGATGAAAGATTGTTGTGAGCAGCAACGATGTTCACGATGGCTGCATCAAGTTTCCACTCTCAAGTCCACCTTTCCTCATCTTATTGGTCTGAAAATGAAAGGATAAACTAAATTAAGGCCTCACATGTCTCCACCTGCTTATGATGTCACCATGCATTTATCTTAATTAAATTAGGCCGCCGCCCCCTCCCTCCCCCACCTCTATATATGTACGTACTCTCCATATTTCCATCGTCTCATCAGATCAAAGCGTACACAAAACCATGGTAGAAACGGTATGATATATATATATTTGTGTGTGTTTTTTATCTTTTAATTAATCCTCTTAATCTGGCTTTTCTTCTTTTTACGTACAAGTTCTTGATATATAATCTCTACAGCGGATTCTTTCATGTCAAAACTTTTTTTTATGTTTTCTATTGGGATTAATCATGGTGAGGTCCTATATGAAATGCATGCACTAACTACTATCGTTACAGCAAGTCACAACGATGGTGATTAAGGTTGACCTTGGATGCGAAAAATGCCACAAGAAAATCAAGAAAGTACTGTGTGCTATTCCTCGTGAGTCTTTCTATTTTATCTTTAAGAACAGTGCTAGGTTTGAGTTGTTTTTATTACCAAAGGAAGTGACTAAGTCTTGTGGATTTGATGATGTTAATTAATGAACAATAGAAATCCAGAACCAGACATATGACAAGAAGAAAAACACAGTGACAATCACTGTGGTGGGTTGCTGTCCTGAAAAGATCAAGAAAAAAATATACTGCAAAGGAGGTCGAACTGTCAAGTGCATTGAGATCATCAAGCCGCCTCCGATAATAAAACCACCTCCAACTACACCTGATCCACCAAAATCACCAAAACCAGAACCACCACCATGCACATGTTGTGAAAAATGCCGCCGAGGCCCATGTTGTCATCACTTTTGTATGGCAACAGTACCTCCATATTGTTATGTACCTTGTACAAGGTCAGAGTGTGATCTATGGGGAGATGGATGTTGTAGTTGCCGAAGTAGAGGTTACTATGTGTGCAGAAGTGTATATGTTTACGAAGACTATCCCCCAACATGCAAAATCATGTAGAGGGAAATCAAGTTCAGAAGACCGATGGTTTGAGTCAACGTCCAGCATCAACCGTTGGATTCAAATCCAGTGGTCATGATGGGCCTTTGTGTTGTTGTGTTTATAATATCATCCCTTTTGTGATGATGCACGACTTTGTGCCTAGCTAGTATTTTCAAGTCAATGGTCACAGTTTTTCCATTGTTGATGGCTTCGTACATGTTCGGCTTCAAGTCGAAGTTACAATTAGTGCAAATAAAAGCAAAAGGTTCCATTTTCCAAGTTGACGGTGATGGTGCTGGTGTGTGCACCTCCGTTTCTTTCACTTTCAATTGCTTTCTTCAATCCTTGATCATTTGATTGCTTCTGTGGTGTAAACGTGAGCATGCTTGTTTCCTGGAAAAAATGGTACAAGCTCAGCCATGCTTCATGATCCATACAAGATGATGAAATTTGGATTATTAAATAGTCTATAAATTAGTGTTGTACTTGGAGAGAAGAATTAGTAATCCCTTTATCAACTTCCTTTTCATGATGTATACATAGTTTTATATGAAGCCATGTAAAGCTCTCTTAATCTGGAGATATATTATCATTGGTTGACGTTATTTGACTCGTTTCCTCCTTTACACATTAA
Organism: Populus tomentosa; assembly: GCA_018804465.1. Classification (NCBI taxonomy): domain Eukaryota; kingdom Viridiplantae; phylum Streptophyta; class Magnoliopsida; order Malpighiales; family Salicaceae; genus Populus; species Populus tomentosa. The sequence continues at coordinate 1,308,429 of CM031979.1, read as the reverse complement.
TTAATTGGTGGGGATGACAGAAGAAGAATGCTACCATGAGATAGGTTAGCGAGCTGTCAATGAAAATGCAAGGAAGCGATGGAAATTTTGAAGGGGATATGGAAATCTCCATTGACTTGTACAGTAGTAATAGTTGTTAATTATACCCTGTTTGTTGATTCATAAAATTTGTGACCTAAAAGGTTAACCCCTGGTGAAGTTTCAAAGTTAAAAAAAATAAAATTGATATGATTAAACTCAATTAATCAGACTAAATTTTAAATTATTTGATTTAGTTGATAAATTGCTATTAAAACTTAACCAGGTTAACATTATTGTTTTAAATAATAAAATGACACGTTTTAATAATAATAAAAAATCAATCACAATTAGCTTGATTATTTAGTTTTTAGTTGGTTTTTTCATAAAATGATAATATTTTTTATATATAATTTATGCAACCCTGTATAATTTTTATTTTTTTTAATGTGTTTTAATTTTTATTATTGTTTAATTAAATAGAAAATTAATGCTAATAAACAAAGTTATCAAACACAACAAAATACATGGTTCATGCTACTAGATTAAATATTTTAATCTACATCTATCTCTTAATTTTTCAAGTTTAGTTTTTAGTTATTGTTAACGATTTTTTTTTATTGGTACAAATAATTCTCAATTTATTTAATTGAATAGTTTTATTTATTTATTTATAATCAGAATTTATTACATTAAAAAATATAATAAAAATATTTATATATTTATTTTTTTTACTAAAAAAAATAATATCTGAGCGACGATAAAGTGGTAGCCGGTATAAACTGCATAAGGTAGCATGCTTGCAGCCCTGTTTTAGCCTCTGGGCTTCTAGGCAGTCGTGGTCTAGCCATGGAAGAGATGGGCTAATTAATACGCCCTGTAAAACATGGCTTTAGAGGGCATCGGTCCATGGCTTTCCTTGGATTCTCTACTTTCATGACCTGTAGAGTCATCGCCCAACATCAACCGTTGGATGCAAATCCAGTGGTCATGATGGACCTTAGTACTGTTGCTAGTATTTTCAAGTCAATGTTGATGGCTTCTTACGTGTTTCGTCGACAAATACGGGGGAGGCTTGTCTGCCTCCTCTTTGTTTTTTATGCTCTCTTATCCTTCGCAAAGTCCTCGGATTTTGTCCTTTTGGATGTTTTCTTCCAAAGTGCTAGAGCTTCGGCAATGGTGGTTTTTTTATATTATTTTTTTAAAATATATTTAAGCAATAAATTTCTTAATATATATATATATATATATATATATATATATATATATATATATTTAACAACAAACATAAAAAAAAAACTATATTTTTAAAATATATTAGAATAACTTTTTTATTTTTTAAGATTTATTTTTTACTCTTAAATATTAAAATAATTTAAAAATATATAAAATAAAAATTTAAATTTTTTAAAATACAGTTTAATATAATTTTAAATCATGAAAGCTGTAATTCAGTTGGTTAGTTTCTGAGTTTGTATTTTATAAATTAATAGTTTGAGTTTTATTAATTTTAAAATTATTAAAAATTTATTTAATTATTAATTTTAAAATGGCAAATGAAATGAATAGTGTATGTACACCGACATTAATTATTAGAACTAGTGGAAGAAGAAAGTTGGCGGACGCAACTTCAGGACCCCCAATTTGTCAGCTTTCTTCTCGATGTTCACGCATAGGGATGAGGAGGTAGCCATCCCTAATGTATCACTAGAGAACGTGAATCATTGGGTTTCTTTCTCATTTTCATATCTTTATAAATATATAGATGTTTGTCGTTTGGATTATATGAGGTATTCTAGGGGGATGATAGGAATTGGTAATATTTTATTAGTTATTTGATAAGATTTATTTTTTAAAAAAAATATAAATAAAAAAGAGAATAATAAAAATATCTCAACTTATTATTTCCCTTGTATTATCTTTTTTTTATATATATAAAGTAAATCAACTAATTACTTTGCTCTATAAATTCAAGTTTTGAAACAGAGGAGTTCGTTAGAATTAGGACACTTAAAATTATGTGTTAGTGTAGGGCGGAGGATAAAAATAAGAATATAGAATAAATAGTTTTTTGTAATAATTTTAAAATAATTTTATATACTTTTAAAATAATAAATACAATGATCCAAGTTTTCTATGCCTCCTCAATGTATTTTTATTATCTTTACTTTTTTATTTTTATCAGGAAACAACGATCAAACACCGGCTAAATTCCTTTAAACATGAGACATGGAAATATTAATTGAAGATTTTTAATTTTATGTGGGGAATTTTTTGGGGACACGTGCACGGTTGTCGTGGGGGTTGCATGGCTCATTTATTGACTTGACTAAACTAATGCACCGTCGGATGCACTGCAACCTTCGACATGATTAACAAAATTGAAGGTGAGATGTGTCCATCAAGGCCAGCACATGCATGTGCAGGTTTGGAGGGTCAGCAATAAAAAATGGAACGACAATATTACGTCAGGCTCCGCACCTAATCCCACGTGTTCTCTTCTTATTGGCCTCTAGATGCACGGTATTTAAACCATGGTCTCACACTTCTACAGTTCTACCACTCAAGCTGTGACTTGTGATCACTCTTAACTTCATAAGCCTCCCTTTTGGCATCTCAATCTCCCTCTCACCCTCCGGTCTGTTCCTTCACCCTGCCCACAATTCTATAATCTCATCAGGTCCAGATCAAAGCTTCGACAAAACCATGGCTGAAAAGGTATGTGCATGGATGGATGTGGGGATTTTGATATATTTCCTTCTTCTTCTTTTCTTGGTTTAGATTTGTCTTTTATTTAGCCCATTCATTTGGGTTTTCCTTCTTTTTATGTGGTGGTCCTTGTTTTTGGCCCTATGGACCTCATCTTCTTGTTCCTTCTCTTTACTGATCAATATCCTTCCATGTCAGAAAGTGTTCCGGTCCTTTCAATATTCTTCATGGCTTAGAAATTATGTCCTTGTTTTTATGTGCTCCTTTTGCAGAAAGTCACAACAATGGTGATCAAGGTTGACCTTGAATGTGAGAAATGCCACAAGAAAATCAAGAAAGTACTGTGTAGAATCCCTCGTGAGTGCCTCTTTCCCCATGTAGTATAACTTAGTTTGAGCTGTTTTAAGATGAAAGGAAAGTGGCTAAGTTGTTTTTGTGGATTGTGAACAAGAGAAATTCAGAACCAGATATATGACAAGAAGGCAGGCACAGTGACCATCACTGTGGTATGTTGCAGTCCTGAAAAGATCAAGGAAAAGATAGTCTGTAAAGGAGGTGAAGCTGTCAAGAGCATTGTGATCAAGGTTCCAGAGAAACCCAAAGTAGAAGAGAAGAAACCAGAGGCCAAACCAGCGCCCAAACCAAGCAAACAACCAGAGGACAAGCCTCCAGAAACAGTTGATGGCAGTGGCAAGTCCAAAGGACCAGCCAAGCCGAAAGCGCTTATTGTTGAACCAGCCCACCCAAGGACATGTTGTGCTGAATGCTACCAAGGGATTAGTGGAGGACCATGTTATCATGACTATGGCAGGTCAGCACCCCCATGTTATGAAGCTTACGGACGGCCAGTGTATGATAGTTGGTTTGGCGGCGGCGGCGGCTATGGTTGCCAAAGAAGCGGTTACTATGCGTGCAGAGGTGAATATGTCTGTGAAGATAATCCCTCGTCATGCACAATCATGTGAAAGCATCAAGAATGTCGATGCTTTAGTATGGTGTCGATATGATCAAATTAAACAATAGCATTACTCATGCTCAAGTCATAACCTTGTCTAGCTAGCTCTAGTTGTCTATGTTGAAATGTTGGGGTCAGTTTTGGCTGCATTTTGGGTCTTCGATCTTTCATCGTTATTAAGATTTTATGTGATACAATAAGGTTGGTGATCATGTGGGAACAATCTTTTATTACAAGAGTTGTTAAGTTTTTTAATAAATTAATATAAGAGATTTTAAATGCTCCATAATCATTGCTATTTGTATAATATTGATTGTGCGTCTCAGCATCTCCTTTCCATTCACTTTCCATTTGCTTTCTTTAATTTCTGACAGTAACTGTTCGATGGCTTTTCTTTGTAAACGTTATCAAGCTTCGTTGTCAGAAATTTAGGTCATGCATAATCCATCTGGATAATGGAATGTGGACTGTCATGATCCTATCATTGTCCTTGGCGATAAGAATTCTCCCTTGAATTTATCACAGAATCATGCATTGAATTGAGCAATTCCCTTCCAATTTATAGATCATTGGGTCAATTCAGATATATCATAAAATTTATATTGTTTCTGTTAAAAAAATTTGGAAAGGATATTGTTTTGAATAATTTTTTAAAAAAATCTAAGTAATTTACCAAGTTGAGTCTCATCATCTAGGTTAATCGTGCCAACATCCACTCCAATTAATATATATAACTTAGTTCGAGTTAGATTCTATATCAACTATGATTATATAATAAGATTCTTAAAGATATTTTTTGCATTTGTTTCTACTAGAATAAAAAAATACAATCAGATTTATTTACATTAAATATGATTTTTTTTTTTTTTTTGCATTTATGGGTACAAGTAAGTCTACTACAAATAATTCTCAATTTATTTAATTGAATGAATACATTATTATTTTTATTTATAATCACATTTTTTTACATTAAAAAATATAATGAAAAAACATGTTTATTCATTTTTTTTTTCTACTAGAAAGAATAATATTTGATCCAAAGCAAAGCAATATGTGTTGGTTGCAGCCCTGTTTTAGCCTCTGGGCTTCTAGCTAGTCCTGGTATAGCCATGGAAGTGATGGGCTAAATAATGCGCCCTGTAAAACATGGGCTAAGCTCAATACTTATGAAACCCAGCTTGTCATTCAGAAAGCATAGATAATGGACTCATGACATATAGAGTAGAGGCACAAATTTCAAATTAGATTCATGTGATTATTACGTTCCCTTCTTATGAAATTTTGACGTAAATATTACTTTTAAAAATATTTTTTACTTAAAACTATTTTTAAATAAAATTTATAATTTTTATTTTTAAAATTTATTCTTGATACCAGTATTTGAAAACAATAAAAAATATACATTGTTGTTACTTATTTTTGAACCTCACGTGCTGGAGATGGAATGTATCCCTTTTGAACCATATGCAGGAGTTTAGTTCGTGATTGTTGAAAAATTAACTAAAACAGAGAAAAAAAAAACAAGAGAGAAGTAGGGATTGTCTTTTGGTCTTTCCTCCCTACAAATAAAATATGTAGAACAAGGGAGAAGAGAGTACAGGAACCAGTAGATAGAGAGGAATGAAGATGTAGAGGAAAAAAAAAAGATGAACACAAACACAGAACAGAAGGAAAAGGGCTGAAACAAACGAACACGGACAGATTAGCCATGACGCCTTTAACTTCGTTGCAGCTTCTTCGTTTCCGCCTCCAGGTTTGTCATTCCCAGCATTTGTATGAATCCTAGTGCATTTGTTTTTGTTTAAGTGAAATTTAATTCACTTGAACAATGATCAGCTAAGGCAAGCGCGAGGAAACTTATGCATGCCTTTTTGCCCCAACTAGGTCACTGGTTTGGACCAGTGACCAGCTAGGCCTGCTGGGTTCAGCCCAGCCACATGGGCCAAGCTCGATCCAGCCTCTAAAAAAACAATAATATCATTGGTTTGTGTGTGAGCCCCTAAAAAAAATAAAAAAATCTTATTTTTTGAGGAATTCATGTATTATTCGCAGTTAATGTTTGGATAAAAAAATCCCAAAGGGATAAATATCCAAAATGTTATTGGAACTAACTTATTATTATTTGATGTTAATGTTTAGATGAAGAAATCTTAAGTGGTTACTATCCAAAATATTTTTTTAGAAATAATAAATCATCACACATCCTTGAAAAAAACATCGATTATAATTGAGGACATTTCAATTTTTTTTGACTCCACGGTTTACGAGCCGTGAGAGTATGAAATACTAAGGAAAAAATAGGCTTTTAAAGCACTCTGAATTTCTTTAAATTTCTAAATGTTTTTCCCTTTTCCTTGTGATTTATGAGTCGCGAATACTTGAAATACTAAGAGAAAAATGATCTTTTAAAGCAAATTGAATTTCTTTAGATTTCTATCTTACATATCTTTTAATTCAGAGGTTATAAATTTATTTTAATTCAAACACAGATTTTAAAAGATCTGCATCGGTTCTTCTTGGGACTCTGCAGACATATCTAAAGGCATGATCTATATTGTTTAAGGATTTTTGCTTTTAGACTTTGAACTCAAGCCCATTCATCACAACAAACCTTTCATAGAAAAATTGATTAGAGAACACCAACACTATAGCAAGGCAAACCAAACACCAAGTAACTTAATTTAAGTAGGATGTATTAGGGGTGTTAATACCTTTTCTTTATGCAACCAGTCCATTATTTTAGAATCTTTGAAAAACCAATTAATTTTTCTAGTAACTATAATACAAGGTGATGATTTTTTTTTTAACAAAATAAAGACCTCAGCATAGAATTCCCGCTCCTGAAAAGGATTGCTATGACGTCGAGCTCTGGCGAGGTTGCAAAAGTGTAGTGTGTGTGTCTATATATATATATATATATATATATATATATATATATAAAATTAAAAAAAATAAATTTTTTTAAAAAATTGCAGTTGAACGCAATTTCAAACGATTGGTTAAAACCTGCCTCGGCTTTCAAGGTTGGCACTCATGGACGCAACTTCTGGGCCCACAATTTGTTAACTTTCTTCTTTATGTCCACACATAGGGATGAGGAGATAGCCATCCCTCATGTATCCTTGCACTTTTGAGGTTCCAGTGGTGAGATAAAACGATGAGCTACTTGCTTTACGACTTGGGTTTCTAGTTTCTCATTTTTCATTTTCATGGTAAAATAATAAATACAATAATTCATGTTTCCTATGCGTCTTCAATTTTATTTTTTTCAGGAAACAATAATCAAACGCCGGCTAAATTCTTTTACACATGAGATACGGAAATATTAATTGAAGATTTTTAATTTTTTATGGGGAATTTTTGGGGACACGTGTACGGTTGTCATGAGGGTTGCATGGTTCATTTATTGACATGACTAAACTAATGCACCGTAGGATGCACTGCAACCTTCGAAATGATTAACAAAATTGAAGGTGAGATGTGTCCATCAAAGCCAGCACATGCATGTGCAGGATCGGAGGGTCAGCAATTAAAAATGCAACGACAATATTACCTCAAGCTCAACACCCAACCCCACGTGTTCTCTTCTTATTGGCCTCTAGATGCACGGTAATCAAACTATGTCCTCACACTTCTACTACTTAAGTTGTGATCAATCTTCATTTTATAAGCCTCTTTTTTGTATCACAATCTCCCTCTCACCCTCTGGTCCGTTCCTTCACTCTGCTCTCACTTCTATCATCTCATCAGGTCCAGATCAAAACTTCGACAAAACCATGGCTGAAAAGGTATGTGCATGGATGGATGTGGGGATTTTGATATATTTCCTTCTTCTTTTCTTGGTTTCGATTGATCTTTTATTTAGCCCATTCATGTGGGTTTTTCTTCTTTTTATGTGGTGTGGTCATTGTTTTTGGCCCTATGGACCTCATCTTCTTTTTCATTATCTTTACTGATCAATATCCTTCCATGTCAGAAAGTGTTCCAGTCCTTTCAATATTCTTCCTGGCTTAGAAATTATGTCCTTGTTTTTATGTGCTCATATTGCAGAAAATCACAATAATGGTGATCAAGGTTGACCTTGAATGTGAGAAATGCCACAAGAAAATCAAGAAAGTACTGTGTAGAATCCCTCGTGAGTGCCTCTTTCCCCATGTACTATAACTTAGTTTGAGCTGTTTTAAGATGAAAGGAAAGTGGCTAAGTTGTTTTTGTGGATTGGGAACAAGAGAAATTCAGAACCAGATATATGACACGAAGGCAGGCACAGTGACCATCACTGTGGTATGTTGCAGTCCTGAAAAGATCAAGGAAAAGATAATCTGTAAGGGAGGTGAAGCTGTCAAGAGCATTGAGATCAAGGTTCCAGAGAAACCCAAAGCAGCACCAGAGAAACCCAAACAACCGGAGAAGCCGAAAGAACCTGAGAAGCCTAAGCAACCAGAGAAGCCCAAAGAACCGGAGAAGCCGAAAGAACCTGAGAAGCCTAAGCAACCGGAGAAGCCGAAAGAACCTGAGAAGCCTAAGCAACCGGAGAAGCCCAAAGAACCGGAGAAACCCAAAGAACCGGAGAAGCCTAAAGCGCTTCTTGTCGAACCACCAAAACCCAAAGAACCGGCCCCAAACCCAGCTCCAAACCCGGCACCACCACCACCACCTAAAGCTCCGGAACCAGTCCACCCAAGGACATGTTGTGCTGAATGCTACCATGGGATTAGTGGGGGCCCATGTTATCATGACTATGGTGGGCCAGCACCCCTATGTTATGAAGCTTATGGAAGGCCAGTGTATGATAATTGGGGGGGCGGCGGCGGCGGCTGTGGTTGCCAAAGAAGCGGTTACTATGTGTGCAGATGTGAATATGTCTGTGAAGATAATCCCTCGTCATGCTCAATCATGTGAAAGCATCCAGAATGTCGATATTGCCTTAAGCCGATTTCCACCAAAAATCACTGGATTTGGACAGTAGTATTGTGTCGATATGATCAAATCAAACAATAGCATTACTGATCATGCTCATGTCATGACCTTGTCTAGCTAGTCAGTTTTGGCTGCATATTGGGTCTTCTTCCTTCGTTATAGAGATTTTTATGTGATACAATAAGGTTGGTGATGTGGGAACAATATTTTATTACAGGTTTACAAGAGATGTTAAGATTTTTAATAAATTAATATAAGGGATTTTAAAGCTTCCATAATCATTGCTATTTGTATATATAGTGATGGTGCATCCCAGCATCTCCTTTCCATTCACTTTCCATTTCCATTTGCTTTCTTTAATTTCTGACAGTAACTGGTCGATGGTTTTTGTTTGTGAGCTTCGCTGTCAGAAAGTTAGGTCATGCATGATCCATCCAGATAATGGAATGTGGACTGTCGTGATTCCATCATTGTACTTGGCGATAAGAATTCTACCATGAATGAGCAGTTCCCTTCCTTAATTCTCTTGATTTGTTGATATGAGATTTATGTAAAGTTGCCGACTACGAAATTTATATGAGTTGCTCTCTAAACACTAACATTATTGAAAATATATTAAAATAAAATATATAATTTTTATTTTTCAAAATTCATTCTTATACCAGTATGTCAAAACAATCAAATGTATATGTGTGTGTATAATTAAAAAATTAAGATTTTCAAAAAATACAGTTGACCGTAATTTCAAACGATTAGTTAAACCTGCCTCAGCTTTCAAAGTTGGCACTCATGGACGCAACTTCTGGGCCCACAATTTGTTAACTTTCTTCTTTATGTCCACACATAGGGATGAGGAGATAGCCATCCCTAATTTCTTAACGGCTTGGGTTTCTAATTTCTGGTTTTCATATCATTATAATTATCCAGATTTTTGTCGTTTATAGATTATATGAAGTATTCCATGGTTATGATAGGAATTAGTAATAATTTATTAATTATTTTATAAGATGTATTTTTTTAAAAAATATAAATACAAGAGAGAGTAATACAAATATCTCAACATATTAATTATTTTTTCCCTTATTATCGTTAAAATTATGTGTTGTTAGTGTAGAACGGAGGATAAAAATAAGAATATAAAATAAAATTGTTTTTGTAATAATTTTAAAATAAATTTATATACTTTCAAAATAATAAATATAATAATTCAAGTTTTCTATGTTTTTATCAGGAAACAACAATCAAACACCGGCTAAATTCTTTTAACATGAGATATGGAAATATTAATTGAAGACTTTTATTTTTTTATGGGGAATTTTTTGGGACACGTGTAAGGTTGTCATGGGGTTTGCATGGCTCGCTTATGACATGACTATACTAATGCACCGTAGGATGCACTGCAACCTTCGAAATGATTAACAAAATTGAAGGTGAGACGTGTCCATAAAAGCCAGCACATGCACATGCAGGTTTGGAGGGTCAGCAATAAAAAATAAAACGACAATATGACGTCAAGCTCAACACCCAACCCCACGTGTTCTCTTCTTATTGGCCTCTAGATGCACGGTATTTAAAACATGGTCTCACACTTCTACTACTTAAGTTGTGATCAATCGTAATTTTATAAGCGTCTTTTTTGTGTCTCAAATCTCCCTCTCACCCTCTGGTCGGTTCCTTCACTCTGCTCTCAATTCTATCATCTTATCAGGTTCAGATCAAAGCTTAGACAAAACCATGGCTGAAAAGGTATGTGCATGGATGGATGTGGAGATTTTGATATATTTTCCTTCTTCTTCTATTCTTGGTTTAGATTTATATTTTATTAATTAGCCCATTCATCTGGGTTTTTCTTCTTTTTATGTGGTGGTCATTGTCTTTGGCCCTATGGAGTATGGACCTCATCTTCTTGTTCATTATCTTTACTGATCAATATCCTACCATGTCAGAAAGTGTTCCGGTCCTTCAATATTCTTCTTGGCTTAGAATGTCCTTGTTTTTATGTGCTCCTATTGCAGAAAGTCACAATAATGGTGATCAAGGTTGACCTTGAATGTGAGAAATGCCACAAGAAAATCAAGAAAGTACTGTGTAGAATCCCTCGTGAGTGCCTCTTTCTCCATGTATCATAACTTAGTTTGAGCTGTTTTAAGATGAAAGGAACGTGGCTAAGTTGTTTTTGTGGATTGTGAACAAGAGAAATTCAGAACCAGATATATGACAAGAAGGCAGGCACAGTGACCATCACTGTGGTATGTTGCAGTCCTGGAAAGATCAAGGAAAAGATAATCTGTAAGGGAGGTGAAGCTGTCCAGAGCATTGAGATCAAGGTTCCAGAGAAACCCAAAGAACCACCAGCTAAACCTAAAGAACCGGAGAAGCCAAAAGAACCTGAAAACCCTAAGCAACCGGAGAATCCCAAAGAACCGGAGAAGCCCAAAGAACCAGAGAAACCCAAAGAACCAGAGAAACCGGCACCACCACCTAAAGCTCCGGAACCAGTCCACCCAAGGACATGTTGTGCTGAATGCTACCATGGGATTAGTGGAGGCCCATGTTATCATGACTTTAGGAGGCCAGCACCCGCCCCAATCCCAGCTCCAAACCCGGCACCACCACCGCCTAAAGCTCCGGAACCAGTCCACCCAAGGACATGTTGTGCTGAATGCTACCATGGGATTAGCGGAGGCCCGTGTTATCATGACTTTAGGAGGCCAGCACCCGCCCTAATCCCAGCTCCAAACCCGGCGCCGCCACCACCTAAAGCTCCGGAACCAGTCCACCCAAGGACATGTTGTGCTGAATGCTACCATGGGATTAGTGGAGGCCCATGTTATCAAGACTATCGTAGGCCAGCAACCCCATGTTATGAAGGTTATGGAAGGCCAGTGTATGATAGTTGGTCTGGCAGCGGCGGCGGCTGTGGTTGCCAAAGAAGCGGTTACTATGTGTGCAGATGTGAATATGTCTGTGAAGATAATCCCTCGTCATGCACAATCATGTGAAAGCATCTAGAATGTCGATGTTGCCTTAAGCCGATTTCCTCCAAAAATCATGTCATAACCTTGTCTAGCTAGCTAGTTGTCTATGTTGAAATGTTGGGGTTAGTTTTGGCTGCATTTTGGGTCTTCTTCCTTCGTGATAAAGATTTTATTACAAGATTTGTTAAGATTTTCAATATATTAATATAAGGGATCTTAAAGCTTCCATAATCATTGCTATTTGTATAGTGATAGTGCATCTCAGCATCTCCTTTGCCTTCAATTTCTATTTGCTCTCTTTAATTTCTGACAGTAACTGATCGATGCTTTTGTTTGTAAAAGTTATCAAGTTTCGCGGTCAGAAGTTTAGGTCATGCATGATCCATCTAGATAATGGAATGTGGACTGTCATGATCCCATCATTGTACGTACTTGGCGATAAGAATTCTACCATGAATGAGCAAAATCATTGAATTGAGCAGTTCCCTTCCTTCTCGTGATTTGTTGATATATGAGATTATGTAAAGTTGTCGACTGCGAAATTTATATTAGTTGCTCTCTAAACACTTATTATTGATTAAAAGATTGAAATTCTTGTGTAATTCACAATGAAAAATATGGGATTCCTGTTCTCTCATGTTTTATATAAATGTTTAGTGGTCAGATCTGATTCAGAATCAGAAATGTGAGTTTGTTATATAATGTTATTTTGGTTAAAAAAATTTAAATAATATTTTTTTAATAAAAATTAAAACAATTCAAATAATTGACAACTCGAGTCTCATCATCTTGGATAATCAATTGAACATCCATTCTAATTAAAAATAAAACTTGGTTTGAGTTAGGTTTTAGATTAACTATGATTATAGTTATGTTATTAAATTTAATGATGGATTTAAATTTGTCAAGTTATTATTATTTTTAATATAAATTAAAATAATACCAATTATTTGTTTAATTTAAAGATATAGACATAAAAAACATGACAAATGCAAAAGCACTCTCTGTACCAAAATAAGTGGCGTGAAAAGAAAAAGAAATTTTAACGTGGTTTTTACCATCAGAAAAATGTACTTTTCTAATTAATAAAGGGCGATTGACGTGACAAAGGATGCCCTTATCTTATTTCACCAAATATATATAAAAAAAACAATGGTATTAATTTATTTGCTTTTATAACCAGTCTCGACACAGAAATCGAGCTTTGTAACCCATTGGAGCCACCAAACTTTATGAATGATGTTGATTTTGACTCAATCTTTTTTTTTTTTTTTTTTATTTATGGCACTCTCAACTACTTTAGTTTACTTGAATATCTACTCATGCTAGCTTTATATGTAAAAAAAAAGTAAGATGTTTGATCATTTTACAGTACATGGTACGAGAAAGTGAATTTCACTCTTTTTCTTTTTTAAAGTATTTTTTAATTTTTATATTTGAAAAAAACATTAGATTAATGTTTTTAAATGTTTTTTTTATAGTTTTAATATGCTGATATTATTTTTTTAAAAAATATTTTTTAAATATATTTTTAATTAAAAAATAATCTTAAAACATATTATATGGTAGGTGGCAGTCATCATTGAAATACAATGAAATGATAAAATCAATAGAAATTTAAAGGGATTAAGGCCCGTCTCATGAACTTGCCTGCCAGTAGCTTTGAGTGGAAGGAAGCTTCGCCCATACCTAAATGGCTTTATTTTGTGCTTTCAACTTTTGGAAACCCTAGCTACCATGCCAACCACCTACTTATCGTCTTGGTTAAGCCTTACATAAGCATGGAATTTCAACATAGTTGCTTGTATCATTCGTGGCTCAAATAATCTTTCACTGGCCGATGACGAACACAAATTATTATAATAATCATATATGGTGAGATCTGATCAAAAGATTTGCGCAAATGAAGACATCTCAATCATTTATTTAAAAATGTTTAAATAATCAACACATATACTGTAATTTTATATAAAAAACAAAAAAAAAAACTATGATTTTTTAGATTGTTTTTTGTTTTTTTTTTAATTATAGTTATAAAAACAATCACAGCACAGTGGCCTTCCTTTAGAGACGGAGTGCATGCATGGATCTTAAAAATGCCAGCCATTGAAATCCTTTGATTACAGCTTATAAGAATGTGTAGCCAAAACCGTTGTCGGCAGACCTGGCTACGATCTGTGACTAGAGCCATTGGGAACACAAATATTGACCAATCTTGAAGAACATGGTTTCGTGGAGGAGCCTCATGGCTTATGCCATATGGTCATGATTTTTAATTATTTTCAACAAAAAAGAAAAACTTTATACATTTTGTTTGCCAATGAGGGCTTCACAGAACATTGATTATTGAGAGAAATTACTTTATTTAAAGTGAAAGGAATATTGTCATGATGATCAGAATCGGTAAATATATGAAATGTTTAGAGTATAGTTGTTATTATTTTTTAAATTATTTTTTTATTTAAAAATATATTAAAATAATAATAATATTATTTATTTTTTAAAAATTATTTTTGAAATCAGGGTATTAAAATAATTTACAAAAATACTAAAAAAATATTAATTTTAAAAAAATAAAAAAATAAAAAAACATAACTTTTTTTTAAAAATACTTTTTTAAAAAATAAAAATAAACAGCGATAAAATCATTAAAAGGTTACCTCTTTCTGCGTCAAGCCTTTTGGATCTCCACTAAATCATCTTGTCCTTGAACTCACCAATACTTTGAGTTGAAGGAAGCAACAGTACTAATCTTTTCCCACATCGATCGATTGCTTCGCTGTGTTCTTTTCATTGCTACGAAGCAAGCTGCCACCTTTTCCCTCTTTAAGCAAACCGACTTTTTTTTAAAAAGAAAATTTTCTTTAGCAACCACGCTTTAGATTTCGTTGTGACGTAGTGTAATTGAAAATGTTTTTTAACTTATTATAATTTTAAAAGTTATTTAATTTTCCAGTGCTTAAATTTGCTTTTCATCTTAAATAATGGTAAAAACTTGAATTTAAAAGGCTATAATTTATAGATTTTTTTAAATCAAAACATGCTACAAAAAACAATCACATATTTATGTTCTATTTGGTGATATAGTTCAATCAGCTTTTAAAAGTATTTTTTAAATTATTTTTATTTAATAGTTTTATGAATTCTTTTCAATAAATTTAATGTGTTTGTTAATACAAAAAATAAAATTAAAAAAATATTTTAATATATTTTTAATTTAAAAATATTCTTTTTAAAAAACCATTTATTTCATTATCAAACATAAACTTAACCTCACTTCGAGGATTCTTGTGCACTATTTACAGTTTCAACTAGTCCAAAATTGACATAAAAATAGTATGCATGTTCCATGGACCCCAGGTGGTCAATTTTTCAAGCATGAGTAAGAAATGTCAATGTCATCTCTGTGAAGGATTGCAAACTCGATCAATGTTCATCTTGTTTATTATTATTTGATTTTGATTTAAAAGATAAAATTTAAAATTATAAGAGTTTGGGTTAGATATGTTTAATATTATTATTAATATTATTATTATTAATATAATTACTAATAATTTTTTTTAAAAATATTATTACTATTAAAAAAAACTCATAGATTTTATTTCAAGAATAAAATTAAATATTATTATTATTGTCGTCGTCATCATTATTATTCTTATTTTTAATGTTGTTATTATTTTTATCATTATTAAATTTGAAAAAAACTTATTACTATTAAAAAAAATTATAAATTTAATTTAAAGGAATTAAAAACTATAAGAACTTGGATTAAACAAGTTTCTTATCATTATTATTATGATTATTATTATCATCAAATCCTAGAAACATAGGTCTAGTTGTGGCTCCAAATCCAAGTTTATAATCATTAGTAATATTTTTATTATTTTTATTGTTATTATTATTGCTATCATTATGATCATTAATAATTTTTTTAAAAATATTTTGACTATTAAAAAAAAATCATAAATTTAATTTTAAGGGATAAAAAATTATATGAACTTGTTCGAGACAAGTTTAATATTATTATTAATATTAAAAATATTATTATTTATATTAAAAATATTACTATTTGTATTTGTATTATAGTTAATATTATAAATATTATTTTTGAATCAAATATTACATTCAGACTAAGACTTTTAAATCTAGTTTTATAGACCTTTAAATTTAATTTTGTAAATAAACCTAACATTCTTGAATATTAATATTTTTTAAGTAAAAAAAAATAAAAAATTACTCCACAACATTGCACGGGACACCCACAGACCCACTACGGATGCCATGTGCTGGGTGGGGGCGTGCACGGAGCACAATTGAACATCACCACATTAGTAAATTTTTATATATACAAATGTCACTATCAATTTCGGGAACCCTGCGGCTATCCTTAGCTTAACCTTTGAATTGATTAACAAAATAGAAGGTGAGCTGCGCACATCAAAACCATCTCTTGCTGATGAAAGAATAATTGTGGGGTCATCAGCGACGATGTTTATGATGGTTGCATCAAGTTTCCACTCCCAAGTCAACATTTCCCATCTTATTGGACAATTATTAAATTAAAGCCTCACATGTCTCAGATGTATTTATCTTAATTAAATTAACCCCCTCCCCCCACCTCTCTATATATACTCTCAATATTTCCATCGTCTCATCAGATCAAAGCATACACAAAACCATGGTGGAAACGGTATGTTATATATATACTTGTGTGTGTTAATTTATCTTTTAATGCATCCTCTTTGGCCTTTTTCTTCTTTTTACGTGGATGTCCTATATATGTACAAGTTCTTGATATATAATCTCTACAGCGGATTCTTCCACGTCAGAACATGTTTCGAGTTCTTTCAATCTTTCTGTCTATAAATTTATCGTGAGATTTTCTTTGTTTTTCCATTGGGATTAATCATGGTGAGGTCCTATATGAAATGCATGCACTAACTAGTACTGTTACAGCAAGTCACAACGATGGTGATCGAGGTGGTTGACCTTGGATGCGAAAAATGCCACAAGAAAATCAAGAAAGTACTGTGTGCTATTCCTCGTGAGTCTTTTTTTTTTTTTCTCTTTAAAAACAGTTCTAGGTTTGATTTGTTTTTATTACCAAAGGAAGTGACTAAGTTTTGTGGATTTGATGATGTTAATTAACGAACAAGAGAAATCCAGAACCAGACATATGACAAGAAGGAAAACACAGTGACAATCACTGTGGTGTGTTGCTGTCCTGAAAAGATCAAGAAAAAAATATACTGCAAAGGAGGTGAAGCTGTCAAGTGCATTGAGATCAAGCTGCCTCCACCTCCACCTCCACCTACACCACCTCCACCTCCACCTCCATCTCCTCCACCTCCACCTCCACCACCACCACCACCACCACCACCATGCACATGCTGTGAAAAATGCCGCCGAGGCCCATATTGTCATCACTTTTGTATGCCAACAGTACCTCCATATTGTTATGTACCTTGTAGAAGGTCAGAGTGTGATCTATGGGGAGATGGTTGTTGTAGTTGCCGAAATAGAGGTTACTATGTGTGCAGAAGTTTATATGTTTATGAAGAGTACTATCCCCCGACATGCAAAAGCATGTAAAGGGAAATCAAGTTAAGAAGACCGATGATTTGAGTCATAGTGGTCATAGTGTTGCTGCTGTTGTTTTGACCTCTTTCATCTAGCTAGATGATGCACGACTTTGTGCCTAGCTAGTATATAACAAATATGGGAGTCTTTACTACCTAGTCTTTGTTTTTTTACGATATCTTATCTTTGTATAGTCCCTTTGGATGTTTTCTTCCAAAGTGCTATTATCTGTTTCAAAAAACCCCTCTCCATCTATTCTCTCGTCATTTTTTGCCGGATGAAATGCCCAGAAACAACATCATTCGACCGTACTTTGTAAATGATAGTTTTCTTATAATATTATTTTTGTTTTAAAATATATTTTTCATTCCATAAAACGTTATGAATAAACTCATATAATTTATAATATTTTACGCAGAGAGACCATCCTCTGTGATTAAACAATAAAGTCAACAAGATTGGTGAGATGTATAAATATTATTGTAGGGTTACGTACGGAAGTAGTTACAATTATTGCAAATAAAAGCAAAAGGTTCCATTTTCCATGGTGATGGTGATGGTGCGTGCACCTTCGTTTCTTTCACTTTCAATTGTTTTCTTCAATCCTCGATCGTTTGATTGCTTCTGTGGTGTAAATGTGACCATGCTTGTTTCCTAGAAAAAATGGTGCAAGCTCAGCCATGCCTCATAATCCAAACGAGATAATGAAATTTGGATTATTATATATTCTATAAATTAGGATTGTACGTACTTGGAGAGAAGAATTAATAATCCCTTTATCAACACACATAATAATCGAAGACCAATTTCCTTTTCATGATGTATATATAGTTTTATGTGAAGCCATGTAAAGCTCTTAATCTACAGGTTATCATTGGTTGACGTTATTTGACTCGTTTCTTTTCTATCCTTTACACATCAATTAATTGGTGGGGTTGACAGAAGAAGAATGCTACCATGGGATAGGTTAGCGAGCTGTCAATGAAAATG
The DNA here is from genome assembly GCA_018804465.1 of Populus tomentosa. Classification (NCBI taxonomy): domain Eukaryota; kingdom Viridiplantae; phylum Streptophyta; class Magnoliopsida; order Malpighiales; family Salicaceae; genus Populus; species Populus tomentosa. The sequence continues at coordinate 1,290,279 of CM031979.1, read as the reverse complement.
TAAGGAAGCAATGGAGATTTTGAAGGCGTTATGGAAATCCCCATTGACTTGTACGGAAGGAATAGTTGTTAATTATACCCTATTGGTTGATTCATAAAATTTTTTATTTAAAGATTTACTCAGGTCAAAATGAAAAACAAAATATTAATGTGACTAAACTCGATTAATCCAACTATATTTTTAATCATTTTAAACAAAAATAGTTTTGGGTACCGACTAACCGAACAATATTTTTCATGGCCCGTGGAGGCATAATATTTCAAAGTAAAATCACCTTCTTGCACAGTAAAGCCGCGAGATTGTAAGGGTTTGTTTGAGAGTATGGTTGCAGTTGCTTTTCAAAGTACTTTTTTATTCTGAAATGCATCAAAATGATTTTTTTTTATTTTTAACAAAAAAAATTCAATTTTTTTTGTAAACTTGTAAATTGACAATAATAGGCTAAGATGTTGGATTGATTGTATATATTTTTTTTCTTCTAAAAAGATATTAATTTATTATTTTTAAATTTATTTTAATATTTTGATGTGTTAATGTTAAAAATAAAAAAAATTATTTTAATATATTTTTTAGTAAAAAAACACAACTTAAATATTAAACAAACACAATTATTTATAAAAAATGTCATTCCATAGGAATTCAAACCCTATGATGAGTATAACAACAAAGGATAAGGAATTAGGGGGTGCCAAAAATTTGAATTTTTTTATTTAAAATTATTTTTTTATGAGTTAAGAATAATTAGGAGGCTTAACTTATTGGTTAGCCAATCATTTTTATATTTATATGTGTAGGGCAATATACAATAGTAATGGTGATAATTACAACACATAAATATGACTATAATATTTTCTATATATGTACATTCTATAACATGTCCCCTAAAGTTGAGTGTGGAGGATCGACCTGAAGCTTGAATCAAAAAGTAGTAAATAGAGTAGTAGGAAGTGGCTTAGTAAAAACAGCTGCAAGTTGATTGTGAGAGGAGATAAAGGGAATCTAAATCTCTTTCTTCACAACCCTGTCTCGTACAAAATAATAGTCAACCTCAACATGTTTAGTGCAAGCATTGAAGATAGGATTTGCAGATAAGAGTAGCGCTTATATTATCACACCAAATAAAAGGAGTATAGTTAGAAAGAATCTGCAGATCTCTTAATAGATACTGAAGCCAGATAACCTTAGCAGTGCTATTTGTCAAGGCTTTATACTCAATCTCGGTCAAGGAGAGAGCAACTGTGCGCTGCTTGCTTGATTTCTATGAAACTGACGTTTGATCAAAGAAGACAAGATAACCACCAATAGACTTGCGATCATCAATACTACCTGTCCAATCTATATCTATAAAGGCATGTAGAGTAAATGAAGAACTGCGAGTGATATATAAGCCATAAATGGTCATACCTCGTAGATAACACAGAATACGTTTAACGACACCCAATGAGAATCTATAGGAGCATGCATAAATTATCAGACTTTGTTAACAAAAAAAATAGATATTTGGTCTCATAAAGGTGAGATATTGAAGAGCATCCATAGTTTGACGAAACCTTGTAGGATCAGAAAACAAGGGACCTGAGTAAAGATAGGAGTATCAATCGGTTTGCAAGAAGTCATACTTGCTCGAGTAAGGATGTCAAGAATATACTTATATCAGCATAACATCAGACCTGTAGCAGTGGACTGAACCTCAATACCCAAAAAATAGCGAACGACACTAAGGTCATGAAGTTTGTACTCTTAACTCAGTAACTGTATTAGGCGGTGAAGCATAGTAGAGTTGCTACCCGTAAGTAGAATGTCATCAACATAAACTAGAAGATAGAAGATATTAGCACCAACAGACATAATAAATAAGGAGGTGTAAACTTTGGAAGTGTTATACCCTCGTGGCGAAGCGGCGACCCTTGATTGATTTTGATTTTTATGTTGTGAATATGGGAGTTGTCACATAGCATTATGGTCACCAGGAATCCTAACTGGTATTTTAGAGATTCTAAGGTAAGGGACTAGTTACGTAAAGAGAAGGTATTATCACCTCTAGTACGTCCTATCTAAGGTAAGCTGTTTGGTGTTTGGTTTGCCTTATAATTGCTATGGTGTTGGTGTTCTCTTAATTAATTTTCTTAGGATAGGTTTGCTATGATGAATAGATTTGGGTTCAAAGTCTAAAAGCAAGAATCCTTGGCCAATATTGATCATACCTTTAGATATATCTACAAAGGGTCAAGGAGAACCAATGCAGATCTCTTGACATCTGTGTTTAATTCAAACTAAATTTATTAAGATTGAAATCCAAGGAGATTCCATATGCTTTAAAAGCTCATTTTTCCTTAGTATTTCAAGAGTTTGTGACTCGTAAATCACAAGGAGGAGGGACAAAAAATTTAGAAATCTAAGGAAATTCAGGGTGCTTTAAAAGCCCATTTTTGCCTTAGTGTTTCATATTCTTACGGCTTGTAAACCGTGGAGTTAAAAATTAAAATATCCTCAATTATAATCAAGGCTTCTTTCAAGGATGTGTGATGACTTATTATTCCTAGAAAATTATTTTGGATATTTACCATCTAGGGTTTCTTTATTCAAATATTAATAGTGAATAATAACACGTTATTCCCAATAATATTTTGGATATTCATCCTTTTGAAATTTCTTTATCCAAACATTAATGGTGAATAATAGATGAATTCCCCCCAAAATATGATTTATATATTTTTTGGAATATTGGCCAACATCCTTTGGAGTTTTATAAACATCTTGTAAAATCTAGAATGCAATAAAATATTTTTTTTTTGTTTAAGAACTCCATGCTAAAACACATTTTCTTTTAAACTTTGAATATTTTTTTAAGAGGAAATTCAATATGTTAAGGAATTGGCCGTATGCACAATTTTTTTTTTTGTTGATATATATGTATACTTGTCACATTGCGTCAAAAAACTGGGTATTCTAAATGTGAGATTGAAACTTTTTTAAAATATTAAAAAAAATTCAAACCTTAAAATAAATATGCCAGGAAATCATAAATCTCTCTCTTTCTTTTTATTTTTTTTGGGAAAGAAAAAAAAGTTGGAACCAATAGGTCTGGCTGGGTCACTTGCCCAAGCAAGTGACCTGGCAGGACACAAAAAGGGCACAATCCTCTTAATGAAAACTGACGAGTTACTGTTCAAGTGAATTAATTAACTTAAACAATACAAACACAACATAAAGTGCATGCAAAGAGACCACGTTACTGTATGAGTGAATTAAAATTCAATTGAACAGTGCAAACATAAAGAAAAAAAATGCATGCAAAAAGGTGAAGAGAACAAACCTGGAGGCGGGAACAAAAGGACAACGATGATGTTGAAGGCTTGCTGACTAGTCAATCAGTGTTGCCATATGCTTCAGCTCTTTCCCCCTATTCTCTGTTGGCATTCATCTTTTGAGTTTTACCTCTGCAATCTTCGTCCCTCCCTCTCTTTACTGGTTTTCTGTGCTTTCTTCTCTCCTGTTCTGTAGATTTTTTTTTGCAGAAAATAGAGCAAAGACCGAAAGGTAGTCCCTGCTTCTTCCTTGTTTCTCTTTTTTTTTTTTTCATTTTTTTTCTCTTCTTTCTCTTCTACTGCCTGCCTTCCTGATCTCACAGTAATGCAAGGATGAAGGAAAGAAACTCCCTTTGTTCTCTATGTTTTTTTTCTCTTCTAACTGCCTACCTCTCTTGCATTTTTTCTTGTCTTTCTTTTCTCGTTCCCCCCGTGTCTCCTAGCATGAGAGGTTTATATAGCCTAACATGCAGCTCTATTTAGGAAACAAATATCACATTAATTCTAGGGTGTAATCTTGGGTGATCAAATAAAGCAAAAATAGGAAACTAAAATATTTTGATTCTGATTCTGTGATCATCAGTTATTTGTTTCCAGTAATTAGAGGATGGTGCGGCTCCTTTTCATCCTTCCATAGCTGGGACCATGAGGCACCAGCTGTTTCCTTTGAACCGAGGCAAAAAACAAAAAACATGGTTTGTAGATAAAAGGAAAGAAGACAACCGGGATATTTAAGCAGAGAAAAAAGAAAGAAATGCAGACGAGGAGGGGTGCATGCTGCAAAGTCTTATTTTCCTTATTCAGTGTGGTGGAAATCCTGTCATTTTATGATGATCTAGTCCCCTCTCCAACTTCTTAAAACCTAACCAATATCCTTCTAATTTCACCTTAAATTAAATCCCTCATTTTAGCACTTTTCAAATTGGCCCGTAATCCCTCGAATTAGACTTGCGAACTTAGGCTAAACCCTTCTCACGGCAGGATTCTCTAGTTTCACATTAGATAATCAAACAGGAATATCTTGAGCTTCTGATATCTAAATCATGAGATTCAAAAACCAAAATTCATCTACACGTATAAGACTATAACTTTCATGAAGGATCCAAAGTTAGATAAAATCGTTTTGAAGAACAGAATTGCAAACAAACTCGGCTGGAAACCTTATCGCGATAGGATTTTATGCTTTCACACTAGATTTCAAACGTGAATATCTTGAGCTTTGGATACCAAAATTAAGTAATTCGAAAGCCTAAATTCATTTATCAGGTCCATAACTTTCATGAAGGGTTTAAATTGAGATAAATTCTTTTTGAAGAACAGAATCTGGCCGCAATCTGGTTGGTCAAAAAGGGTTTGTTGATTTGACAATGCTGAGCATCCAAATCTGACTGAGAGTTTGCCATAGAAACAGGGAGCCCTAGGACCCAATAAAGGTGTAGGTAAATTCTTCAACATGTCATGAGTGACAGAATATAGCTAGGATGTTCAGATATCATACAAAACCAAGTCAGAATCAGAGCCTAAGTTTGAACAAAAAATTACGACAGCAACATCATTAGTTTTTTTAGTGCAAATTCTGAGGGATTTATCCAACCTTAAAAACAAGATAAAGAAGGAATAAATTTAGCATTATAAAGATTCCTAGTCACTCTAAGAAACCTGATAATTTTGGCAGCAAAGAGAAAGGATAAAGAGGAAAGAAAACAGCTCAAACAGGGTTCGACAAACATTTCTTCCTTCTTTGCTTTTGTCAATCTTCCATCAAACATGAGCTACACTCTTGCACCTGGTTCAAAAGAGGTATACACCATCTCTAGTACGTGGGGTCAAAAAATAAGTAACAACAGGAAGTATAAAAGCCAATAGAGATAAGAAAATCACTCAGACCAGTGTACCATACTCGTGGGGCTTGTTTTGAACCATATAAAGACTCATGCAACCGACACACATGAGAGGGAAGAGCAGAGTCAACAAAATTTGTAGGTTTTTCATGTAGACCTCTTCAGCAAGAACACCATTGAGGAAGGCATTATGAATATCAAGTTGATAAATCTTCTAATTACGGGAGATCGCAAGGAGAAAACTAATTTGACTGTCGTGTGCTTAACAACCAAATTGAAAGTTTTAGAATAATCAATGCCTTCTTGTTGAGTAAAGCCTCTAGCAACCAAAAATACGTCATACTGCTCAACACTATCATCCACACGATGTTTTATCCTGTACACCCACCGACTATTATCAACATTCATCGAAGGATGAAAAGGAACCAAGGACCAGGTGTTATTAGAGCATAAGGCCTGAATTTCATCACGCCTAGCATCATGCCACACCTCATTCTTGTCAGCATTAGAGAATATAAGGGGTTCATAAGCAGGAGAGGACATTACCTGATAGTGAGAAGCAATATAGGTGGTTGTAGATGCTATTAGGAGGGCAGTCTTTGGCAGCTATGGGTAAAGAACCATCTGATGCTGACAATTAGCAGACCGAGGGGCAGAATAATTTGAACTAGGAAGTTGCTGAACAGGATAAGATGAGAGATCAATAAAGAGTTGCAGACCTATAGGAAAATATATCGAAAGACCGGAGCTCGCAGCAGTAGATGTGGGAGAACTTGCTATAGAATCATAGTTGGCTACAGTGACAGACCTGGAAATATGCAACTTTGAAGGAGGTGAACCTGTTCCTGCATAATAATCATTAGAGAAACATGTAGATGGTGACATAAAGGTAGGGTTGGGTGGCATTGATATGGTGGCACATAAGGGTGGGGAACGATGAGGCTGTTTGGGTGGAGTTGAAGGGGCGACAAATCTGCTGGGTATGGCGTTCGACGGGTCAGCAGGTAGAAAATTTAGGGAGGTAATTGATAAGGAAAGTTTTAGCATGCATATTTTCCACTATTCATGCTTGATTTTGAAATATTTTGGATGTGTTGGACAAGTTTGTCATAACCCAATTTTTTACCATTTTATTTTAATTATTATTATTATTTTGTTTACTGAAAATGATAAAAAAAAAATGATGATGAAAAAATAATAATGATGAAAAAATAAGTAAAATGAAATAAAGGAAGAATGAATTAAAATTTGGGTTAGTGGCAAAATGATTGGAAGTTTTGGGTTTTAATTAAACTTTGGAATTAATCTAATTAAGCTTGAAATTAATTTTATTAAGGGTTTTATTGGAGAATTCATAAGTTTTGAGATTTAATTGAGCTTGGAATTAATTTAATTTATCCAATTAAGGATTTTATTGGAGAATTGATAAGTTTTGAGATTCAATTAAGCTTGGAATTAATTTAATTAATCCAATTAAGGGTTTAATTGGAGAATCGATAAGTTTTGAGACTTAATTGGACTTTAGATTTAATTAAATTAATGAAATTAGGGACTTAATTGAATAATATCAAAGTTTAGAGTTTAATTGGGGTCCAAATTGCAAAACTTAAAATCCAGGGACCATCTTGAAAATGGCGCAAAAATATAAGGATCCAATTACATTTTACACAGGGGCTTGATTGCATGATTTCAGAACTTCAGTGACTAGATTGCAAATGGCCCTTCCCATCACATAAACGGCGCCGTTTCTAGAAACCAACCATCGCCTTCTTCGTCTCCTTCCACAAGAACGGTTTTTGCAGTAATGGCTTTGAAGCCGTTTCAGTTGCAGAGATGCTTGGCATTCCCTGGCTATAAAGCCAGAGAAGATGAGAGAGCGCAGGGGGAGGGGGAAAAAAAAATCACAGAAACGAGAGAGTAGGGAGAGGAGAAAATAAACAGACTTTTATTCCTCTGTTTCTTCTCAAGGAAACAGAGGAGGTAAAAGAAAGAAAGGCAACAAACCAGGGGGGAAAGAGCAGGACCGGGGGAAGAAGAAAAAGCCACGAAGGGCAGGGGGACTGAAAGGGAGGAAAACAGTGGGGTTTTGGATGAGAAACCGAGGAAAAACTTCAGCTAAACCCAGACGGAAAAACCAGAGAAAAAGGGCAGAACCTAGGAAGGAAAAAAGCCATGCGCGGCAGGGGGAAGAGACAGAACTGAGGAGGAAGAAATCACAGAACACAGAGACAGAGAGAATAAGAAATAAACAAGGAAGGAGAGACTGGACAAAGGAGAAGAGAACAGCCCGCCACCACACCATCGTCATCGTCTTCGTTCCTGTGCGTCCAGCCCCAGCACCAGGCAGAGGCAGAGAGGAGACGAACGAACAGGAGGAGGAAGGAGAGACTGAACGCAGGAGACAGAGAATCCTGAGAGCAGAAGAAAGCAAGAGATAAAGCGGAAGACGGGAGAGGACGTCGCTCGGCCAGGTCGTCACCAGAGTCTTCGTCTTCGATCTTCAAGGTGCAGGTCAGTAGTATTCCTCTTCCCCCATCTTTCCTTTTTAATTGCACTAGCACTGTTGCCAGCATGCGTGAGTAATTCACGCATGCTGGGCAACAGTGCCCGGGCTGGGCTGGGTCTAGCCCAGCCCATGTGGGCTGAGCTGGGCCCAGCCCAAAAAAATAAAAAAAATAGAAAAAAACAAAAAAACAAAAAAAAGTAGAAAGAATAAAAAAATGTGCATGCATGATTAAAAATAATATAAATTTGTTGCTTTATTCACTGACGCCAGAGTCAGGAATAAAAATACCGGTTTAAATTTATATTATTTTTATTCGTTGTATTTTATTTTATTTAGCCAGATAAATAAAAAATATGTGCATGCGTAAAAATAATTTTTTTTTTATTTATTCACGGATGCTAGAGTAGGGAATAAAAAATATTGATCTAATTTTTTTCGTAGCTACGAATTTTTATCAACGCCAGAGTTGGAATTATTCGAGCTCGAATATTCACTGGCGCCAGAGTCAGGAATATTATAAATAAATCATCACAGCATAAATTAATAAATATTTAGTAATTTAAGACAAAACCAACAATGCAGTCTGCCTTAGGCAGAACGTTTAAGGGGTGATAATATCTTCCCTGTTACGTAACCAATCCCGAGCCGTAGAATCTCTGTTGACCAGTTAGGGTTCCTATTGACCATAATACTAGGTGGCGACTCCTCAAACAAGACCTTTTCCCCTAAAAGAACCGGATGCCAGAAATCTGTTCTTTTTCCATAATTAATTCAAGAGAATTATTTTTTAGGGCCGCCGCGATGTCGGGTGCGACAGAATGGCGACTCCGCTGGGGACCCTAGGATTAAGCTTTGTCTTTTGTCTTATTATTGCTATTTTTTTTGTGTTTATTTGTTTATTTTTCCTGTATTTACTGCTTTAGCATGCATCCTTATTTATGTTGTCATGCATCACTTTGAGAGCACACACTTGACAACCTAGGATAAGTGGGAAAGTAACGGTTACCCAATGGCTTTAGCCTGGGTAAGACTCGTGAAACCATCCAACTCTCGCTTGATTGTTTACTTGGAAGTGGTTGATATGCCAAACTGATTTTACTCAAGGCCTCTATCTTCACACTACTTGTAAGCCTCATATCGACCTTTCATGGACGATCACTGAGCATGCGAGAGACCCTTTTGAAACTAGATAATGACCAACCCTTTGATGCACTCAATAATTAAGACCTTTCTATTAGGTTGTCACCTCGTGAAAGGCAAGTTCACATTTTATACGCATTTTTTTTATTTTTTATTATTGCTTTAGCATTTTTGCATAATTGCATGATTTACATTTAACAGGTTGAAATATAGGTCCCCATTGAAAATCATTTATAACACTCATTTGAGAAAAAGACAAATGGACAACGAAGAAAGAGCCCAGTTGGAAGCCCAACATCAAAAAGAGGTGGACAATCTTAAGGAAGAAGTCGCAAGGCTTACTAGTTTACTCGAGCAGGCCTTGAGAGATAAATCCGGAAAAGCAACACTTATAGCTCAGCCTGGAGATATATATGTAACTCATTTCGATCCACAGAATCTGGGGGCAAATAGGGAGTCATCTGAATTTCAACAAGCTATGCATTTCCAACCAGCATACCCTTCAAGAATTTCATCTACCACTGATTCCACCGAGAAAGAATCTCAAAAGGGCAAGATGGTGAAAGAAGAGGATTTGAAAAAATGGACTACCCTAGAGAAGAGGATAAGGGCAATTGAGGGAAACCATTTGTGTGACCTGGTGAAAGCTGTCAATATGTGTTTGGTGCCCAACGTTGTCATTCCTAAAAAGTTTAGAGTGCCAGAATTTGTCAAATATACGGGAACTCAATGCCCTATAACTCATCTCAAAGCATATTGCAACAAAATGGCTGAGGTGGTTGATGATGAGAAATTGCTGATTCATTTCTTCCAAGACAGCTTGAGTGACGCTGCCCTTACTTGGTATATGCGGTTGGACAATACCAAAGTTAAGAAATGGAAGGACTTAGTTGATGCCTTCATGAGGCAATATAAGTTCAATATAGACATGGGTCCTGATCGGTTAAGCTTGCAAGCTATGGAGAAGAACAACAATGAGTCCATAAGAGAATATGCCCGAAGATGGAGCGAGGTAGCTGCACAAGTTAATCCTCATATGTTGGAAAAAGAGATGATCAGTTTATTTTCCAATACATTTAAAGCTCCGTACTTTGAATACTTGGTTAGAAGCTCTGCACAACATTTCACTGACCTGGTTATTATAGCTGAGAGGATTGAACAAGCCATTGGGTTAGGTAAGATTGGTAACCCGACTAAGAAGAATGGTTTCACTGAAGGTGATTGCCAAGACACTTACCGTTCCTATGGTTAATTTCTTCGCACCGACTCCTATATATCAATTGTTTTGAAGATAAAGCTATGGTGATAGTAGGTCGAGAATGGTCTACATGCAACTGCAACTAAGTGTTGAAGAGATGCCCTTTGTCAAGGAGAATGAATGATTGAAAGATTCCTGAAAATTCCAATGAATGATCACTAAATGTTTAGCCCTTTTATGTGTTATCATGCCAATATTCATGTTGGCATAAGTTCTTTGTTGTTAAATTTCTTTTCCAAAGCTTCAATGAAATAATGAGTTTCTCATTCAATTGTGTTTGCGGCCAATCATTATTCATTTTTTTTTAGAGAGTTTTCTTATAAAGACTCACAAACACATCTTTGAAGCCTTGTGCGATCTCATAGAGGCAATTCATCTCTCTTACCAAAATCAGTTTCCCTATTGGAGTTTTGAAAAATTGATCTGGCATTTTGATTTCAAAAACTAATTTGATGTTTATTCAAAAATGATATTTTCAACATTCTACTTGTAGAATGACAATTGAATCAAGCAACTCCATCATTGAGGTGGCTAAATTATAAACCAAAAAAAAAGAAGAAAAAAAGAAAAAAAGGAAAAAAAAAGAAATGAATAAACACCATTACCCCATGACTCTTGAATCATGTGTTTTTAAATGTATGAATAATGGTATGTAGTGAACTCATTGCTCATGACCCATGAAATGCATCTTTGCAAAGACCAAACCATCATACTGGATGAGGTCAAAGTTTATTGATCTTAACTACTTGCGCTTGAAATGAGGAAAGGCCATCTTTGCTATTCCTTTCATGTTCTGAAATAAGTACATCCCTTGCGATCCCTTTTTGAGCCTGAATAATTTTTCTTTCATGAAAAAATCCCGACTAGGATCACACCCCATACTGAGGGGCAAGAGAAATTTCAATGAGAAAAGAGAAAAAGCCGTGAGACAGCAAAAAAGGCGTAAGAGCTCAAGAAACTCAAATGCTAGGGGGCATGCCCAAATCACTGGAAAAAGTGACATCAAAGATAAAATGAGTATGCCCTAGCAAAGCAATAAAAAAGAAGAAGCAGCAAATCAAAGAAGTGCGGCAAAAGAAAATAGGAATGACGTCAAGAGTCAAACTGTTGATAGTGATCCTTAGTCTTTGAAACCCTGAAACACTCTTTGAGTCGTATGAATCCTTTTCTTTCATAGCCAGAAACCACAACCCACGTTACGTGCCTGTAAAAGTCCTTTCTAATCAAGCAAGCGAGCAACCTAGAACAATAAACAATGCTCTCGAAATGCAAAGAATACTTTTTCATAAGATTCATGACATCAAGAATAAACTACTCATTATTATTCATGCTGATAAAAATAAATGATTCAAAAAGAGACAAATTTTTCTCATATAAAACCTCGAGCTTTTTCTCGAGCCCTTCACTTTGAAACAAAAGGTCATCTCATGACGTATTCTTCACTGAAGATCTCATTGCCAAACACAAGAGCAAATACCCTCTTTTCCAAGAAAGAAAATAACCAAGGAGTTGCAAGATTTCAAAAGCAAATTGTTTTAGATTCACATCGAAATAATTTTTGTTTTCAAAATGCAAGATCAAGATTTCAAAATTCATCTTAGATCCGTATTCCTTCACCAAAATGAACAAAAAGAGAAATGAGAGAATGGTCTTTTGAAACCATTATTTGTCTGAGTCGCTAGCAAAGTACACTTGGGGGCAATGACCAGTACAAGGGGGCAACATTGTATAGAAGGAAAAATTCTAGAAAAAAGAGATGGAATATTTCCTACAACAAGACAAAGGGGTATTTTGGTTTACGAAAGACAATTTGATCCTCTCAGCAAGTGACACCGAATATTTTTATCAGTGAGACAATGAGTAATGAATGATCGTCTCAAAATATTTGACGAGTCAGAAAATCTTTAGCAAGCAAGTGGGTCACGATGGGCATCACAAATGCTAAGTTGTGCAAATAAATCTGGAAATAGACTTACATGGGCCAACTCGAGTGGGCTAGAAGCCAAGCGACAAAAATAACCCAAATCAGAGGTAGCAAGTCCTCATCAGTCAAGCAACAAGAAGACTAAGAAGAAATGGGGGCCTATATTTCAAATAAGGTAAAGATGCATGCATATCATCTAAACTTTGAGACATTGAACAATGAGTTTTGCAAATCTCATTAGAGAAAATTCCAACGGAATCCATCGAGTGGAAGGCCAACTTGAAATGGCCAAAGATTGAAATTGTTGTTGAAAATTTTTCACTTTTGAGAATTTTTCATCCCGGGCAGGCCGCCTATAAGCAACAGGCCATCTGAAAAATCTTCTTGCTTTTCTTCCTCTTCGAGTGCCTTTGAGCACCCGCTTACCCTTCAAATGCCTTTGAGCACAAGTGCCTCTGAGCACTCACTTTCCCCTTCAAGTGCCTTTGAGCACAAGTGCCTCTGAGCACTCACTTTCCCCTTCAAGTGCCTTTGAGCACCAGTGCCACTAGTGCCTCTGAGCACTCGCTTTCGCCTTCAAGTGCCTTTGAGCACTCGCTTTACCCTTCGAGTGCCTTTGAGCACTCGCCTTCCTCTTCAAGTGCCTCTGAGCACTCGCTTTTCTCTTTGAGTGCCTTTGAGCACTCGCTTTCCTCTTCAAGTGCCTCTGAGCACTCGTTTTTCTCTTCTAGTGCCTTTGAGCACTGGTGCCTCTGAGCACTCGTTTTACCCTTCTAGTGCCTTTGAGCACTGGTGCCTCTGAGCACTCGTTTTACCCTTCAAGTGCCTTTGAGCACTGGTGCCTCTGAGCACTCGCTTTACCCTTCAAGTGCCTTTGAGCACTGGTGCCTCTGAGCACTCGCTTTTCCCTTCAAGTGCCTTTGAGCACTGGTGCCTCTGAGCACTCGCTTTTCCCTTCAAGTGCCTTTGAGCACTAGTGCCTCTGAGCACTCGCCTTACCCTTCAAGTGCCTTTGAGCACTAGTGCCTCTGAGCACTCGCCTTACCCTTCTAGTGCCTTTGAGCACTAGTGCCTCTGAGCACTCGCCTTCCTCTATGAGCGCCTTTGAGCACTCGCCTTCCTCTTTGAGCGCCTTTGAGCACTCGCTTACCCCTTCAAGTGCCTTTGAGCACTAGTGCCTCTGAGCACTCGCTTTCCCCTTCAAGTGCCTTTGAGCACTAGTGCCTTTGAGCACTCGCCTTTCTCTTTGAGCGCCTTTGAGCACTCGCTTACCCCTTCAAGTGCCTTTGAGCACTAGCGCCTTTGAGCACTCGTTTTCCCTTTCAAGTGCCTTTGAGCACTCACTTTCTTCTTGGAGTGCCTTTGAGCACTCATTTTCTTCTCGAAGTGCCTTTGAGCACTCGCTTTCCTTTTCGAGCGCCTTTGAGCACTCGCTTTCCTCTTCGAGCGCCTTTGAGCCCTCACACTCTTTTGAGTGCGCCTTTGAGCCCTCACATTCTTTTGAGTGTGCATTTGAGCCCTCATTTTCCTTTTTTTTACTTGGGTAGGTCATCCATCATAATGAGACCACTTCTAAAATAAAAAAAACAAAAAAAAAAACAAAAAAGTTGGTCGTCTTCCAAATGACTTGTTTCTTGATTTCTACATCTCTTTGTAAAGGTCGTGTGTCAATCTACTGTTTTCAAAGTTTTCAAGACTAAAAAAAAAAAGTTCTTTCTCTATCTACTTTTCTTTATAAATTTACTACACAAAGATAAAAGAAAATGAAATTTTCCAATATCTTTGCAAAGAAAATATTATAAAGAGGGGGCAACTGTCATAACCCAATTTTTTACCATTTTATTTTAATTATTATTATTATTTTATTTACTGAAAATGATAAAAAAAAATGATGATGAAAAAATAATAATGATGAAAAAATAAGTAAAATGAAATAAAGGAAGAATGAATTAAAATTTGGGTTAGTGGCAAAATGATTGGAAGTTTTGGGTTTTAATTAAACTTTGGAATTAATCTAATTAAGCTTGAAATTAATTTTATTAAGGGTTTTATTGGAGAATTCATAAGTTTTGAGATTTAATTGAGCTTGGAATTAATTTAATTTATCCAATTAAGGATTTTATTGGAGAATTGATAAGTTTTGAGACTCAATTAAGCTTGGAATTAATTTAATTAATCCAATTAAGGGTTTAATTGGAGAATCGATAAGTTTTGAGACTTAATTGGACTTTGGATTTAATTAAATTAATGAAATTAGGGACTTAATTGAATAATATCAAAGTTTAGAGTTTAATTGGGGTCCAAATTGCAAAACTTAAAATCCAGGGACCATCTTGAAAATGGCGCAAAAATATAAGGATCCAATTACATTTTACACAAGGGCTTGATTGCATGATTTCAGAACTTCAGTGACTAGATTGCAAATGGCCCTTCCCATCACACAAACGGCGCCGTTTCTAGAAACCAACCATCGCCTTCTTCGTCTCCTTCCACAGGAACGGTTTTTGCAGTAATGGCTTTGAAGCCGTTTCAGTTGCAGAGATGCTTGGCATTCCCTGGCTATAAAGCCAGAGAAGATGAGAGAGCGCAGGGGGAGGGGGAAAAAAAATCACAGAAACGAGAGAGTAGGGAGAGGAGAAAATAAACAGACTTTTATTCCTCTGTTTCTTCTCAAGGAAACAGAGGAGGTAAAAGAAAGAAAGGCAACAAACCAGGGGGGAAAGAGCAGGACCGGGGGAAGAAGAAAAAGCCACGAAGGGCAGGGGGACTGAAAGGGAGGAAAACAGTGGGGTTTTGGATGAGAAACCGAGGAAAAACTTCAGCTAAACCCAGACGGAAAAACCAGAGAAAAAGGGCAGAACCTAGGAAGGAAAAAAGCCATGCGCGGCAGGGGGAAGAGACAGAACTGAGGAGGAAGAAATCACAGAACACAGAGACAGAGAGAATAAGAAATAAACAAGGAAGGAGAGACTGGACAAAGGAGAAGAGAACAGCCCGCCACCACGCCATCGTCATCGTCTTCGTTCCTGTGCGTCCAGCCCCAGCACCAGGCAGAGGCAGAGAGGAGACGAACGAACAGGAGGAGGAAGGAGAGACTGAACGCAGGAGACAGAGAATCCTGAGAGCAGAAGAAAGCAAGAGATAAAGCGGAAGACGAGAGAGGACGTCGCTCGGCCAGGTCGTCACCAGAGTCTTCGTCTTCGATCTTCAAGGTGCAGGTCAGTAGTATTCCTCTTCCCCCATCTTTCCTTTTTAATTGCACTAGCACTGTTGCCAGCATGCGTGAGTAATTCACGCATGCTGGGCAACAGTGCCCGGGCTGGGCTGGGTCTAGCCCAGCCCATGTGGGCTGAGCTGGGCCCAGCCCAAAAAAATAAAAAAAATAGAAAAAAACAAAAAAACAAAAAAAAGTAGAAAGAATAAAAAAATGTGTATGCATGATTAAAAATAATATAAATTTGTTGGTTTATTCACTGATGCCAGAGTCAGGAATAAAAATACCGGTTTAAATTTATATTATTTTTATTCATTGTATTTTATTTTATTTAGCCAGATAAATAAAAAATATGTGCATGCATAAAAATAATTTTTTTTTATTTATTCACGGATGCTAGAGTAGGGAATAAAAAATATTGATCTAATTTTTTTCGTAGCTATGAATTTTTATCAACGCCAGAGTTGGAATTATTCGAGCTCGAATATTCACTGGCGCCAGAGTCAGGAATATTATAAATAAATCATCACAGCATAAATTAATAAATATTTAGCAATTTAAGACAAAACCAACAATGCAGTCTGCCTTAGGCAGAACGTTTAAGGGGTGATAATATCTTCCCTGTTACGTAACCAATCCCGAGCCGTAGAATCTCTGTTGACCAGTTAGGGTTCCTAGTGACCATAATACTAGGTGGCGACTCCTCAAACAAGACCTTTTCCCCTAAAAGAACCGGATGCCAGAAATCTGTTCTTTTTCCATAATTAATTCAAGAGAATTATTTTTTAGGGCCGCCGCGATGTCGGGTGCGACAGAAAGTTAATTAGAATTTTGGATCTCTTTTTGAACTATTGACCTTGTGAAAAATTAATGTGTTTTCAGATACTAGATTACTGGGTAGGCAGAATCCGGCAGTAAAATCAAACATTGATTGATTTTAGGCTGCAAAGAAAGCTATACAACTCAGTTCTAGGTGTTCGTCACCATTTTCAAATATTTGAGATGAAGGTTTACAAAAACATATGAAGGGCAGAGAACTCAGTTTTGCTGTTTCTAAGCCTAAAGAGACAGTCGAAAAATAGGGATTGAATCATACCCAAACTTCCTGCACTCCAAATATTGTCTCAGGTTATGGCCCATATCTCAAGTCTTAGACGTCCAAAAATTGCAAAATCCATGTCATTGGAAAGAATATTTGATTTTCTACAATTTGTCCAAAAATAAAGACCATTGAATTCACACGTTTTTTGCCTTAAATTTTGCCCGCATTATTCAGAGAGGAAAGGAATACGAAGCAGATAAGGAAATTTTCTTCTTGCCAGCTTGGGGATAAAAAGGCCAGAATATAAAAGAGAAGCAGAGAAGGAAATTGTCCTTGCACTTACCAATACTTTGAATTAAAGGAAGAAACAATACTAATATTTTCCCATATTGATTGCTTCATTATGTTCTTTTCATTGCTGCAAAGCAAGCTACCACCTTTTCCCTCTTTAAGTAAACTGATATTTTTTTTAAAGAAAATTTTTTGTAGCAACTATGCTTTAGATTTCGTTTGATATTATGATGTATCGTGGTTGGAATTATTTTTGAAGTTATTATAATTTTAAAAATTATTTGTTTTTTCTTTATTTAAATCTACTTTTCATCTCAAATATTGGTAGAAAACTTGTAATTGAAAAGGCTATAACATTTAAATTTTTTTTTTAAATCATAACCGCAAAAAATACTACAAAAACAATCATATACTTATGTTTTATTTGGTAATATGGTTCAACAAGCTTTTCAAAATGCTTTTTAAATTGTTTTTCACTTAATGTTTTTGTGAATACTTTTCAATAATTTTAATGTGCTAATACAAAAAATAAAAATAATTTTTTTTAAAATACCATTTATCTCATTATCAAACATATATTTAAAATCCATTTGGGAACATGGTTGTAACCGCGTTCCCTCAAATTTCAACTTTATTTTTTGCTAAAAATTATTTTTTTATATTTTTAGATCATTTTGATATGCTAATTTCAAAAATAACTTTTAAAAATAAAAAATATTATTTTAATATAATTTTTTAAAAATAATACTTTAAACCACAATCATTATAATAATTTCAAACATTCTATAACCTCACGTATGAGGATTCTTGTGCACTATTTACGGTTTCAACAGAGTCCAAAATCGACATAAAAATAGGATGCATGTTCCATAGACCAAACTCTACTTTCCATACCAAGAGGACAAATACAAATTATTATAATATCTATGATGGGATCTAAAACGAACTAAAGTCAACGTCAAGAGGAAAATGCTCGTAAGAATAATAATAAAAAAAAACTCTTTTTATGGCATTAAAAAAAGTTGTTCATAGCTAAGGAGAAGACTGTATAAAAAAAATCAAAGATATTATGAGAGGTTCTAATATGAAAATCTTGAAAAAGATGGGAAAATGAACGCCAATTAAGGTATAAATTCATTGCATCCATATTCTATTTTGAGGTTAAAATAATATAAGTTTCATTAGTTATTAAAAATTAAAATATTAAAACCTAATAATAATAATAATAAAAAAAAAGATTGGAAGACTTATTTTCAACAATTTATCTAACAAAAACACGCAAGAGTTTTTTTTTTTTTTAATCTGGAAAAATAAAACTTTAAAACTTGGTAAGTGAAAATTGGCCAAAACCATGAGATACATAAAGCACAAAGCCTAGAAACTGCAGAAAAGCAACATGAAAACAAAACCCATATCATTGAAAAGCAGCCCAGTCTCATTTTTGGACAATTAAAAGCATCTCATATTATTACAACAAGAGAATAATTTTTCTCTTTTTTTTATGTAATATGGTTTTTATCTTGTTTCCAAAAAAAAAAAAAGTATTCTTCATGGAATAATAATAGTCGTATCTTTATTTAATTTGTTCTATTACCAAACTTTGATCCTAAAAACTCCAATTTGAATCTTATTATAAACACAAAATCAAAATGTTTCAATTTAATCGTATTATTCTTTTTTTCACAGTTGAAAATTGAGAAAAAAAATTATAATTGAGACAATTAAAATGATCGAGAAAGATGGTTTATAAATCATGGTAAGATTCAAAGTGAAAACAATATAAACTATATGATTAAAAAAATAATAATTTTGGTTGGTGTAGGTTATCAACATGTGTTCCACAATGATGTTATACCTATTTGTAATCGGGTCAAGAAAGAAAGAAAACCATGTAATTCTAGGGTTTCTACTTATTAAAATCCAAAAAATAAAAAATACAAGGACCAAGTTGTATTTTTATCAAAATATTTTGAGGGGTTCTGTGAAATTTTCTATCACCACCTCCTCCTCCTCCTCCTCATCCTCATTGTTTTAACAAGTTTCCTACTTTTTATAAGCTACAATTCCAAATTCTGTATCACCACCTCCGTATTTATTTTTATGCTTCAAAAGTATTTTAAAATTTTTATTTATTTTTTTCTTTGTTTTAAATTAATATTTTTTGGTATTTTTATATCATTTTGATGCGCCGATATCAAAAATAATTTTTTAAAAATAAAAACAATTATTTTGATACATTTACCAATGAAAAACACTCCCAAACACTATGAAAAATAATAGCAACCACACCCCCAAACACTCCACTAAAAGGTCTAGGATTATTGTTCTTTCATGCATTGTAGACTCATACTCATCTGCATTGTGGATTTACTATGCCCATGAATTTTTTTTTTTATTTTGCCTTTTAAGGACCTAATTTAAGGTTAATTTAGCTAAAATTGTCAAGGAAGGGTGCAATTGAAAGAAATAGGACTAAAATGAAACACGCGGAGGAGATGAGTGATGTTTTTTTTTTTGTGTCAAATGTGCAATTTAGTTCTCATTCTTTATGAATAATAACAATTGGGTCCCTCTAATTTTTAAAGTTACAAAAAAATCATGATTTATTATTTTTTAATTCTTGGTGTTGTTACTCCTTTTTTTGGGCCCTACGTGCTAATGGAGATGGTGTATATCCCTTTTAAATCGAAGGAAGGAGTTTAGTTTAAGGTTGCTTGGAAATTGATAAAAGCAAAGAAGAAAGAAATGTTTTTCAAACCCTGTTCCAGTTATCTTCTGCTATCTTTATCCTTCCCCTTTATTGCCACTTGGTCAATGTGGACCATACTCTTAGATATGTCTGCAAAGTACCAAGGAGAACCAATACAAATCTCTTGAAATCTATGTTTGATTTGAAATAAATTTATAATCTATGAATTAAAAGACAGGTAAAATAGAAATCTAAGCAGATTCAATGTGCTTAGGAGCTCATTTTTTCCTTAGTATTTCAAGTGTTTGTGACTCGTAAATCGCAAGAATCATGAACAAAGATTTAGAAATCTAAGGAAATTAAAAGCCTCCTTTTACCTTAGTGTTTCATACTTTCACGGCTCATTAACCGTGGAGTCAAAAATTGAAATGTTTTTAATTATAATTGAGACTTGTTTTAAGGATGTGTGATGACTTATTATTCCTAGAAAAATATTTTTGATATTAACCACTTGGTTTTTTTTTATTCAAACATTAACAATGAATAATAACAGGTTATTCCCAATAATATTTTGGATATTAATTCCTTTGGGATTTTTTTATTCAAATATTAATGGTGAATAAAGTCGAATAAGTTGTATTACCCTCAACAATATTTTGGACATTTACCTTTCATAGGTTTCTTTGTCCTTATATTATTAAAGGATATTGATTTATTATTCCTAAAAAAATATTTTGAATATTAACTACTTGGGGTTATTTTATTCAAATATTAACAGTGAATAATAGATGAATTCCTCAAAAATAAGATTTTTATATATTTGAAATATTGACCAACACCCTTTGTAATTCACAAACATGTTGTAAAATCCAAAATACAATAAAATAATTTTTGTGTTTAAAAAATCCATACTAAAACACATTTTCTTTTAAATTTTGAATATTTGTTTTTTTTATTTTAAAACAAGAAATATTTAAAATATGGCCGTATGCAACATATGAAAACATTTTTATATTCGATCAAAGACACAAGCATCATAATTAAACCCAAACATCACAATTAAAGTTAACAAATTGTCACATATATTCTAAGATTTACATTAAACTTAAAACGACTCATAAGAAAACTTGCAAAGCCAACCCCACTTAAACCAGATTCGGCTCGCTTACTTCGACTCAAAATTCTGTAAATGGGAATGAAGTCCGTATGCACAAGGGAGCCAAAATTCTAAAACCAAAATTTTGAACTCAAAATCCTAGGACGGTGTCCGTACCTCGTCATCCCACCTTTGTTTTAATTTTGAGACCCGTTTTACCCGTTCCATGCAAACCTAAAAAGAACGCTGAGGAGCACCTTTATATCATGTATGTCACGAACTAAAAGGCACCCGAACAGAGGGGAAAAAATGAGGGTCTTTGAAGCTCATGGCCTCTCGCGGTAGGAGAATGAAGCAAGAAAACACGTCTTTAACATAAACAATAAGCTAAACTGAAAGCAATGAAAGATTAGTGGGCGAGCTTATAACCTTTGTTCACACAGAAACCGAGTATTCAGAGCAAAAGAGGAAACAAATTTGGAACAGAAACCAACAGATACCCAGTTCGAATATAACAGGGAAGAGGTAGTTGGGGTTTACAAATGCAGATCTTGCTTGCATAAATGAAGTACAAAACGACGTGCAGTCCCTGTTTGTTTTGCCTTTGGTGATCTTAAGAAACCTTACTCTTTTTCGTTGTCTCCTTCTATTTTCTACTCTCCGCCTCCTTCCTTTCCTCTGCTTTCTCTTCTGCCTCAGCTCTCTTCTCCGTTTGTTGCCCTTTGTTTTTTTCTTTTCCTTTTTCTGTTTGCCTATTTCCTCTCCCTCTCTCTTTTTCTTCCTTTTTTTTTTTTTCCTTTTCATATGGCTGGAGGTTCACATATACAGGAACCTCTACACGTTATAATCATGGAAACATTCTTGTAATTATTGCAGAGATTCTCTTTTATAAACAGCCCCCACAATTCCTATGTCTATGGTCTTTTATATTGCAGTGATTTATTTTCCATAACCAGCCACCCATCAATTCCTACATCTATGGTTTTTAATATTGCAGTAATTGTTTACCGTATGTGATTCCTTGATATTAGCCTTGAGGATCTATGTTACTACCACACATTCTTTCCTCTTTCCCTTGCAAAGCCAGCTGTTTCTACAGTTGTTTAGACTTGGAGACCAACTCTAATGTTCCCTCATCTTGCCCGTGTGTGCAGCAGGAATGGTTTCCGAAAAAGGAAAGAAACTGCAGACCGGGGGGCACTGTACTCAAAATGCGAATGAACAGTAGTACCATGCTAATTAATTCAACTATGGGGCTGTTTCATATGCAGTGTGGTTTGTCAAAAATGAAATGTTGCAACGGCATTGTTTGGAAGCAAAAATATTCCCCTAGCGTGGCCACAAAACAAATGAAATTATGACAATATTTTCCAATCCAATCCTCAAAGAAACCAAGAAACCAAATAACGTTGAAAAAATGGTCTTTAATTAACCGGATAAGTTCTTGAAACATTAAATTGGGTCCCTCGAATCAGACCTGCAAACTCAAGTCAGGATTCTTCTTTGATTCTCTACTTTCATACTAGATATTTAAATGATAATATCTCAAGCTTCTGATATCGAAATTAAATGATTCAAAAACCCAAATTCATCTACACATCCAGGACTACAACTTTGATGAAGGATTCGAAGTGAGATAAAATCATTTTAGAGAACATAATCTAGTAGGAATATGGTTGGTCAAAAAAGGTCTCCTGATCTAATTTAGAAAAAGACAATGTCGAGCATTCCGATATGACTGAGAAAATGACCTAAGAGCAATGACCAATAAAATTGTGATGGAAGCAGAGTCTTTAGTGCAAAACTCGGGTCAGAATCCTTCTCACGGCAGAATTATCTACTTTCACCTTAGATATTTAAACGGGAATATCTTAAGCTTCTAATATCGAAATCAAGTTATTTAAAAGTGTAAATTCATCTATGTGTCCAAGAATACAACTTTGATGAAATGTTCAAAGTGAGAAAAAAATCATTTTAAAGATTAGAATCTGGCAGCAATCTGGTTGGTCAGAAATGATCTCCTAATCTAGGTCAGAAATGATCTCTTAATCTAATTCAGAAATTGACAATGCCGAGCATCCCAATATGACTGAGAGTATGACCTAAGAATAATGACCAATAAAATTGTGCCGGAAGCATAGTCTTTAGTGCAAAACTTGGGTTAGAATCCTTATCACGACAAAATTCTCTAGTTTCACGTTAGATATTCAAACGGGAATATCATGAGCTTTTGATATCGAAATTAAACGATTGAAAAGCCCAAATTTATCTATGCATACAAGAATGCAACTTTGATGAAGGATCCAAAGTGAGATAAAATCTTTTTGTAGAACAGAATCTGGCCGCAATCTGGTTGGTCAAAAAGGGTTTCCTGATCTGATTTAGAAAATTAAAAATTCCAAGCATTCAAATCTGACCAAGAGTCTACCATAAGAACAGTGAGCTCCAGGACCAAATAATGGTATAGGTCAACTCTACAACATGTCATGAGTGACAGAATATAGCTAGGATGGTTAGATATCGTACGAAACCAAGTCAGAATCAGAGCCTAAGTTAGAACAAAAAAAATTACGATGGCAGTAGAATCAGTTTTTTTAGTGCAAATTCTGAGGGATTTATTCAACCTTAAAGACCAGATAAAAAAAAGAAACAAATTTAGCATTATAAAGACCCCTAATTAGTCTAAGAAACCTGATGATTTTGGCAGCAAAGAGGAAGGATAAAGAGGGCAGAAAACAACTCAAACAAAGTTTGAAAAACATTTATTTCTTCTCCATTTTTGTCAATTCCTTAACAATCATGAACTAAACTCCTTTATTGGGTTCAAGAGAGGTACACACCATCTCCAACACATGGGGCTTAAAAATATGTAACAACAGCAATTATAAGGCAAACCAAACACCAAACAACTTATTTTAGGTAATGTGTACTAGGGGCACTAAAATCATCCCTTTACCTTAGGTAGGCCGCTCTGGGAAGGGTCGCTTCGACGTCGCAGTCTCGAGAGGGTACGACACTTGGTTTGAGATCAAAAAGAGAAATTTGTCGAATTCCAATGATAGAGAAAAAATTATTGTTGACATTGATTTTGATTGCCAAAACGGTTAATTTTGGTGTCAAATGGTCATTTCATGAGGAAATTTCAACTTAGGTGTTTTTTAATTTAAAATTGAAACAAATATGAGCTCGGGAAGATTTTTGGTTCCAAGTTGATTTCGGGTTTTAGGATAGTTTTTTGAAGACATAAATAAGTTTATCAAGATGTCTTAGGTATTTCCAAAGTATTGCTTGAAAAAAATTAAAATCTTGAGGAAAATAGTGAGGCAAAAAGGAAGGATTTTTTTAGTTGTTGTTTATCACTAGCCTTTTTGGGATTATTTTTCCTTCATAATTCTTTCACTTTTATTTTAGTTCTTTTGGTTTCAAATTTTTTTATTTTGATCCAAGACTTTATTTTCTTCATTTTTCAATTTCTAAGTTTGAAAAAAAAGAAAAAGTCGCTAGAAAATGAAGAAGGAGAGTGAAAGTTCTCAATAAACGACATTCTAACAATAAAAAGGTTAATTTGGATGACATTGAGTTTCAATTGAAAGAGATGAGTTCTATTAAAATGTTTTTAGTATTTGTTTTGCTGAAAAAAGTAGATCGATGTCAAATAAATACCATGAAAATATCCGAGTATGTGCAATCTAAGGAGAATAATCGATGTAAGAACATATATATGTGTGTGTGTGTGTGTGTTGGAGTCATATTTGAAGGAACTAAATTCTCCATTCCATGAGGCTCCTGATAAGGTTGGCTGGTTCTTAACTACAAAGGTTGCAGCTGAGTCATGGTTGGAATCTAGAAAATCAACTGACGCAGTAGCTGCCTAGGTGCCATGCTCATGTAGATTTTCCTTTTTTACTATGTCCATAAATGGTACGTGCCCGCCATATACTTGTTTGATTTTCTGCTGATATTATCTCTCTTGATAGGGAATTTTTGTGTCGTTATGATAAAGCATTATATTTAGCCATTGAATCGTCATATAGCTGATCAGATTCTTAAAATCTAAATCATGTTGCTTTGACTGGTTGTGCTATGATTCATGAGCATCTCTTTAGATAGTCTGCACAATTGAGGCAATTATTCGGTGAGGGAATAGCAAGTACATTGCATTTTCGGGATTGAAATTTAAAGCTATTAAAGATTGGATCAAAATCCATTCCACATGCATGTGTGATCTGACAGAACATGGCTTGTTTGCTGTCTACAGTGTCGGCAGTGACTGCCTCGTCAAATCAACGAGACTCGAGCATTTGCTTACAATGAACCAATTGCCATGGTTGCTGCTGAAGACACAACTGCATAAATGGTATTCGTGCAGCGAAGTTCTACTGCTTCACTATAGGTTAAATCAATTCTGGACATCGAGTCTGCACTTCTTGTGCAATGCAATGCCAGACAACTGTTGTTACAAGCTTTGATTTGATACTGCACATGACAGAAAAGTTTGCACCATTGTGTATAGGAGTTTCCTTACCGGTATGGCTGGTTTTTATGGTTCCCTATAGCTCAATATCAATGTAGAGAAGTCCGTGAGCCTGGTCAAAAGAGAAGCAAAGATTTATTTTTCTGTAAATAGTTCTTTCGTTGGTTGCTTAAGGTCAGATACCAGCTCATTGAAGAAAAAAAAATATTAAAGAAGAAAGCACATAGGTGGGATTACACATGCAAAAAAAAAAAATTAATTAGAAGTAGGGTGTTCTTTTATTGAAGAGGCTTCTCTTTCGAGATTTACCCTCCTAAGATTCTGTCTTACAATATTACACACAACCTCTATTTATACTATTTTTTAGACTTTTGCTTACATCACGCATTACATAAAAAAGTACTAGAGCATACTTAATAATACACCCTTATGGTACAAACGACAAGCTAGTAGTACAATACTAATATGAACTGATAATAGGTTCATGATATGAAGAGAGATTCTGATCTAATAGGTTGTCCTTAGTGTCATAACTCAATTTTTGACCATTTTTATTTTAATTATTATTATTATTTTATTTACTGAAAAGGATAAAAAATGATGATAAAAAAAAATAATGATGATGAAAAACAAGTAAAATAAAGAATGAATTAAAATTTGGGTTAAGGGCAACATGATTGGAAGTTTTGGGGTTTAATTAAATTTTGTAATTAATCTAATTAATCCAATCAAGGGCTTAATTGGAGAATTGATAAGTTTTGAGACTTAGTTGAGCTTGAAATTAATTTAATTAATCCAATTAAGGGTTTAATTGGAGAATTGATAAGATTTGAGACTTAATTAAGCTTGAAAATTAATTTAATTAATCCAATCAAGGGTTTAATTGGATAATTGATAAGTTTTTGAACTTAATTGGCTTGAAATTAATTTAATCAGGGACTTAATTGAAGAACTATCAAAGTTTGAGGTTTAATTGGGGTCTAAATTGTAAAAATTAAAATCCAAGGACCAGCTTGAAAATGGCGCGGAAATGCAAGGATCCAATTACATTTTAACCAAGGGCTTGATTGCAAAAGTACAAAATTCCGAGGACCAAATTGAAAGAAGTCTTTGGAATGGGAAAACAGAGTCGTTTTGGGAGGCCACTGTTCGCTCGTCTTCTTCCTCTGCAACGGCTCCGCCATTAAAGGCAGAGACGTTTGTCCATTGAATGCAACGCCCCACGCCATTACTGCTGACCGTTACACCGCCGATCGACCTCTGGCCCTATAAAAGCTGGGCAAAAGGCAACCACAAAGGGGGGGATTTCTTTGGACTGAAAAGAAAACAATAAAACCACCGAGGAAGACAGAGGGAAGAAACCCATAAAACAGAAACCCAGAAATAGTACACACAGCAAAAACAGAGACCAATACAAGCAGTAAACCCAGAAAACCAACGTTAATATCATCGTCTTCTCAATTGCCCCCTCCCCTGCAAATCAGAAAAAGGAAGAACCCGAAGTCAGTAAAAAACTTAGAGAAAGCCGACATATCCATTACCTTCCTCAATAATTGAGAAGAAGAGAGAACAGTGGACACAGCGGCAGAGAACACAAACAGAAGAGGAAAGCAGAGGAGAGTAGAGAGTAAGTAAAAAACCCAACAAACAGAAACACACGAACAGAGGGGAAGAGACTGAGAGGAGGAGGAAGAGAGAATTCTCCGGGAGTGCTCGAGCTGTTGCTGTTGCCTGCGCCTTCGAATCGCCAGGTAAGGCTTCTCTGTTATCTTCATTTCTGCGCCTTTAATTTAAGAGAAGAAAACGGGGCTAAGGTAATTTAATTACCTTTGCCCTGTGCAGTGCACGCGTGGTTTGAACCACGCGTGCCTGCAGCCCAGCCGGGCCACTGGATTGGGCCAGTGGCCAGGCCAGGCTGGTTGGGCTTAGCCCAGCCCATATGGGCTGAGCTGGGCCCAGCCCCCAAAAAAACATGTGCTGGGCTGGGCCCGGCCAGGCCCGGCCCAGCCCAAAAAATAATAAAAAAAACAGAAAAATAAAAAATAAAAAAATGTGTATGCATGAATAAAAATAATGTAAATTTATTGGTTTATTCACTGACGCCAGAGTCAGGAATAAAAATACCGGTTTAAATTTATATTATTTTTATTCGTTGTATTTTATTTTATTTGGCTAGAAAAATAGAAAATATTTGCATTCGTAAAAAATAAATTTATTATTATTTATTTATTCACTGGCGCCAGAGTCGGGAATAAAATAAAATACTGATTTAATTTATTTTATAGTTATGTAATATTTACCAACGCCAGAGTTGGAAATATTCGTAGTTGAATATTCACTGTCGCCAGAGTCAGGAATATTATAAGCAAATTTTCATAGCATAAACTAATAAACATTTAGCAAATTTAAGACGAAACTAGCAATGCAGCCTGCCTTAAGCAGGACGTTTAAGGGGTGATAATATCTTTCCTTTTACGTAACCAGTCCCGAACCATAGAATCTCTGTTGACCAGTTAGGGTTCCTAGTGACCATAATACTAGGTGGCGACTCCTTAAACAAGACATTTTTTTTCTAAAATAACAGGATGCCAGAAATCTATTATTTTTCCATAATACAAGAGAATTATTTTTAGGGCCGCCGCGATGTCGGGTGCGACACTTATCATGAATAGCTTGGACTTGTAGGGCCAACACATACTCATAGTCGACAAGCAACTGTTTCACCAGCGTTTTATCATGGGTCAAATATTTTTTTAAAAAAAAAACATTATATATTCAGATATTTAGGACATGTTTTAGTACATAAAAAAACTAAAATGAAATTTAAAAATTTCATGCATTCATTTAATTAAGTAAATTGATAACTCAACCAAACAAATTATCAAGCTTGATCTCTATCCAACTGAAATAAACTAGACTTTTACGACCTGAAAATCAGGCTCATTTGTTACAGGAAAAAAAATTTTTCTTAACAATATTTGAAATTGGAAAAAATAAAAAAATCAAAACATATTTATAACTTTTAATAACCTAAAAATTATCTCCAAAATCAACAATGAATCTGAAACCATAATTTTTTTCGAGTTCGAATCCATCATTCCGAGCAATTTAAGGTAAAAACGACATATTGTCATAAACTGAAATTCCAAACAAGTTCGAAATCCAGCCACATTTTTTTTTTCCTCTCAAATCAAGGATCAAAAAATAAAAAAAATTAACTTTGGAATCAAAATTGAATTTCATAAATTGTTAAGGATTAAAAGCTTATAATCTAAAAATTTGGAAGACTAAAGTATATGTTTAGCCCTAGTTTTAGCAAAAGCATTTTTTTGTCCTATTTTTTATTTTAACCCTCTAACTTTAATCTTTCCCTTTCTTAATAAAAGTATTTTAATTGTTCATCAATTAAGGCTTATGAGATTGCAGTAAAAAAAAAAGTTTACAAAAAAATTACAATACACAGTGATTTATTTTTTTGCTGAACAGTCCACACCTTTTATTAGAGTATTGCTTAATAGCATTTTTATTTTTGGGCACCAAATGAAAAGAAAAAAAAAAGAAGGGCAAACCTGAAAAATGCCCCCATCTATTTAGGCAGTCTTGATTTTTCCCTCGTACAAATTTTCCATCAACTTTGTCGCCTAAGATTTAAAAATCTCAATCAAGCTTATATTCAAAATTCTCAGTCGCCTAAGATTTCCCCTCGTACATCGTTTTATTGAAAAATCAACATTTTCTATTAAGAAACTCTAACAATGAAGATAAAATTAGGGTTTTAAAACTCTAAAGTTAGACATAACCATAGAAAAATCTAGTTAGATTTGAATAATATTCTCTAATAAGAAATGTTTATTCTCTAGTTAGATTTTCCCCAAGTGTTTATTTAAGAGCTCTAAAAACCAACCAAAATAAGAAACACAAAATAAATAATTAAAATCTGAAAATAAATAGAAAAATAACTAAAGTAGTCAAAACAACAACTTTTAGATTTAATTTTGAAAGATCTAACGGTTTGTTAAATAAAAAAATAGTTTTCCATAAAACAAAAACCTTGAGAACCTCCTAGAAAAATTTGAGTAAGAACTAATATTCGAATCTTCTGTTATTATTATTTTAAGATAGATTGTTCGTTTAGATATTTTCTTGGGTAATTTTTGTTTTCCAATTTGATCCATCAAATCTTGTGATAATTGTTCCACATCAAAATCCTAATTGAGAAATCAAAATTAAATTAAATTTGGTCTTTATAAATTCAAATCTTCTCAATTAAATCTAAATAGACTTCCAAACTTAATTTTCACCAATTAAGCCCCTAATAAAATTAATTTAACTTATTTAATGTATAATTAAGTTCTTGCACTTAATTAAATCCTTCAATTGGATCGAAATTAATTCTTAAATATAATTAAAATTCAATTTAGCCCATGATAAAATCAAATTGACCTATTTAAAATTTAATTATGTCATTGGATCTAATTGTAATACAAATTCGTTCAATAATTATTTAATTTGACTTTGAATTTGTATTTTTTTTTTCTATTTTTGGGTATAATAGTGTACTTTTAAGTCTTGAATTTCCTTCAAAATCATAGCTTGATTTTTTCTGGTTTTTTTTAATTCTTTTCTGTTTGTTTTTTCTACATTGTCAGCACTTATTTTGTTTTTTGATTTAAATTTTTTTAAAAAACCCATTATGTAAATTGCTGACTTTGATGGCCTTTTCTTTTGTCAATCAAGTGGGCATGGTAGTGTTAGCAGGCCACAACCAATTCATTACACTAATCATTCGGACTATTTTTCATGCATGCAAATCACAACCCTAAAATCATTACACACACTACATTGTCCATAATGCGTAGCGAGTAATTAGTTTTTTTAAAATGTAAAAATATATTAAAAGTGTAGATAATATTTTAGGTTTTTTGAATTTAATAATTATATCAAACCCAAATAAATTAAATCAGGTAGTCATACAAGATCCAAGAATCTTAAAGCTAGGACCATGTCAGACCCATGAGGTTTCAACATTTCCTTTTGTTTTGTTTTTGTAAATGATTATTTAGTTTTATTTATTAGTGATTGAGTTTTGAGTATTTTTTATTTTTGTCTTTATGAGATTGCTTTTTCTCATTCAATTTTTTGACAAGAATTTATATTTTTATTAGTCATTGTTGTTTTTTTATTTTTTATATAATTATATTATTAAATTAATTAAGTTTATTAAACCAAATTCTAAATTTTCATTAATCTTCTAAAAACAATATTATCATTTTTTTTTACATTTTAAAAAATTAACATGTTCCGCGACATTGCGAAAACCAAACTGTTTGTTGATGATAATATTAATTCCATATCCCAGAAGTAACACGAGAGCCCGCATAGCATGCTCACCGGTCTCCTCCACCATATCTACGTAACAATTGGCGGATAGCCACCCCTTTAATCTTTTGTAGCACCATTCATTTATCATCGTCGCTTAACCACTTCTGTCTCTTTCTCCTTTCCAAATCGATATAAATACTCACTAGGATTTTTTTTTTGTTTTATATTATTAAAAAAATATTTTAATATATTTCTAAATAAAAAACAATTAAATCATAACCATTACCATATTTTCAAACACTTCCTTATGATAGATACAATACATAGTGTTGTTATTCAATTTTGGACTCCACGTGCTGGAGACGGTGTATATCTCTTTTGAACTAAGTGTAGGAGTTTAGCTCATGTTTACTAGAAGATTGACAAAAGCAGAGAAATAAATATATTTTTTTAAACCTTGTTTGAGCTGTTTTCTGCTCTTTTTATCCCTCCCCTTTGCTACCAAAATCGTTAGGTTTTCTTAGATTGATCAGGATTCTTCATAAAGCTAAATTCATTCCTTCTTTATCTGGTTTTTAAGGTTGGATAAATCCCTCAGAATTTGCATAAAAAAAAATGGTTTTGTTGCTGTCGCAATTTTTTGTTACAACTTAGGCTCTGATTCTGACTTGGTTTTGTACGATCTATGACCATCCTAGCTATATTTTGTCACTCATGAAATGTTGAAAAATTGACCTACACCTTTATTAGGTCCTAGGGATCATTGTTCTTAGGGCAGATTCTCAATCAGATTTGAATACTCAGCATTGTCAAATCAAGAACCTTTTTGACCAACTAGATTACTACCAGATTTTGTTCTCTAAAACAATTTTATCTCACTTCGACTCTTTCATCAAAGTTGTAGTCCTGGACGTGTAGATAAATTTAGGCTTTTGAATCGCTTGATTTTGATATCAGAAGCTCAAGATATTCATGTTTGAATATCTAACGTGAAGGCAAAGAATTCTACCACGAGAAGGATCCTGACCTGAGTTTTGCACTAAAAACTCTATTTCCGTCACAAATTTTATTGATTTTTTCTTCGATCATACTCTCAGTCATATCAGGACTCTCGGCATTGTTAGTTTCTGAATTAGACTTGGAGATCCTTTTTGACCAATTAGATTACTGCTAGATTCTGTTCTCTAAAACGATTTTATCTCACTTTGAATCCTTCATTAAATTTTTAGTCCTAGATGCATAGATAAATTTGGGCTTTTGAATCACTTGATTTTGATATCAGAAGCTCAAGATATTCTCGTTTGAATATCTAATGTGAAGGTAGAGAATTCTGCCGTGGGAAGGATCCTGACCCAAGTTTTGCACTAAAAAACTCTATTTCCATAATAAATTTTGTTGATTTGTTCTTAGATTACACTCTTGGTCATATCAGGATTCTCAACATTGTCAGTTTCTGAAGTAGACCCGGGATCCTTTTTGACCAACCAGATAACTGCCAGATTCTATTCTCTAAAATGATTTTATCTCATTTCGACTCCTTCATCAAAGTTGTAGTTCTAGACGCGTAGATAAATTTAGGCTTTTGAATTGCTTGATTTTGATATCACAAGCTCAATATATTTCCATTTGAATGTGAAAGCAGAGAATCCTGCCGCAAGAAGGGTTTAGCCGAAGTTCGCGGAACTGGTTCGAAGGATTTTTTTTTTACCAAGGACTGAATAAAAAAGTGCTAAAATGAGGGATTGAATTGTAAAAGGATATTGAAAGTATGAGAGGGGGGCTGGATCATAATAAATGACAAGATTTTTACCTCACCGAATAAAGAAAATAAGACTTTGTAGCATGCACCCTTACACATCTAATTTATTTCCTTTTTTTTCTTTGCAAATGTTTGTCTTGCTTATTGGAGAGCTGCAAACCACGTTTTTATTGACTCATTTCAAAGGAAACAATTGGTGCCTCATGGTCCCAACTATGGAAGGAAAGAAAGGAGATGTACCACCCTTTGATCAATGGAAACTAACAGCTGAAATCATAATAGGAATCAGGATATTTCAGTTTCCTTTTGCGTTTTCTTTACTATCCTAGAATTAATGCATTGAATCTTTCTTAAATAGAGATATATTTAGACTATATATAAGCCCTTCTAACGACCTAACATGGGAAGGAAAAAGAGCAGGAAAAAACAACAAAAGAAAGACAAGAAAAACGCAAGAGAGGCAGGCAGTAAAAAAAACACAGAAAATAGAGGGAGTTTCTTTCCTTCATCCTTGCGTTGCTGTGAGATCAGGAGGGTAGGCAGTAGAAGAAGAGGAGAGAAAAAGAAAGAAAAAAAGAAGAAGGGAAGCAAGACAGAAAAAAAAAGGAGAAAAAAAAAAAAAGACAAGATGGGGAGGGAGCTTCTGCAATAAAAAAACCAGTGAGACTTGTAGATATTTTTTTTTTATGCTTTAAGAAACCTATTTTGTCTTCTGGCTTTGTACCTTTGTTTTTTATTTTTTTTCCATACAATGAATGCTTGTCTTATGTTCCCTTCCATGACTTTGAGCTTAGACGTTTATTTACGTTAGAGTTTGTGGGTTCCTTGCCTCTTTTTTCCTTTCTTTGGTACATGAGGAAACATGGGGGTGGGGGCTATTATCAGCCCACTTTTCTGTTCGGGGGTTCCTTTTCTGCTTTATAATATGGAATGGGGTATCTTTGATAAGTTTTAGTCCGAGGAAGAAAGTTGAAATTGCGAGGAAACCCCTTTTGCAATTATAGTAAGATTTCGGGCAGATTCAAGGGGGGACGTGTTATCCTTTTGGCTGTTGAATGACAACATTTGTGTTACTGTTCAAGTGAATTATAATTCACTTGAACAGTGACTGAACTTGATTTCTGGGGCTTAAGAATGAACCAAATTTTATTTGAGAAAAGTTAGTTTTGAGGTGCCATCTTTGTTTTATTATATTTTATTTATTTTTACAAAATTTAGAGAATATATGTATATGCACATGATTTGTCGTCTTTAATTGTGATTAACTATGATGCTTATGTTTCGATAATTTTTTTTTGTTTTCTTGTGTGTTGCATATGGTCAATACCCTAACATGTTTTGAACTTTCTTTTTTACATAAAACAAAATATTGGAAGTTTTGAAAATGTGTTTTCGCATGGATTTCTTAAACACAACAAAAATCATTTTCTTGCATTTCTAGATTTTACAACATGTTTGTAAAACTCCAAAGGATATTGGCCAATAGTCCAAAAAAAATAAAAAATCTTATTTTTGGGGGAATTCATCTATTATTCACCGTTAATGTTTGGATAAAGAAATCCAAAAAGGATAAATATCCAAAATATTATTGGGAATAACTTGTTATTATTCACTGTTAATATTTGGATAAAGAAACCCTAAGTGCTAAATATCCAAAATATGTTTCTAGGAATAATAAGTCATCACACATCCTTGAAAGAAGCCTTGATTATAATCGAGGACATTTCAATTTTTTACTCCACGGTTTATGAGTCATGAGAGTATTAAACACTAAGGTAAAAATAGGTTTTTAAAGCGCCCTAGATTTCTAAATTTTTGTCCCTCCTCCTTGCGATTTACAAGTCGCAAACTCTTGAAATACTAAGGGAAAATGAGCTTTTAAAGCACATGGAATCTCCTTGGATTTCTATCTTAATAAATTTAGTTTGAATCAAACCTAGAAAAACTGATGGGATTAGAAAGCACCAACACCATAGCAATTATAAAGCAAACCAAACACCAAGTAGCTTACCTTAGGTAAAGCGTAATAGGGTTGCTAATACCTTCTTTTTACGCAACCAGTCCCTTGCCTTAGAATCTTTGAAAGACCAGTTAGGGTTCCTAATGATCAAAATACTAGGTGACGACTCCCTTATAAAACAAAAAAACCTCAAAATCGATCGAGGGTCACCATGACGCCACGCTCCGCCGTGAGGGTGCGACACATAGAATGGTTTTTTTATATAATTTTAAGAAACAATCCTTTAAGGAATTTAAACCAACCAACCCATTTCTTAGACTAAGGGTGTGTTTGCCTAACACACCTTAATGACTTTCCTTTACTTTTTTATACATCTTTGTTTTAACGTTTAACCAAACAAGCCTAATAAAAAGCAAAAAAAAAAACTAAAAAATTTTAAGGACTGTTTTAAAATCATTTATAGGTCTATCACATGTTTTTTCCAATAATTTTGTCTAATATCAGGCCATAGATTTACACTATAAGATACTTTTTAATATAAAAAATATATGATTTTCTTTGAAATCTTGAAAAAATCCAATTTTTTTTAAAACATTCTTCATTTCAAAAACAAAAAATATTTTGTTTTTGTACATATGGCAAAATCCTAATGTATTTTGATGTATATTTTCTAAGAAGGATAAAATGACATTTTTTATCGTGTTTTTAAAAATACAAAATGGATATCGTAACTGGTTTATAATTATCCATTAGGGTTGACCAAAATACCAAAAATCTCACAACAATTAGTTTCTTTTTTTTATTCAGAGAGTTATAATTTAGCTGTAAGACTTTAATATTTGAGAGTATAAAATTACACTGTAAAGTATATCCATAAATATTAAAGATACAATAAAAAAAATAAATGTGATGCTAAATATGGGCCTTAAAACAATTAAGATTTGACCCAACAAGTTAGATACTTCCTCACGAAGGGAGATATGCCTTTAATATTAGATGAGACCAACAAATAGAAACATGATCTAGAAAAATAATCAATCAACAATGTAGTTTACCTTAGGTAAGGTGTATTGAGGGTGATGTATTTTCTCCTTGCACAACTAATCTCTTTACCCAGACTCTCACAGACCATTAGATTTCATAATGAACATAATACTATGTGGTGATTCCTGAACTCTATAATCATAACTTTATGATTAAACACAAAACACCCTCAATTCCAAAAGGCAACTCTGCCACACGATGTTTTCATGAAAGGATGGTGACACCACATAGGACTTGTCTGGTTGGACTAAATTTTGCTTGTTTGATTATTTCCATATTTATTTTGTTGGCCTGTTTAATTTAACTTAGGCATATTTTTCTTTTTACTGCTTTAGCATGTATTTTTATATATTTCTCATACATAAGTACATCGGGTATAGATTAATGCCTTTATGCATCTTAATTTTTTAAAAAACTGAATTCTAGGTTAGGTGGGAAGTAGCAGTTTATGTCATGATTTTCAGTCGGGGTTCAGATTCATGAAACATCGAATTATGAGTTGAGCGTTTACAATCATAACTTTATGATTAAACACAAAACACCCTCAATTCCAAAAGGCAACTCTGCCACACGATGTTTTCATGAGAGGATGGTGACACCACATAGGACTTGTCTGGTTGGACTAAACTTTGCTTGTTTGATTATTTCCCTATTTATTTTGTTGGCCTGTTTAATTTAACTTAGGCATATTTTTCTTTTTACTGCTTTAGCATGTATTTTTATATATTTCTCATGCCTAAGTACATCGGGTATAGATTAATGCCTTTATGCATCTTAATTTTTGAATAAACCGAATTCTAGGTTAGGTGGGAAGTAGCAGTTTGTCTCATGACTTTCAGTCGGGGTTCAGATTCATGAAACATCAAACTATGAGTTGAGCGTTTACTTGATAATGATGGTCACACTATGCCCCAACCATTTCTTGTAAACCCTTATACTGCCTTCATGAAAGGTGGTCACTAGATAGATCATAAACCATTTTGAGATAAGATAGTGAACTTACCCCTCATTTAATAACCTAGAACCTGCCTTTAGGGTATGGACTACTTAATAATTCATTTTGCATTAGGGCAAACTTGATTAAAATCTTGAACTCTGCAAGGTTTTTGAGGTAAGACCATGACTTCCATAACTTTCTTTGAGTATGGGGAAAGATCTAAGATGATGCAATTTGTTGAAGAGGATTGCCTAAGGATCGAGGTCGGGGAACTATCACACATGACTAAAGTATATTACTCCATAGATAATATAAAGAAGCTTCTGTCAGTCTTAGGGTATATGGATGAGACTTTGTTTGAGAGGAAGTATGAGAGAATTGCCCACCTAATAAGGATCTCAGTTCAGATTTCAGCAAGTCAATACATTTTTGGAGTCTAGGTTATATATGTTTCACCTTCAGAGATATTGACATGATCCTTACCATTGAAAAGTATGCCTATATTTTAAACTTCACAAATGACCCTCACAAACTATATTTCAAATAAAAAATTAAGAACAAAATTGTTGAGGTTGCAAAATTAATGCATATAGACCAAGTTGATCAATATAGGGCGTCTAATGGAGGATTTTAGTGGAAGCTGATTGAGAATAAGTTGAAGACAGATAAAAAGACAATGGAAAGCTAGGAGAAGAGAAATACCAAGTAGTTGTTTCCACCATCTTTGAGTTAGTTTTGTTTCCTTCAGAAGCGTTAGGATCATTAGTATTGATGTTGTCAATGCCTTCGTTGAGTATGAATGGACAAAGAATAACCTCATTTCAATTATGCTAGCTGAAACTCTCTTATCCTTAAACCATTATAGACTGAATGGAAAGAGAGCAATATGGTGTTGTGTTCCTCTACTATTTATATGGATAGTCAATCACTTAAAGATATCCAAAGAAGTTTTCGAAAAAAAAAATTATGGTTCAATATTGGGCTGATTTTAAATGAATAGTGGAACGACCTAGATGAGAAGGCATGAGTGAAAAAATACCAAGCACTCTATCATAGTAATTTCAGGTGGATAGCTCATTGGGTGAACAATTCGTCTTATCTTATGAGTTGTGGTGATAAAATATGGGTCCGATGACTGGTTTAACCGCTTATATCAGCTAATCATCCTCCCTGGTAGCTAGGCAATTTGGTATTAGTTTGTTTAAATAGGCTAATTTTTTAGTTGAGCTAGACGTCATCAGATGTAATTAGGGTAGCTTGTTTTAGTTTACATAGAGGAACAGTAAAAAAAATCATCAACCAAGCCTAATTACTTAATATGAAGGAGTGTTGAATTATCCATAGTGCTCGGAAGCACGAGAATGCAAAGCCAAAATTCAGTCAAGGAGGGATCATCCACCACAACGGAAACTAAGAGAAAAGGGTAAATAATGTTACTTGTAACCAACTGATTGGCTATAAGATATATTAAACTAACAAGAATACCATAAAAGAGACTGGTTAGGTAACTCCTATGCCTATAATCAATCCTCGCCGTGTCCTGTGAGCCACGGGCTAAGCTTAATGTTAATGGAAACCTGATTTATAATTAAATCACCTTCTTATATGGCGAGGCCACATCAAATTAGAGAATGTTCAATGGTTGTTTTCTTCGAGGCTCCGTTTGATTTTGTGTTTAAAATTATGTTTTAGTGTGTTTTAAAATTATATTTGACTTGAAAAGGTATTAAATTGTTTGTTTTTAATAGATTTTGATGATTTTAATACGTTGATGTTAAAAATAAATAAAAATAAAAAATTATTATAATGTATTTTTAAACTACAGAAACACTCTTAAAAACACAATGAATCGTAATAACAAACATTACTCCAAAGATATTAGGGAGTGTAGTAGCAGTTACTTTTTAATATTCTTTTCATTTAGAAATGCATCAAAATAATATATATTTTTTATTTTTTAAAATTTATTATTAATATCAGCACATAAAAAAAAGTAAAAATATATAAAAAATAATTTTAAACAAAAATAATTTTTGATACCGAACAATGTCTTCCATGACCCACGGTGGCATAAATTTCAAAGTAAAATCATCTTTTTTTTTTCTTTTCTTTTTTAGTTCCACGACACTGTAAATTTACAATAATTGTAAATTGACAATAATAGGCTTGGACGTTGGATTAATTGGATAATTTCTTTTGTAGTTTTGCACTCATGGAATATTTCTGGAGCCCACAATTTTTTTCTTAACTTCTCTCCCATTGTGTCCACACATAGCAATTGGCGGACAGCCACCCCTTTAATCTTTTGTAGCACCAATCTATCGTCGCCAAACCACTTCAGTCTCTTTCTCCTTTTCAAATCGATAT
Source organism: Populus tomentosa (assembly GCA_018804465.1). Lineage (NCBI taxonomy): Eukaryota > Viridiplantae > Streptophyta > Magnoliopsida > Malpighiales > Salicaceae > Populus > Populus tomentosa. The sequence goes on along the minus strand of CM031979.1, from coordinate 1,252,107 downwards.
ATATATATATATATATATATATATATATATATATATATATATATAATTGTGTTTAAGTTGGAAAGATATTAATTTAATATTTTTAATTTATTTTAATATTTTGATGTATTAATATAAAAATAAAAAATTAATTTTTAGTTTAATATATATATATATATATATATATATATATATATATATATATATGTAAAGCACAGCATGAAATATTAAAAAAATCACAATTATATATAAAAAATGCCATTCCGTAGGAATTCAAACCCAATGATGACTATAACAGCGAAGGATAAGGAATGACTGGTGATTAAAGCCGTGATAAAAATTGTATTTTTAAAAATTTTAATTTAAAAATTTTTTTTATTTTAAATTATATTTTTTTTATTTTAAAATTTTTTTGATGTACTATATTAAAATAATTGAAAAAATAAAAAATTTTATTTTAATATATTTTTAAATAAAAAATATTTTAAATCATTATAGTTACCATATTTCTGAACACTCTATTAATATTTTATAAATCACATGGTGCACATGCCATGTGCTGGGGGTGAGCGTGAATGGAGTATAATTGATCACCAAACTAATGTACCTTTATTATAAAGCGGTGTTCATAAATATAATTAAGTGAAGGAGGTTGATATTTCCAACACAATTTTTAATGTTTTGTAAATTTCCCCTATTTAATTTTTATTTATAACCGATCAAGTTAGATATATCTAATTAGATTAAATATTTTATTAATATTATATATACTTACAAGTTAAGTTTATATTACTAATTTTTATAAATTAAATTTAATTAGAACTAAGATTTATGCTCAATAAATTAGCTTAAAAGCTGTTATAAGTTTTAACAAATAATTTAGACTTAATACATCTACTGAATCAATTAACAAAAATGAAATAATCAATTGTGAAAAAATATAAATAAATAATAACAAGACATATAACAACAAATATTTAAGTTTATTGTTATAGAATATATATTTTAGGTTGAGTTTCCTTACTTGTAATATCTATTTTTTAGATTGTTTTACTAGTTATCTATATAATATCTACATAATTTGACTTTAATAGGCTGGGTCAAGTTAGATAATATAAATATTATAAATAGGTTGGTATTTTTTTAAACACCCCCTATTTTATATATATATTTTTTTCATGCTATAGATACTTCGAACCATTTTATACATAGAATGATTTTTTATTTTCAATAGTTTTAAGAAACAATCCTTTATATTAACCTAATACATTAAGAAAAATATTTTTTTTTTAATGTATGAGGTTAACCTTTGAATTGATTAACAAAATAGAAGGTGAGATGTGCACATCAAAACCATCTGTTGGGTCAGCAGCGACGATGTTTACGATGGCTACATCAAGTTTCTACTCTCAAGTCCACATTTCCTCATCTTATTGGTCTAAAAATGAAAGGACAAACTAAATTAAGGCCTCTCATGTCTCCAGCTGCTTATGATGTAACCATGCATTTATCTTAATTAAATTAGGCCGCCGCCCCCTCCCTCCCCCACCTCTATATATGTACTCTCCATATTTCAATCTTCTCATCGGATCAAAGCATACACAAAACAATGGTAGAAACGGTATGATATATATTTGTGTGTGTTGATTTTATCTTTTAATGCATCCTCTTCGTCTTTTTCTTCTTTTTACGCGGAGGTCTTTTGTACAAGTTCTTGATATATAATCACTACAGCGGATTCTTCTAATCTTTCTGTCTATAAATTTATCGTGAGATTTTCTTTGTTTTCTATTGGGATTAATGATCATGGTGAGGTCCTATATAAAATGTATACACTAACTACGTACTACTGTTACAGAAAGTCACAACGATGGTGATTAAGGTGGTTGACCTTGGATGCGAAAAATGCCACAAGAAAATCAAGAGAGTACTGTGTGCTATCCCTCGTGAGTCTTTCTATTTTATCTTTAAGAACAGTGCTAGGTTTGAGTTGTTTTTATTACCAAAGGAAGTGACTAAGTTTTGTGGATTTGATGATGTTAATTAATGAACAAGAGAAATCCAGAACCAGACATATGACAAGAAGGAAAACACAGTGACAATCACCGTGGTGTGTTGCTGTCCTGAAAAGATCAAGAAAAAAATATACAGCAAAGGAGGTCGAACTGTCAAGTGCGTTGAGATCAAGCCGCCTCCGAAGGAAAAACAAAAACAAGATTCAGAACAAGAAAAAAAAACCCCAGAAGAAAAACCACCACCACCTCCACCACCACCATGTGCATGTTGTGAAAAATGCCGCCGGGGACCATGTTGTCATCACTTTTGTATGGCAACAGTACCTCCATATTGTTATGTACCTTGTAGAAGGTCAGAGTGTGATATATGGGGAGATGGATGTTGTAGTTGCCGAAGTAGAGGTTACTATGTGTGCAGAAGTGTAAATGTTTACGAAGACTACCCCCCAACATGCAAAATCATGTAAAGGGAAATCAAGTTCGGAAGACCGATGGTTTGAGTCAACGTCCAGCATCAACCATTGGATTCAAATCCAGTGGTCATGATGCATGGGCCTTTGTGTTGTCGTGTTTATAATATCATCCCTTTTGTGATGATGCAAGGCTTTTTACGTGTTTATAGTCCTAGGATTTTGTCCCTCTGGATGTTTTCTACCAAAGTGCTATTATTTGTTTCAAAAAACCCGTCTCCATCAATTCTCCCGTCATTTTTTGCCGGATGAAATGCCCAGAAACAACATCATTCGAGCGTACTTTGGCAAAAGATGGTTTTCTTGTAATATATATATTTTTTAAATATAATTAAATAATATTTTTTTTAACAATAAAATTATTCTTGATATAAAATATTAAAAATATCTTAAAACACATGAAAAAACTATTTTTTTTAAATAAAAAAAATGTGCTAAAAGTTGATGTTTGAAATGCACACATGATTGTGGTGCGACTCGTGTTTTCAAATAAAATATTATTAAAATATATTTTTGATTTAAAAACATATATTGCACTGCAATGATACCCATGTAACCCTCCAGACTCAAAATAATAAAATAAAAACCCAAAACCTCACTTCTATAATTCCATTAAAAAGAGCCAAACTAGCTATCCATCCAAAATATAATAAAATAAAAACCCCAAATAGATCTTAATCATTTTTCAAACAAAGTCTTCAAGGAGAAACTCTTTTCACTATCTTGAATCTTCAAGCCAATTACGCAAAAAATTCAAGTTGGGGTTTCAATTTGCTTCCCTGTGGACACAGTCAGTAAGCAACATGTTTCACGGGACGTCTAAAGACTGGCTATGGTATTATCCCAATGCAAATTTGTTAATTAATTGATAATATATTTTTTATTCCATAAAACCTTATAAATAAACTCATATAATTTATAAGATTTTACGTAGAGAGACCATCTTATGTGATTAGACAATAAGGCCAACAAGGTTGGTGAGATGTATAAATATTATTGTAGGGTTATGTAAGTACTTAATTACAATTATTGCAAAGAAAAGCAAAAGGTTTCATTTTCCATGGTGATGCACATGTTGTGTGATAAATGGGAAGACGGATTAGAATAATTTGGAGGCTTGATTTATTGGTTAGCCAACTTTTTTTCTATTTGTTTTTTATTTTAAAATTGTCTAAAAAATAAATATGAGCTCAAGAAGATTTTTTGTTCCGGATTGATTTCGGGTTTTAGGATAGTTTTTTGAAGGCATAAATAAATTTATTAAGATGTCTAAGGTATTTTCAAAGTATTTTGGGTTAAAAAATAGTTTGTTGTCTTCGTTGTTTTCATATCTTACAAAATTGAAGTATCTAAGAAAAAAAATCTTCCAAAAAGAAAGGAAGCATGTTGTCTCAATAAATAACAAAATAAATAAGAAAAAGCTTACAGTGGTTGTCGCACCTTTGTGGTGGAGCGGCAACCCTCAATTGATTTCAGGTTTTTGTTTTTGTTTTTGTGAATAAGCGAGTCGCCATCTAGTATTATGGTCACTAGAAAACCTTACTGGTCTTTTAGAGATTCTAAAGTAAGGGACTGGTTATATAAATGGAAGGTTTTAACACCTCTAGTATGCCCTACCTAAGGTAAGCTGCTTGGTGTTTAGTTTGCCTTATAATTGCTATGGTGTTGTGTTTTCTAATCTAGAAACAAGAACCCTTGGCCAATATAGATCATACCCTTAGATATGTCTACAGAGTGTCAAGAAGAAACGATGCAAATCTCTTGAAATCTGTGTTTGATTTGAACTAAATTTATAACCTATGAATTAAAAGACAACTAAGATAGAAATCTAAGGAGTTTCAATGTGCTTAAGAACTCATTTTCCCCTTAGTATTTCAAGTGTTCGCGACTCGTAAATTGCAATGAAGAGGAACAAGAAAACTAAGTTGGAAATCTAAGAAAATTCAAGGTGCTTTAAAAGCCCATTTTTTTCCTTCTAAACCGTGGAGTCAAAAATTGAAATGTTCACAATTATAATCGAGGCTTGTTTCAAGGATGTTTGATTAAATAAATAATCATGACTTATTATTCCTAGAAAACTATATTGGATATTAACCATGTCGCATCCGACATCGCAGCGACCAATTAAAAAATTATCTTGGAAAGAACGGATTTCTGGCATCCTGTTCTTTGATGGGGAATGATCTTGTTAAGGAGTCGCCACCTAGTATTATGGTCACTAGGAACCCTAACTGGTCAACAGAGATTCTATGGTTCGGGACTACGTAAAAGGGAAGATATTATCACCCCTTAAACGTCTTGCCTAAGGCAGGCTGCATTGCTAGTTTCGTCTTAAATTGCTAAATGTTATTCTCCTTTTTCCCTTTTTTTATTCTTCTTTTCATGTTCCTGACTCTAGCGTCAGTGAACAATTCCTACGAATATTTCCAACTCTGGCGTTGGTAAATATCGCACAAATCCAAAAAATACGATACTCCTGACTCTAGTGTCAGTGAATATTTTTGCAAAAAATGAATTTGAAGAAATTTTCTATATCATTTCAGTTCTCCTTTTTCCCCTTTTTTTAATTCTTTTTTTCATGTTCCTGAATCTAGCGTTAGTGAACAATTCCTATGAATATTTCCAACTCTGGCGTTGGTAAATATTGTACAAATCCAAAAAATACGATACTCCTGACTCTAGCGCCAGTGAATATTTTCGCAAAAAATGAATTTGAAGAAGAAATTTTCTATGTCATTTTTTGTGGTCATCCTTTATTATTATTTGCCCTTTATAGATGGAAGTTAAAAAAAAAAACAAACATTGCATGACATATTTGCATTTAACAATAATAGTCCACAGATTGAACACATCTACAAAAAATACAAACACAAAGAAAATAAAACAAAGTGCGAGGGACTCACAAATAAATCAACGAAGACCCCAAATATTTTTAGAATTTTCTGTTATCGAAAAGGGGTTCATTTGGTCAAATATCAAATTAGAATTGGCATAAAAATTATGGCCAAGGCATAAAAATTATAGCCAAGTGTTCTGCCAAGCACACCCTTAGCAAACACAATTTGGGTCGGTTAGGCCTAAATCCCAGACCTGGCCCACTCTTTTTTTTTTTTCTTTTTGGGCTGGATCTAGCCCAGCCATACGTGAAAGGTTCACACATGCATGCAACAGTAACCATTTAATTATTTTAGCAAGGAAGGAAGGAAACTTACCTAGGCGTGCGGCTGCTGGAGGCGAAGTCAAGTGAGACTAGGCTAAAAAAAAACAGGTTGAGGGGGGCGGCGGCTAGTATAGGGTTCGCCGCCCCCTTCTTTTTTATGTTTCTCTCTTTTAGGGTTTCTGGTAATGGCCTCCTCTGGGGTCTTTTCTTTTAGGGTTTTTCCTTTTCTTTCATCTCTTCTTCCTTTTTTGCACAAACTAGGATCAATATTTATAGTACAAGAGTCTCATCGCTTGTAAGAAGTAAAGTCTCAATCAAACTCATTCTCTTTTTTTTGAAGTTCGAATTAGAATCAAATTCAAAAGCAGACAACTATCATTATCTTGAAGGTAAGGATTATCTTGAAGATAAGGATAGAATAGCAAAAGCACATTATAGTTTTTAATTTTCACGCAAGTTGACAAATCACACTTTTCATCGAAATAAGTCTCTGATCTTTTAATTTTACATTTTTACCCTGTAAAAATTAAATTAAAAGCCAATGGGCTAAAATTGGGTTACAACAAACCACTTGGGGTTTCTTTATCTAAACATTAACAGCGAATAATAACAAGTTATTCTCAATAATATTTTAGATATTCATCCCTTTGTGATTTCTTTATCCAAACATTAACGGTGAATAATAGATGAATTCTCCAAAAATTAAGATTTTTGTTTTTTTTTTTGAATATTGGTCAACACCCTTTCGAGTTTTACAAACATGTTATAAAATCCAGAATACAAGAAAATAAATTTTTTATGTTTAAGAAATCCATGCTAAACACATTTTTAAAAGAGGAAATTCAATATATATTAGGGTATTGGCCTTATGCATGAAAAGATATATATATATATATATATATATATATATATATATATATATATATATGAGTGTGTGTGTGTGTGTGTGTGTGTGTGTGTGTCACATTGCGTTGAAAACTGGATATTCTAAATATGAGATTTGTATTTTTACAATAAAAGAACATAAAAAAAAACCACGAAATAAATACACAAAAAAAAAATGATATTACTCGTTTTTGTTTTTTAAGGGGCTGGGTCCAGCTCGACCCATATGGTTGGGCTGAACCCAGTAGGCCTAGCTGGGTCACGAGCCCAAACCAGTGACCCGGCTGGGCACAAAGGCATGCATGAGTTTCCTCACAAGTGTCTTGGTTGGTCACTGTTCAAGTGAATTAAATTTCACTTGAACTCTAACACATGCAACTAAGAAATGCATGTAGAAATAGAATAACAAACCTGGAGAAAGATGAAGGAGTTGCAGCGATGTTGAAGGCGTGTTGGCTGGTCTATCCATGTTCTTCTGTTTCCCTTTGTTCTCTATTTACGTCTGTCTCCTACGTTTAGCTCTGTGTCTTTGTCCCTTTTTCTCTATTGGTTTTAGCTTCGGTTTCTCTTCTTTCCCTCTCCTTTGTTCTGCAGATTTTGTTATAGGGAATGAAGCGGAGACCGAAAGGCAGTCTCTGTTGGTTTTGGCTTTTGATAATCTTAAGAAAACTTAATCTTTTCCATTTGATTTCTCTACTTTGTACTCTCTACCTCCTTACTTTCTATTTTCCTTTTCCTTTCTTTCACAGTAATGAAAGGATAAAAGAAAGAAACCCTCTGTTTCCCTCTTATCTGCATTATTTTGTCCTCTCACTGTCTCTTCTTTTTCTTTTTTTTCTGCTCTGTCCCTTTCTTGCTCTTTTTCTCCTGCCTTTTTCCTCCCAGCAGAAGAGGTTTATATAGCCTAATCACAGCTCTTATTAGGAAACAAAAATTACATTAATTCTAGGATGTAATCCCGGGTGATCAAATAAAGCAAAAATAGAAAACTAAAATATTTTGATTCTGATTCTATGATCATTAGTCATTACTTTCCACATTAACACCTCATCCCAGCCATCCGTGTTAGGGATAAAATCCCAGCAATTAGATGATGTTGAGGTTCTTCTCTCCATGTCATTTTGCAACTAGCATAGAGGAGGCACAAAAGCTACTGTCTCCTTTGGATTGAAGCTGGAAAAAAAGAAAAAAAACATGATCTGTAACTCCAAAATCAATCGAGAGAATCATGGAAACCAGCAGGAAGTCACAGATAAAAGGAAAGTAAACAACCAGGATAGCTTTGTAGAGAAAAGGAAAGAATTGCGGGCAGAGAGGCATTGTTCTCACAATGCAAATGGACAGTGTTATGTTAATTATATTTTCATGAAGGGGCTGTGCGGTTTGTGCAGAACAAAGGGTAGTACAGAGTCGTCTTGTTTAAAAATAAGAGCAAAACGTGATTAACTCCCTTATTTTCCTTTTCTGATCTAATCCCCATTCTACAATTTCTTCATCCGGCAAAATTTCTTCTAATTTTATCTTCAATCAACTCCTTTATTTTAGCACCTTTTCCATTTAGTCCTTGGTCCAAAAAAGAGGCTTCAAATTGGCTTGCATTTAGTCTTTAAACTTTAAGCATCTTGCAAATGTGTCCCTGCAAACTCGAGCAAAAATCCTTCTCACGGTAGGATTCCCTGCTTTCACACTAGATATTCAAATAGGAATATGTTGAGCATCTAATGTCAAAATCATACGATTCAAAAACCAAATTGATCTACACGTACAGAACTATAAATTTCATGAGGATCCAAAGTGAGATAAAAAAATTTTGAAGAATAGAATTGCAATCAAACTCGGGTTGGAACCCTTCTCATAGCAGGATTTGGTGCTTTCACACTAGATATTCAAACGAGAATATCTTGAGCTTCTGATATCAAAATCAAGTGATTAAAAATCCCAAATTCATCTACGTGTTTAAGATTATAAATTTTATGAAGGATCCGAAGTGAGATAAAATCGTTTTAAAGAACAGATTATAGCAGCAATCTGGTTTGTCAAAAAGGGTCTCCTAATCTAATTCAGAAACTGACAAAGCCAAGCATCCTGATATGACTGAAAGTATGACCTAAGAACAGTGAACAACAAAATTTGTGACAAAAATAGAGTCTTTAGTGCAAAACTCAGGTCAGGATCCTTCTCACGACAGAATTCTCTACTTTCTCATTAGATATTCACATAGGAATATCTTGAGCTTCTAATATCAAAATCAGGAGATTCAAAACCTAAATTCATCTACGCGTATAGGTCTACAACTTTCATAAAGGGTTCAAAGTGAGATAAATTTGTTTTGAAGAAATGAATTGCAACCAAACTCGACTGGAAACCTTCTTACTGCAAGATTCTCTGCTTTCACATTAAATATTCAAATGGGAATATCTTAGGCTTCTGGTATCAAAAATAAGTAATTCAAAAGCCCAAATTCATCAATACATATAGGACTATAACTCCCATGCAGGGTTTATTATGAGATAAAATCATTTTAAAGAACAAAATTGCATCAAAACTCGGCTAGAAACCGTCACGCGGCAAGATTCTCTACTTTCAAGCTATATTTCAAAAGAAAATATCTTGAGCTTTTATTATCAAAATCAGGCGATTCAAAATTCCAAATTCATCTACACTTGTATAACTACAACTTTCATGAAGGATCCAAAATGAGATAAATTTGTTTTGAAGAGTAGATATGGCCGCAACCTGGGTGATCAAAAGGATTTCCTGATTTGATTCAGAAACTACCAATGTCGAGCATCCCAAATCTGACTGACGCTTTGACTTAAGGATAGTGAACAACAAAATTATGATGGAAGCAGAGTCTTTAGTGCAAAACTCGGGTCAGAATCCTTCTCGCGGTAGAATTCTCTACATTCTCATTAGATATGCACCTGGGAATATCTTGAGCTTCTAATATCAAAATTAGAAGATCCAAAAACCTAAATTCATCTACACATACAGGTATACAACTTTGATGAAGGGTTCAAAGTGAGATAAATTTGTTTTGAAGAATAGAATCTGGCCATAACCTGGTTGTCAAAAGAATTTCCTGATCTGATTCAAGAAACTGACAATGCCGAGAATCCCAATCTGACTGAGAGTCTGCCATAAGAACACTAAGCCCTATGACCTAAGAAAGGTGTAGGTCAATTCTTCAACATGTCATGAGTGACTTAATATAATTGGGATGGTCAGATATTGTATAAAACTAAGTCAGAATCAGAGCCTAAGTCAGAACAAAAAATTATGACAGCTGCATAATCAGTTTTTTTTTAGTGAAAATTCTGAGGGAGTTATCCAAACCTAAAGACCAGGTAAAAAAGGGATGAGTTTATCATCACGAAGACTCCTACCTAATCTAAGAATCCTGATGATTTCAGCAATGAAGGGGAAGGATAAAAAGAGTACAAAACAGCTGAAATAAGGTTTGAAAAACATTTCTTTCTTCTCTACTTTTATCAATTCCTCAATAGTCATGAACTAAACTCCTGCATTTGGTTCAAGACAGGTATACACCATCTTCAGCACGTGGGGTCCAAAAATGAGTAACAACATTGGCTTAGTGCTTATTTTTAAAAAAACATTAATTTTATTGCTTTGAAAAAATTAAAATCTTGAGGAAATTAGTGAGGCAAAAAGAATGGATTTTGTTAATTGTTGTTTATCACTAGACTTTTTGGGATTATTTTTCCTTCATAATTCTTTCACTTTTATTTTAGTTATTTTGGTTTGAAATTTTTATATTTTGATCCAAAACTTTATTTTCTTCATTTTTCAATTTCTAAGTTTAAGAGAAAAGAAAAGGTCGCTAGAAAATGATGAAGGAGAGTGAAAGTTCTCGATAAACCACATTCTAACAAAAAAAAAACAATTTTGATGACATTGGGTTTCAATCAATGAGATGAGTTCTATTGAGGTGTTTTTAATATTTGTTTTGCTATAAAAAGTAGAGCGATGTTAAATAAATAAATAATAGCTTGCTAAAAAAAAGTTACTAAACCTATTCGAGTTTATAATCTAGGTTATGACACTACCAGAAATTCGCTTAAAACCAACAAAATTACCGACAGAATAATTTTGTTGGTAATATGCAGTCATAATTATCGATGGAAGCTTTTTTGTTTGTAATCCGGTTGGTATATACCGACAGAATACTTCGGTCGGTATATACCGAAGGAATTACAAATGAAATAGTAAAAAAAAAAGAGCAGTTCACTGACGTGGAAGTTTTTGTGAGTGATTTTACCGACAGAATCATTGAGGGATTCAAACCTAGATCTCCGTACAATGACGTGACCAATTCACCGTCAGAAATGCCGACGAAGTCACCGATAGAATGAGTTCCAGTGATTCCCCGACAAAAGTGAATGTATCACCACTCTACCGACCTCCTCCTCCGCTACTTCTCTTTCTTCTTCCCCATCCCAACTCTCCCCTCCCAAACTGCAAACAACCAGCCCCCCCAAAAAAAATCTTCCTATTCTCAGTATAAGTCATATTTCTTTAAGTTTTGTGGTCACATCATCCGTGTTCTGATTTATTATGAATTTTATAATTTTTTGTATGTAAATCTATCTTTTTTAATTTTAACATTTAAATGTCAATTTTATTGTTTTTTTAGTGTATGTATTTTGTTAGTATATGCACATGTTTTATTGTTATTTTTCAAACAAACTTGTAGTATATGAATGTATAATTCTGTACTTGTTATGGTTTATTTTAGATTTTATAAATTTGTATGTTTTTGTAAATTGTTGAAACTTTGTTGAATTATCGAATTACATGTATTGTGATGAAATAATTAATAGCTTGTTTAACGAGTCCGTTTTAATTTTTATCAATGCTATTGCGGAGTTGTAATTTCTGTAAATTTATATGTATAAATTTGTATGGACGTTGATAATTGATAATGAATATTTAATATTTATGAGAAGTTGTAATTAGTTTGTTAGATAATCTCAAGGTAAACCAATATTTTTGCAAATTTATTTACCTAATATAGTTAATTAATACATGTTGTCATCATAATTTTATAGAGGTTTGATAGAAGTCATGGATTATTGTTCATGGATGTATCGAGATTCACACCAAGGATTGCGGAGGATAGATTTTTTTTAACGGGGTTAAGGGTTTTATTAATTTTGCAACATATATTCCCAGAGATTTTACTGGAGGCAATATTAGGTGTTCATACAGGAAGTGTCAAAATAAAAAGTATCTACATCTAGATGTTGTAATTATGCATCTTCTACACAAAGAGTTTATGGAGAATTACTGGTGTTGGTATGCATATGGAGAGTATTTGTTCGTAATAAGAGCATGAGAGAAATGGTGGTTGGGTCAACTTCTAGTGCTAGCAACGTGCTAGTAATGGAATATGGTTATAGATGCAATGAGAATGAATCAATGTAATGCCAGTCAATGTCCAATCGTAGAAGAAGAACCTAATGCAAATGCAGCTAGGTTTTTTGATTTGTTGAAAGATTTTGGCATTGAACCATATCGAGTTGCTCTTTGATTGACTTGGAAGATAATTCAAATTTTTGTATTTTCGATGATAGTCTTGTTGATGTTGACGCAGAGGAGTTGAATGTTGTTTTGAGCTCTAGCAAACATGCAAATGTCGATGAAGATGATGATAATATTCATATTGAAGATTGCAACAAAAGTGATGATTATTCAATTAACGATGAAAAACAAGAAAATTTTGACTAACTATCAGAATGAAGCAATGTGTAAAACATTTATTTTCATGTAATATATATTATGGATGATATATTTTGTAACACAAAATATTTATTTTATAAGTTTATATTGTTTAAGAATTGTTGTTATTGTGTTTGTATGATGAACAGTTTGTAATTTAAGTGTTTACAAGAAGGTAAATAGGCAATACGAACATAATCTTTCTTGCACGGTGCACTATCCCCGATGTCCATACCAACGGACTCCCGTTCATCAGCATTTCACAGAAAGTTGAAAAATATTTACTAGAAATGCCATAATTAACGACGACGTTCAGACAGATATAGTCCGTCGGCAGTTCATAATCACTGACAAAATCACCGATGGATGGTGCGAATTCCAAAGGGCAGGGTATTAAATGCTTCTTTGACCGCATGCAGTTACCGACGGAATTACCAACGGATTGCGAAAAATATGGAAGGTAATTAAAAATTCTAGTGCAAAATTTAAAATTTACCGAAAATTTTTGAAATATCACCAATGGAATAATTAAAATTAATATTATTTAAATGTCCGTAGGTGAATCCATCAGTAAAACTGCACTATAAATCCCAACGACTGCCCCTTTTATTTTCATTTTTTCATCTACTCTGTAATCGATCTTTCATTTTCATTTTTTTTCCCTCTCATTTCCTTCAAATCTTTTGTTTGTTTTGCTTGTAATCTCTACTTGAATCTTCAGTAAATTAAAAGGTATGTATTTCCTCTACCTCATTTTACTTCAAGATTCTTTTTCTTTGTTTTAGCTATTGTTATTTTTGTTATGTTTTTTGTTATGTTGTATTTTTATAATGCAGATAAAGTCTTGAAATAAACACATTATTAAGGTAAGCATTTTTCATTCCTAAAGTCTATAGTTTTTTTTTTAATTTATTCAATATATTTCATTGTTTGTATTGCCATAATAATTGAATAATTTGTTGAATTTTAATTGTTATTGTTGAATTTACCTTGTAATTAGTAATTGAATGTGTAGGAATAAATTTAATTATTCTCTCTCAATTTTACTCTATTATTGTATGCATAGTTTTGAAACCCAACCCGGTCATCGACCCTGTTAAGTGATCGGGTCAAGGGTCAGAATGGTTGACCCAGGTCAACCCAAAAAAAAACCTACAAAAAAAATACATAACTAGTTACAAATTACAATGCAACACTTACATAAACCAAATTTAAATTATAAACCAACAACATAAATTTAGTTCAATATCCAAAACACAAACCAAATATAAATTTTAAAATATTTAAAACAAAACATCCAACAACATAAATTCTAAATCAACAACACATTCACTTATGTTGAATTAACACATTAAGTTCTTCTGTGTCCATAGAAGAAAATTTTGGATCAAATGTCGATGGAATGGAGCCAATCTCATCAACACCTAATAAATCATCAGCATGCTCCTTTGAAACTTCATCGTCACAATCATCTTCAATATCATTAACATTTATGACATCTACATTTCAAATACAATTAAGAAATAAATATTATATGTTAAACAAAACTTTATTTTAAATAATATTTATCACTAAATAATTAATCATTAATTACCATAATCTAAAGTATCGTGTATGGTCATAGTTGATAGAGCTTGGTGAAAACTCTATACTTCTTCCGTTGTCAAGATTGACGAGTCATCTTCGACTACCCAATTTTCAATGTCACAAATTGTCTTAACATTAATTGGATCATAATTTCGCCCTTTCCAATAATTCCTATATATTAAAAGTGAAGGCAAACATAATATAAGTATTAATAATGCTACTAAACAAGATAAAATAATATTTAAGGAATTAGAGAAAAGAAAAATACTTTTGTTTCAATCTTAGATTGCAGTAGACGTAAACAAGGTCATTAAGCCTTTGGTGCTCCAATCTGTTTCTCTTCTTGGAATGAATATGCTCAAACATACTCTAATTTCTTTCACATCCCGAAGAACTACAAGTTTGACTTAACACTCGTATAGCTAGCTGTTGTAGATTTGTAGCGCTGGTTCCATATGTCATCCACCATTCATCTATACAAAAAATAATAAGTAAAAGTGTAAAACTATGTCAAATAATATTTTTAAATATAAAAATTATATACCTAGAGGCATAAGGATGCGATTATTTATTGCGGACGCTCGACCAAAGTCATGTTTAGCATTCCTAAAAAACTTCATCTCACTTGTAATCTTACTTTGCAATGGTAGATTTCCATGTGCATACTTCTCAAAAACATCTAGAAGTCCAGAAATGGTGCTCATATGTTTATCCATTATATTTGCATTATATTGAAATCGAGGATTCAACCAAAATGCCGCTGCATAAAGATTTCTATAAAGTTGTCCATCCCACCAATTATTGATAATGTCTATGAAAGGTTTCACTCTAGCCTTTCTCTTTTGAAATCTCCTCATCATTTCTTCTTTTGGATGATAAATAGCATCATACAAACATCTCATCGAAGGTCTGTCATCACCATCAACCATTCGTAGAACTCGAACTAAAGGTTCACTCATTCGTACAATTATTGCACATTCTTCCCAAAACAAAGAGTCTAGCACACTCTCAACAAACTTTTTTTCCTTTGATATCTTTAGCATAAACAGATGAGACCCATTCCCTAGATGTCACCATAGCTCTCAACTCATCTTTATAAGCTAAAATGCTTTGCAATGCAATGAAATTGGTAGCAAAACGAGTAGGAGCTGGACGAAGTATTTCTTTTCCTCCAATGAACTTCCTCATTAAATACAATGGATAACAATGATTATAAATGAACTTTGTAATGCCAGAAGCATGCTCAACAACACAACAAACTGACTGCAATTCACAAATGTCCTGGAGTATGAGGTTGATGCAATGAGCAGCACAAGGAAACCAAAATATTGAAGGAAATTCTTCTATCAATAACCTGCCAGCAGCAACATAATTTGCAGCATTATCAGTCACCATATGCATAATTTTTTCTACCCCAACATACAAAACAACCTCTCTAAACAACTGATACAACAATCTAGCAGTTTTTGAGACATCTGATACATCCATAGTTTTCAAAAAAACTATTCCTTTAGGACAATATACTAAGAAGTTAATTAAAGTCCTCCTCTTCTGATCTGTCCATCCATCAGCCATTAATATGCAACCAGTCTTCTTCCAAATCTCTCGATAACTCTCAATATAAATCTTCACTTCATCAACCTTTTTTGCCAAGTAATAACCATGGATAGCATGCAAGTTTGGTCCTTTATAACTAGGACCCATGGTTGTTACAGCATCTATGGCATGCTGATAATACACAGAGTTAACAACATTAAATGGCACACATACATCAAACATCCACTTCGCTAAAGCAAGATCACACCGTTCAACTGCTTCTTTCCTTTGCCAACAATTTTGAAGAGACTTTTGAGCACCGGGAGTTGTTCTCGGCATGAAAAATGTCCCTAATGTTGCAGATTTCTTTTGCTTTCCATAACTTGTAGTTGATTATTTTACAGTGCTGGTGCTTTGAATCTTTTTCTTTTTTGCAACCTTCGATGGTAACATATGTTTTTTAGTATTGACATCCTTATCATCATCATCATCACCATCATCATCATCATCTAATTGCCTAATCATCATATCTTCATGCTCCCTTTGTTGTGCATTAAATGGATTGAAATCTGCTTGCATTTCTCTAACTCTTTTTTTTTTTTCAACATTTCCTTTAAGGTTCAAAAGCATTTGATGTCGAACATCAAGAGGACATTTGCGACATTGATCAACTTCTCCTTTAGCTCCAGCTAAATGTTACTTAAATCAATTAATGCCACCACTCGCAAATACTTTAGCACAATATAAACATACTAATTTAGTTTTTTTACATCCAACACTAAGTTCAGGAGCTTCTCTACAATTACCCCATGCCAAATCTGTTCTTCCTCTACTACTACTTGACATGGAAATTGAAGGTTGAGATGATTGGGCCGTTGAAGGATCACTACTTGGAATACTACCATCATGTGAAGACATTTTAAGGACCTAGCATAATTTATAAGATATCACTGGAAAATTCTTTCAACCAGATTATTAATTACTACCATAATTAAAGTTTCAATTCATTTCTATAACAAAATTCTGATTTAATTTGAAAGTTATTTATAATTAAATACGTTGAATTAATTTATGTTAAAATAGGTAGAGAGCATTAATAAGATAGGCAAGATTATTTCACTTCCAATTCTTTTAACAGTAGTGAAAAATCAGTCTCGGTTGAAAAAGAAAGCCTACGCTTCTATAACCATGTGAACACATACACATACACTTACAGTTGCAAGTCCAAATTCAGCTTAAGCAGAACAATAACAAAATTAATAGCAAATTGGTGAGCATTAACAGAAGCAGAAGCAAACAAACAGGGACATCAAATTCAACTTAAGCAGAACAATAACAAAATTAACAGCAAATTGGTGAGCATTAATAGAAGCAGAAGCAAACAAACAGGGAGAACAGAGGGCTAAAGCAATAATAACTAATTGTAGAAGCAGAAAGAACAAAATATTCACAGCAAACGAACAAGTCTTTGACCATTTGAAGTCACAGAAAAATAAAAGAATAGAGAAAATGAGATACATACCCGTGGAGCTACAAGCCTGCCAGTTCAAAGCAAATGGATCAACAAAGGGAAATATCGATGCCACTGTTATAATATAGCAAAGCTATCCTGGAAGTTCAACAGAGGGAAGAAGATTTAAAAGATGTTTCAATTTGAAACAGAGGATAGTGAAAGAAGAAAGAAATAACACTTATCTAACCTTATTTGCATATTTGAAACAGCAATCAAGGATTCAAGAGTCTTCTGCTCCTCTGCTCTTCTTCGCGATTGAAAGTGAAATGGGTTTGAAGATTTCTTGAAATTAATTAGGTCTTCTCACTTCTGCACTGCATTCGTTTCTCTGCTCTTCTTGTTTTGGCCTTTTAATTGTAAAAGGCCAAAACGACGTCGTTTCGGTCATGAGTATATATAAAAAAATAATAATAATAAAACCGGGTCTCAGCCAGGTTTGACCGGTCCGGCCGGGTCCCAGGTCGACCCTCCGGGTTGACCGGGTTTGACCGGGCCAATTCCCAGCCTTATTTTTGCTTAGACCCGGCCCGGCCACAAACCTGGGTCGGCCGGGTCCCGGGTCGACCTGTCGGGCCGGGCCGGGTTTTAAAACACTAATTGCATGATATGATTAATTATGTAATTAGTAATTGACTATGTAGGAGTATTTTATTATGTGATACTAGATGAATTTAGAACTGAGATTTCTTCATTCTTGAAGGCTTTATAAGAGTCAGTGCTTGAAGATATCATCAGTTCTATGTGGTTAGCAAGGGATATGTCTTTCAAATGGATATGATTGTTCGGGCGTCCAGAAAAGGCTACCATATTGAAGAGGTAGTGTTATATATTTCACATTATTGTGGTTTATCATTAAAATCAACATACACTACCTGTAATCACCAGCATGATTGTCTTGAGTTTCGAGATACACATTTCATGCGTGCATGGTAACACATCTTGATTGCTCTTGTCTTCTTGGTTGTGGCGTGAACAACTACAGAGATCAGGAGATGCTTATGCTTACCCTGTTCCATAAGTGTTCCAATGCCCTCTTCATATAGCGTGTGTGTGTGTGTGTATGTATTCTCGTCATTATGCCTGTTGGACAATAGTATTTGTTGAACAGTAAAATTCCAAGTGAATTCTGAATAGGTAGGACATGGCTAGATAAACTCTAGATATTTCCAAAGGTGGTTAACAACACTTATCTAACCTTATTTCCATAAATGTTCCAATGCCCTCTTCGTATAGGGTTACCAACCTCTTTTTATTGTATTGCCTATTTTCTCTGTTAACTGTTTTCCCCCTACTCATCATACATTGGTTCTATTTCATGTATGGTTTTGCTGTTTATTTTCTGTTTTGAAATTTTTAACTGCAGACTACTCTGCATCTGAAATTGCTCAGTGATCCTCAGCCTTGGTTGATTTTGGTTATGAATTTGTCCCAGGTTCCAATTACCTTCGTTGATAGAGTATTTGGGAGTTCAGAGCTAGGAGGTTCTGAAATTGTTGAATATTTGAAAGGCCTTGCATATCTTCTGGTTACAACATAAGAAGCAATGTTGTTTTTATCAACACGATTAGTTTTGTAACACCTAATCTAAGGAGTTCATCGCCTTTCAGCAACACATGACTCATCTCACCGAGAAATACAAGCAACTCTCGGCAAATTATGAACAACTTCGTCAAATGATCATAAACATGGCATCACAGAGTGGTGATACATGTGTGGCTTTTTTTTGACTGTATAACAACCAGCCTCCTTATTCTTCTCCTTCAGCTCTGTCATTGTGCTAATTTAATATAATTTTTTGAAACACATTCAATTTGCATTTAACTTTATTTTTTATGTTTTATAAAATGTATTCGCATAATGGGTTTTTCTTACTATTAATTTATTCTAAATATTTTAAAAAAAAAATTAAAAATATCTATCAACGAATTTACAGACAGAGTGTATTCGTTGGCATTTCACAAAAAATTAAAAAATATTTACTGAAAATGCCATAATATTGTTTCTTTTCTGCTGATATTGTCTCTCTTGATAGGGAATTTTCGTGTCGTTAAGATAAAGCATTATATTTAGCCATTGAATCGTCATATAGCTGATCAGATTCTGAAAATCTAAATCATGTTGCTTTGACTGGTTGTGCTATGATTCACGAGCATCTCTTTAGATAGTCTGCACAATTGAGGCAATTATTCGGTGAGGGAATAGCAAGTACATTGCATTTTCGGGATTGAAATTTAAAGCTATTTAAGATTGGATCAAAATCCATTCCATATGCATGTGTGATCTGACAGAACAAGGCTTGTTTGCTGTTATTATTATTTAGGGTTTTAAAACTCTAAAGTTAGACATAACCATAGAAAAATCTAGTTAGATTTGAATAATATTCTCTAATAAGAAATGAAACACCCCAAGTGTTAAATATAAGAGCTCTAAAAACCAACCAAAATAAGAAACACAAAATAAATAATTAAAATCTGAAAATACATAGAAAAATAACTAAAGTAGTCAAAACAACAACTTTTAGATCTAACGGTTTGTTAAATAAGAAAATAGTTTTCCATAAAAAAACAACCCAGACAACCTCCTAGAAAAATTTAAGTAAGAACTAACATTTGAATCTTCTGTTATTATTATTTTAAGATAGATTGTTCATTTAGATATTTTCTTAGATAATTTTTGTTTTTCAATTTGATCCATCAAATCTTGTGATAATTGTTCCACATCAAAATCCTAATTGAGAAATCAAAATTAAATTAAATTTGCTCTTCAAAAAATCAAATCTTCTCAATTAAATCTAAATTAGACTTTCAAACTTAATTTTCATCAATTAAGCCCCTGATAAAATTAATTTAACTTATTTAAAATATAATTAAGTTCTTTCATTTAATTAAATCCTTCAATTGGATCCAAATTAATTCTTTTGGCCTATAATAAAATCAAATTGGTTTATTAAAAATTTAATCATGTCATTAGACTTAATTATTATGTAAATTCATCTAATAATAATTTAATTTGACATTGAATTTGTATTGTTTCTGTATTTTTAGGTATAATAGGGTACATTTAGATTTTGAATTTCCTCCAAAATCATAGCTAGATTTTTTCTGTTTTTTTTTTTAATTCTTCTCGACTTGTTTTCTTAGCTCTTATTTTATTTTCTGATTTTTATTTTAAAAAATAACCGACGGTGTAAATTGCTGACTTTGATTGCCTTTTCTTTTGTCAATCAAGTGGCCATGGTAGTGTTGGCAGGCCACAACCAATTCATTACACTAATCATTCGGACTATTTTTCCTGCATACAAATCACACCCCTAAAATCATTATATATATATATATATATATATATATATATATATATATATATATAGACACACACACTAAAAAAGAGTGTCTAGAGCTAAGGCATATTAAGGCAGTTGATACCTAACCTTACATGACACATTTTGGAGCCTGTGAGCTGCCATGAACAAAATCGTGAGGCGTGGAAGCCGAGTTGGGCAGAGCCATAGCGGACAATATTCTGCAAGGGAGAGTGAGTCGAGCCTTACATATGGTATTAGAGTCAAGGATGGCTCATTCTTAAGATGAGGGGATTGTAAAATCCCACATTGAAAGAATAGTGTCTAGAGCCAAGGCATATTAAGACAGTTGGTACCTAACCTTGCAGTACAGGTTTTAGAGCCTGTGGGCTGCCAAAAACAAAATCGTGAGGCGTGGAAACCGGGTTGGGCTGAGTCATAGCGAACAATAATCTGCAAGGGGGAGTGTGCTAGGCCTTACAGTCCATAATGCGTAACGAGTAAATATTAATTTTTTTTTATATCAAATCCAAATAAATTAAATTAGATAGTCATGCAAGATCCAAGAGTCTTGAATCTAGGGACTATGCCAAAACCCAAGAGATTTCATCATTATTTTTTAATTTTTTGTTTTTGTAATTGATCATTTAGTTTGATTTACTAGTGATTAAGTTTTGAGTGTTTTTTATTTTTTTCTTTATGAGATTGCTCTTTCTCATTCAATTTTTTTTTGTTATCAAATAAAATTATTAACACTTTACAAGAATAATTAAAGGGTATCTTTTTATGATATTGATAAAAATTTATATTTTTATTAGTCATTGTCAATTTTTTATAATTATATTATTGAATTAATTAAGTTTATTAAACCAAATTCTAAATTTTCATTAATCTTCTAAAAACAATATCGTCATTTTTTTACATTTAAAAAAATTAACATGTCCCGCGACATTGCGAAAACCAAACCGTTTGTTGATGATAATATTAATTCCATATTCTAGAACATCACCAAACTATGTACCAAACAATTGGCAGATAGCCACCCCTTTAATCTTGAGTACGGGGACACATGCCATGTGCTTGGAGCAGGCGTGCATGGAGCATAATTGAACTCACCAAACTAATGTACCTTAGGATAGATACAATTAATACAACCTTTATATTAGCTGTGTTCATAAATATGATTTGATATTTCCAACACCATTTTTAACGTTTTGTAAATTTCACCTATTTAATTTTTATTTATACACCGTGGAGTTAGATATATCTGATTATGTTAAATATTTTATGAATATTATATATATTTACAAGTTAAATTTATATATTGCTAATTTTTATGACTAAATTTAACTAGAACTAAGATTTATGCTCAATAAATTAGCTGAAAACATGTTATAAGTTTTAACAAATAATTTAGATTTAATACATCAAATAAATCAATTAACTAAAATGAAAGAATTAATTGCAAAAAAATATAAATAAATAAATAACAAGACATATAACAACAAATATTTAAATTTATTGTTATAAGATATATATGCTAGGTTGAGTTTTTTGACTCGTGATATTTATTTCTTAGATTTTTTAACTTGCAATTATCTATAATATCCCTATAATATAACCTTAATGGGTTGGTCAAGTTAGATAATATAAAATATTGTAAATGGATTGATTTTTTTAAACATCTTTTTTTTATATTAATTTTTTTTCACAGTATAAATAACCATTTTATACATAGAATGATTTGTTTATTTTAAATAGTTTTAAGAAACAATCCTTTGTATTAACCTAATACATTAAGAAAAATAATTTTTCTTATTGTAATAGGGTAACCTTGGAATTGATTAACAAAATAGAAGGTAAGATGTGCACGTCAAAACCATCTCTTGCTGATGAAAGATTGTTGGGTCAGCAGCGACGATATTTATGACGTCAAGTTTTCACTCCCCCAAGTCCACATTTCCTCATCTTATTGGTCTAAAAATGCAAGGACAACTAAACTAAGGCCTCACGTCTCTCCTGCTTATGATGTAACCATGCATTTATCTTACTTAAATTAAGCCGCCGCCCCGCCCCCCACCTCTATATATATACTCCATATTTCCATCGTCTCATCGGATCAAAGCATACACAAAACCATGGTAGAAACGGTATGACATATATTTGTGTGTGTTATTTTATCTTTTAATGCATCCTCTTAATTTGGCCTTTTCTTCTTTTTACGTGGAGGTCCTATATATGTTACGTACAAGTTCTTGATAATCTCTACAGCGGATTCTTCCATGTCAGAACATGTTTTGAGTTCTTCCAATCTTTCTGTCTATAAATTTATCATGACGACGTTTTTTTATGTTTTCTATTGGGATTAATCATGGTGAGGTCCTATATGAAATGCATGAACTAACTACTATCGTTACAGCAAGTCACAACGATGGTGATTAAGGTTGACCTTGGATGCGAAAAGTGCCACAAGAAAATCAAGAGAGTACTGTGTGCTATCCCTCGTGAGTCTTTCTTTTTTCTCTTTAAAAACAGTGATAGGTTTGAGTTGTTTTTATTACCAAAGGAAGTGACTAAGTTTTGTGGATTGATGATGTTAATTAATGAACAATAGAAATCCAGAACCAGACATATGACAAGAAGAAAAACACAGTGACAATCACTGTGGTGTGTTGCTGTCCTGAAAAGATCAAGACAAAAATATACTGCAAAGGAGGTGAAGCTGTCAAGTGCATTGAGATTCCACCTCCACCTCCACCTACTCCTACTCCTCCACCTACTCCTCCACCTCCACCTCCACCACCACCATGTGCATGTTGTGAAAAATGCCGCCGGGGACCATGTTGTCATCACTTTTGTATGGCAACAGTACCTCCATATTGTTATGTACCTTGTAGAAGGTCAGAGTGTGATATATGGGGAGATGGATGTTGTAGTTGCCGAAGTAGAGGTTACTATGTGTGCAGAAGTGTATATGTTTATGAAGAGTACTATCCCTCGACATGCAAAATCATGTAAAGGGAAAGTTCAGAAGACCGATGGTTTGAGTCAATGCCCAGCATCAACCATGGGATTCAAATCCAGTGGTCATGATGGGCCTTTGTGTTGTTGTGTTTGTAATATCATCCCTTTTGTGATGATGCACGACTTTGTGCCTAGCTAGTATTTTCAAGTCAATGGTCACAGTTTTTCCATTGTTGATGGCTTCTTCCATGTTTGGTCAACAAATATGGGAGGTTTTATTTGTACTATCAGAAAGAAATTTTAACGTGGTTTTTACTATCAGAAAAATGTACTTTTCTAACGAATAAAGGGAGATTGACGTGACAAAGGATGCCCTTATCTTCTTTCACCCAAAAAAATTAAAAACAATGGTATTAATTTATTTGCTTTTATAACCAGTCTTGACACAGAAATTGAGCTTTGTAACCCATTGGAGCCACCAAACTTTATGAATTAATGATGCTGATTTTGACTTAATCTTTTTTTTTTTTTTATGGCACTCTCATCTACTTTAGTTTACTTGAATATTTACTCATGCTAGCTTTGTATGTAAGAAAAAAGTAAGATGTTTGATCATTTTACAGTACATCACGTCTTTTTTTTTCAAAATATTTTTTAATTTTTTAATTTGAATAAAACATTAGATTAATATTTTTAAATGTTTTTTATAGTTTTAATATGCTGATATTATTTTTAAAAAAATATTATTTTAATATATTTTTAATTAAAAAATACTTTTAAAACATGGCAGGTGGCAGTCATCATTGAAATACAATGAAATGATAAAATCAATAGAAATTTAAAGGGATTAAGGCCCATCTCATGAACTTGCCTTCCAGTAGCTTTCAGTGGAAGGAAGCTTCGCCCATACCTAAATATTGTTTTCCAAAGCGTGTTTACCGTAATTCTAATCATGTTTGGAAGTGTTATTATAATTATTTTTTAAAATATTTTTTATTTAATAAAATATATTAATAATATTTTTTATTTTTAAAAAATTAATTTCTAAATCAGTACATCAAAATAATTTAAAAACATCATAAACATATTAATTTAAAAATAAATTAAATTTTTTCAAAAATATTTTTAAAATACAGTGCCGGCTACCCTTAAATAAGCATGGAATCTCAACCAAGTTTAAAAGGAAAGAAAATGCTTTACTGTGACGGTCGCAAGCATAAAATATTTTTTTGACAAGTACGTGAACAAGAAAACTAAAACTACAACGAAAGAGTTTGCAGAGAAGCGCACAAGGAAGCTTTACTGGATAGAGAAAAATAAAGAAGAAGCTCTTGCTGATTTTAACACATGGAGTAGGAAGCCATCTTGGAAGTCTCCATCGCCAATTGAAAAACATTAATTGTCAACAATCAATACTTTCGAGATCTTTAAGAAGGTTCCAAGCTGAAGTTCTTGATGTTATTCCTTGAAAGTAAGAGGTGAAGGCACAATCTCGATATTTAATTAAGGTTCAAGATTTTACTTTGAAAGAAGACTTTGTGGTTACTTGGACGAGAAAGACAAGGAGCCGAGTTGTCTATATATGTCGTTCTTCTCGGCACAAGGGGATCATCTGTGGACATGTAGTAGGGGTTTTTTGAAATATAGTTGTGGTTATTTTTCAAATAGTATTTCATGTCAAAATACATGTCAATAATATTTTTTAATTTTTTAAAAATTATTTTTGACATCAGCACATATGATTTGAAAACACTAAAAACATATTAATTTAAAATTAATAAAAAAATAAAAAAAATTTAAATTTTTTTAAAAGCATTTTTAAAACGCAGAAACAAACATGCCCGTAGTGTGCCTCTGCTCCATAACTTAGCCATTTTTCAAATTACATCTCGATGTATATTAGTCGATGGACAAAGCATGCAGAAAAGATTACAAAATACTATGAAAATACCCGAGTATGTGCAATCTAAGGAGAATAATCGATGTAAGAATATGTGTGTGTGTGTTTGCTAACTACACAGATTAAAGAAGAGGCATGTTTTTGAGATGGGACTTTGCATATCCTGCGCTACAAGAAGTTACGAAAACCTGTGCTGCTGTTAACAAGTCCAGGAGGCAAAAGCACAAGAAAGATGCATGATTATGAGCAATGTGATGATCATGCATGATCATGCATAGTATTTCAAATGCACCAAAGGTGCTCCTAGAAGCTGAAAATTAATGCAGTGTTAATTGGATGGTTAGATCAATTTGTGACTTGTTAAGTAAATACATTGATTGTCTATTTTTATTAAAACAATAGTATTTTGTTGTTTTTTTCTTCTTTTCCTTAATTGAATTTAAATTAATTTAACCAAGTTAATCAAGTTTCATTAAGTTAATATATAATCAATTTATCTAAAAAATCATCTGGAAACAATCTTGAAATTCCAGATTTATAGGATTGACCATGCTAGATATGTTAATGATTTATTTAACAATGTAGTTTAATATGATATTGTGTGATTAAAATTGTTTTTATCCCAATTATAATTTTAAAGATGTTTGTTTAAT
The DNA here is from genome assembly GCA_018804465.1 of Populus tomentosa. Classification (NCBI taxonomy): domain Eukaryota; kingdom Viridiplantae; phylum Streptophyta; class Magnoliopsida; order Malpighiales; family Salicaceae; genus Populus; species Populus tomentosa. Next base: position 1,226,408 of record CM031979.1, on the reverse strand, counting down.
CAATATATACTGTATTTTTATATAAGTCCCACTTCTTAAAATTCTAATTACATAAAAAAAAAAACTATAATTCATTAAAAAAAATATTCAATCTATTTTTTCAAAACAAAAACCCTCAAAAACTAACTTATTGCATACAACCACTTAACCATTGTGGTTACAAGTTGGTTGTTAAAATTATGAGTTAACTAGTAAAATCATAAAGTTAATTCTTAAAATCTTATGATTTTATTTATGATTTTACGAGTCAATATGTATCTAACATGCTAAATCGGACTAAAAACTCAAAACCAGTAAAATCAAACTTAACTCGTGCAAAATTGGTAAACTCGATCTGATTTTATGAGTTACTAAATTTGTGATATGAACCAAGTCAAGTCCAAATTTGGTCTTAAAATATATGTTGACTCGTTTTGCGAGATTGAGCATATATTTCAAACCATATATTGAATAAAACTGAAATTTTACAAGGAAATATTAGATACATGAAAATATATTATGGTAAATTTTCAGGTCAAATGAAGATAGAAAACATAATATTTCAGAGGATCAAAGTTAGCAAACTAATATTGTCAAATATGTCAAATAAGACCTTTGTATATTGTTTGGGACATATCTAGAGCAACCAGTGGAACTTTGCTTCGATTAAAGTTGGGATAGAAACTAAACATCTAAAACTTTCTAAATATATATCATAGACCCAATAATTCATCCAAATGAGAAAGAATAACATGTTTGAAATCAGGACTCAAATCTGCTAATAATATGCAAAAATTGGAGATTTAGACTACCTGAAAGAATTTAACATAAAGATGTTTTTATTATTCTATTTTTTTTATTTAATTAATTTTAAATAATTATTTTTAATTTAATTTTTTTCTAGCGCATTAGATATTGTTTAAGAGTTTATTTCATTATTGAATTTATATTAGTTAATTACTAATTTAAACTTATTAGCTAGTAACCTAAAAGTGGTCTATCAAGACTTATTGTGATGGGAAGTGGGAACAACAAGACTGTCACTAGATTGAAGTGTGCTTCCTACCTTTCAGTAATTCTCTTATATTGAAAAATTTTATTCTGAGACTTTTTATTTTTTCATGTCATTAATTTATTAATTCATATTATCTATCTCTCTCATTTTATTCAGATCACTTATTGATTATATTATTATTGACTAATTTTTTCAGATTTTAATGGAAATTAATTTTTTAACTAGAATTATCAATATATAATTAATTGAACAAAATTACTTATAATTTTATAATTCAAATTTATATTATTTTTTCATGTAAAAAAAATTGTTTTTCACAACTTAATTGCAACATTGCGATAAATTTATTAAAAAAAAAGAGAAGGTAGCTGCCACCCCTAAAATATCATTCGTGCTGCTAGTCAAGTTGAGAAGGTCCCTCTTCTTTCCCTCTCCAAAACCAAAACACAGATACACAAATGGCATCCAACCTCTGCTCTTCACCTTCTTCTCTCTATAAACGGCTCTGCAACATTTCTTCATCTTCTTCAAGAGACTCAAAATCAAGAAACCTAAACAACAACTTCTACCATTCTTCGAAGATAAACACTCTCTCTTCTCAATCAAGAGCAACCTCTCTTCAAATAACCAATGTCTCATTGCATGACGAAGAAATACCACGACAAGAAACCTCAAAAGATTCAAAATTTAAGGAAAAAACTGGGTCTTCTTCAAAATCTTACATCTGGGTCAACCCCAAAAGCTCTAGAGCTTCAATTCTCAGAAAAAGTTCCTACGATGCTAAGTATACTTCACTTGTTAATGCAGCTAAGTATCTGAATTCTTGTAGCCCAAATAAAGATGATGTCTTTAATGTTTTGAGTGAACTTGATGGTAAATTGTTAGAGCAAGATGCTGTTGTTATTCTTAATAACATGTCGAATCCGGACACTGCTTTGTTGGCTCTTAAGTTTTTTCAAGAGAGGTTGAAGTTTAATAGAGAGGTTGTTGTTTACAATGTGACTTTGAAAGTTTTTAGGAAGGGAAGGGATTTGGATAAGGCCGAGAAGCTGTTTGATGAGATGCTTGAGAGAGGTGTTAAGCCTGATAATTTTACGTTTTCGACAATAATTAGTTGTGCTAGGTTGTGTAATTTAGCTGATAAGGCAGTTGAGTGGTTTGAGAAAATGCCGAGTTTTGGGCTTGAACCTGACGATGTTACCTTTTCGACTATGATTGATTCGTATGGGCGGGCTGGTAATGTTGAAAAGGCATTGAGGTTATATGACCGTGCTAGAACGGGGGAGTGGCGGCTAGATGCAACGACGTTCTCTACATTGATTAGGATTTATAAGGTTGCTGGGAATTTTGATGGGTGTTTGAATGTTTATGAAGAAATGAAGGCTTTGGGTGTTAAGCCAAATTTGGTCATATACAACATTTTGTTAGATGCCATGGGAAGAGCCAAGAGGCCTTGGCAGGTGAAGAAATTCTATCAGGATATAATTGACAGTGGGTTGTCACCAAGTTTTGTGACATATGCAGCTCTTCTGCATGCGTATGGTAGAGCTCGTTATGGAGATGATGCATTTAAAATTTATAAGGAAATGAAGGAAAAGGGGTTGGGATTGAATGTAGTTCTTTATAATTCCATATTGGCTATGTGTGCTGATCTTGGCCACGTGGATAAAGCTGTTGAGATTTTTGAGGACATGAAGAGTTCTGGAATCAAGCCTGATAGTTGGACTTTCTCATCCATGATTACCATTTTCTCATGCTGTGGGAAAGTGTCTGAGGCAGAGAATACGTTGAATGAGATGTTCGAAGCAGGCTTTCAGCCTAATATTTTTATCTTGACATCGCTTATCCAGTGCTATGGAAAAGCCCAACTCATTGATGATGTTGTGAAGACATTTAACCGAATTTTTGAATTGACTATAACTCCAGATGATCGGTTCTGTGGATGTCTTCTGAATGTGATGACTCAAACACCAAATGAAGAGCTCAGCAAGCTTGTTAAATGTGTTGAGAGGGCTAATCCGAAGCTTGGTATTGTAGTTAAACTTTTGGTAGAGGAGCAAGACAGTGGGGGGAATTTTAAGAACGAAGCTACTGACCTGTTTGATAGTATTAGCACCGAAGTAAAGAAGGCTTACTGCAATTGCTTAATTGACCTCTGTATCAAGCTCAATATGTTGGAGAGAGCTTGTGAGTTGCTTGACCTTGGATTGACACTTGAAATTTACACCAATATAATGTCCAGAACTTCAACCCAGTGGTCCCTAAATCTAAAGAGTCTCTCCCCCGGGGCAGCTTTGACAGCATTACATATTTGGATGAATGACTTGTCCAAGGTACTGGAGGCAGGGGAGCAGCTTCCACCATTGCTTGGAATCAATACTGGGCATGGGAAACACAAGTATTCTGAGAAAGGTTTAGCCAATGTGTTCGAGTCATATTTGAAGGAACTAAATTCTCCATTCCATGAGGCCCCTGATAAGGTTGGCTGGTTCTTAACTACAAAGGTTGCAGCTGAGTCATGGTTGGAATCTAGAAAATCAACTGACGCGGTAGCTGCGTAGGTGCCATGCTCATGTAGATTTTCCCTTTTTTTATGTCCATAAATGGTACGTGCCCGCCATATTCTTGTTTGATTTTCTGCTGATATTGTCTCTCTTGATTGGGAATTTTTGTGTCGTTAAGATAAAGCATTATATTTAGCCATTGAATCGTCATATAGCTGATCAGATTCTAAAAATCTAAATCATGTTGCTTTGACTGGTTGTGCTATGATTCAGGAGCATCTCTTTAGATAGTCTGCACAATTGAGGCAATTATTCGGTGAGGGAATAGCAAGTACATTGCATTTTCGGGATTGAAATTTAAAGCTATTAAAGATTGGATCAAAATCCATTCCACATGCATGTGTGATCTGACAGAACATGGCTTGTTTGTTGTCTGCAGTGTCGGCAGTGACTGCCTCATCAAATCAAATCAACGAGACTCGAGCATTTGCTTACAATGAACCAATTGCCATGGTTGCTGCTGAAGTCACAAATGCATAAATGGTATTCGTGCAGCGAAGTTCTACTGCTTCACTATAGGTTAAATCAATTCTGCACTTCTTGTGCACTGCAATGCTAGACAACTGTTGTTACAAGCTTTGATTTCATACTGCACATGACAGAAATGTTTGCAACATTGTGTACAGGAGTTTCCTTACCAGTATGGCTGGTTTTTATGGTTCCCTATAGTTCAATATCGTTGTAGAGAAGTCTGTGAGCCTGCTCAAAAAGAGAAACAAAGATTTATTTTTCTGTAAATAGTTCTTTCGTTGGTTGCTTAAGGTCAGATATCAGCTGATTAAGGGGAAAAAAAATATTAAATAATATTTTAAAACGTGTAGGGAAATTACTGTAATTTTTTTCAATTTTTTTTTTGTTTTGTTTTCATTTTTGTTTTTTTTTTTTTTCCTTTTATCTGTTTTACATGTTTTTTTTTGTCTGATTTTTCCTCAAGATTGTCTTCTTCTTCTTTATTGTTTTTGTTTTATTTTTCCTCACTTTTTTTTTCTTTTTTTATTGCGTTTTACATGTTTTTTTTTTTCAAGATTGTCTTTTTTTTTTGTGTTTTTTGCTACAATGTTTCTCTACATGATTTTTTTTTTAAAGAATTTTTTTTTAAATAGTCTTTGTTGATTTTATTTTTTCAATATTGAGCTGGTTAAGAATTTAATTTTATAGTTTTTTTTTTAAAACACTGTGGATTGTTACAATGTTTCCTCACGTGGTTTTTTTTTATAATATTTTTTGTTGTTTTTTTTTTCACAATTATCTTTGTCGATTTTATTTTTTTCATATTGAGATAGTTGAGAATTTACTTTCATAGTTTTTTTCTTTAAAACACCGTGAATTGTTACAGTGTTTTTTCACATGATTTTTTTTATGATTTTTTTCAAAATTATCTTTATCAATTTTTTTATTTTTAATATTGAGCTAGTTGAGAATTACAACTATAGATTCTCATAAAGTACTATAGATGCTACAGTGTTTTCCTGCATGTTTTTTTTTTCCTTTCTTTTTTTTGTTTATGATTTTTAAAAAAATTATCTATGTTAATTTTATTTTTTTAATATTAAGCTGGTTAAGAATTTAGCTTTGTAGTTTTTTTTTTTTTTGTGGATTGCAACAATTTTTCTTCATATGATTTTTTTTTAATGATTACAACACACAAGCATGCCACAAGCCCGCAGCATCACGCGGTCATGGCATCTAGTAATAACTAGAAGTAGTTTATTACTAGAAGGTAGATCCTTTTTCACCTTGTGTTAAATAATTTTTTAAAATATATATATATATATATATATATATATATATATATATATATATATATATATATAGACTTTTATGATGTGTTTTTATACATAAAAAATTTCTAAGCGGAATTTGAAAAATTTATGTATATATTTAATTAAATAAATTGATAACTATTTATGCAACAAAAAAAATTATTAAGCTTGATCTCTACCCAGCTAAAATAAACCAGCTAAACTTATGACTTGAATCATTTACTAATTTATTGTATATATAAATTTTTTATCTAAAATAGACATTTATAAATTAAGAATTAGCAAGATATTAAAGTAATTGGAAAAAAAAACAAATTAAAACAAATTATGTTGCTCAATTAATAATAAATCAAATATTGAGTGATGAAATTAAAAAAAACAACAAAAATTAAAAAAAAATTATTGTAATGGATAAAAAGGGACTAGTTTCTCGAGTTAGAAAGGCTTGGAGCTTCTAAGCCTTTTCTTTTAAAAAAACAATTTCTTAAGGGGCAGACAACTTGTCCCTTACCCTTAATGATTTGAACAAAAATAGAGGCAACGTGTCATCTTCATTGTCCAGATTCTTGCGACCTTCAATTATTGGAAAATTAAGTTAATCTATTTCAAATCAAGAAAAACTTATTTTTAACAATATTTTAACAAGAAAAAACCATAAAAATACCTTAAACACCTTTTAAAACATTCATAATCTCTAACAAGAAAACAATTATCTGCAAAACCCACAATCAACTTGATACCAAAATTCTTTTAGGGTCCAAATCCATCATTTCAAGCAAGTTTGAGGGAAAAACAACACATATTCTAAACTTTATTCATTAAAAGAAAACCATTGAAACCAAAAATTACTTGTTTTTGTGGTTGAAATCAATATCAATCAAGATTTTTTCTCTCTACAACTGGAATCCAGTCACTCTTCCTCTTCTATCTCAAATCAAGAACCTAAAAATAAGAAAATTAAAGTTTGGGATAAAAATTGAATTTCATAGATTATTAGAGACTAAAAGCTTATAATCTAAAATGTTGGAGGCCCAAAGTGTATGTTTAGCCCTAGTTTTAGCAAAACTATTTTTTTTGTCATATTTTTCATTTTAGTTCTTTATCTTTGAATCTTTCCCTTCCTTAATAAAAATGTTTTAATTGATCATTAATTTGGGTGCACGAGAGTGTAATAAAAAAAAGATTAAAAAAATTCATTGTGGTAATCTACATTGATTTATTTCTTGATGAACAGTGGAATGGAAAATATTATTTTCCCTAGGTATTTTACTAGAGTATTACTTAATAGCATTTGAATTTTCGGGCACCGAATGAAAAATAGAAAAAGAAAAAAGAAGGGCAAACCTAAACCATGACCCCAACTATTTAGGCAGTCTTGATATTTCCCTCGTACAAATTTTCTATCAACTCTGTCGCCTAAGATTTAAAATTTTAGCTAAAACTAACAGTTACATTTTCTGTTATCACTGTAGGCTGTCCATTTAGGTATTTTCTTGAACACTTTATGTTTGTCAATTTAATCTATACTAGCCTAGTTGGGGGGGGGGGGGCAAAAAATAAAGGGATTACACACTGCTTGTTGCTTGTTTGACCTTTTTTTTTTCCCAGACAACAATACAATGAACAATGCAGGGGTGATGCGCAGACCATTGACCTTTTTAAGATAATATTATCAAAATGATATCTTTCCTTAGATGTGATGGTCTGCACGTCAAATTGTCTCCAAGATGAAGTCAAATAAAACCATACTATAAATTGAGGATCATCACATTACTAGTTCAAAACATCATTGTATATTGCACGATGGGAAACTGCATTGATGTTCTGTCATATTCATCTGCAGAGAGGAGCAAAGTTCTCATCCATAATGGAGGAGAAAAGGAGTTTAAATCCTCAACGCGGGTTAAGAAGATCACATCCGGCCGCTACGGTGGTTGTATGTTGGTGCATAGTGCGCTGCCTTATGTACCATTGCCGCCTGACACCAGGCTGGAACCTGGGGAAGTTTATTACCTTATGCCTTCCCTTGGTCAACCTTGTAGACTTGAGGTCTCGTCGAAATTGGCCGGACAAGAAACTTGTGCTAGCAGGAAAGTCAAGATTGTGGTGACTAGGCAGCAGTTGGAGTTGCTGCTGAGAAATTCAAAGCAGTTCAGGTCAAAAGGAATCGCTGTTCGATTCTCTGAAAGTTATAAGGAAGGAGAACGAAAGTGGCGGCCATCTTTAGTTACCATTCCAGAGGTGCAAAAGTTTTAAATGGTGGGAGTTTTCCAACTCTTCATTTGCATTATAATTCAGTTTCCAAAAAAAGATAAGAGCGATATAGAATATAGCTCTGCCCTAGCCTGAAAAGTATATGAAAGTATAATGGATGATACATTGTAGGCTCTCAAGAAACGGGAGAGGTGTTTTTGGATATTTTTTTCTCCATGTATTGCACCCTCTGGTTTTGTTGTTTTAGAGCAGCCTGTGCTACATGCACATTGTGGTTGTAATCAATCAATAATAGAGTTCTTAGATCTTCCTGTGTTTTTTTAACCAAACTAGGAAGATTACTACTTGTACTTGCTATCTGGGGTAAGCTCAGGCGGTAGGAGGCAGAGGTTTGGTTAGAGATACGAAGCTCAAGCGGTAGCACTCTCGATTGTAAAAAAGAAGAAAAGAAAAAAGAGTGAAGACCAAGAAATTCTGTACATGTCAAACATGCTGTTCATGTATTGATTTATTTTGTTGAAGGCAGACACGATTATGCAAGTAACCAGTCTCTTAAGAAGGGCATAAAAGTGTCTTGCTTTGAAACTGCAGCAAGACTGGAATTCCAAGTCTTCTGTGATGAACATTTACAATGTGCAAGAAGGGGGAGTGGAAAGGGAAGATGATGATTTATAACATTTGTTGCAGTTCTTCAGACAATCTCTGCTTTTTTATTTGGATCCAATTTCCTTGATTACAAATCCTCAGTATGTTTGCACACTTCAACTTTCCATATACACAAAACCAAAAGCATTCAGGTAATCTCAAGCAACAATGAACACAACTTTCAGCACTATCCTAGGATGTTACAGTTCAGAACTCCTCTGTCCATTGACTCGGAACTTTATTTCAGCTAGCTAGAATCAATAAAACAGTCCGTATTTACAACGAAGAATCATAAGACATGGTTGAAGAATAAAATGAATTTCAGGTAGGTAGCCTTCAGCTATATCCAATCCAAGCAGTTTTCAAGATGCTCGGTTTCCCTGCGGTGATCCGAAGAGCTAAAAGGGTTATCATCACAATATCGAAAACTCTATTTCCAAGTACAGTTACTTGCAGTAATAAATGATCGATAGAAATTGAAAAGATGAAGCCTAAAAATATATCATAGTTTTTTGGCAGGTTTTACCAACCTTTATGAGTAGTTTATACTCCAAATCTTTTTGGTTTATTTGGTTTTGCTGATACAGCTTCTTTTTCTCTAGCAGCCGCTTCTCTCTTCACTTTCCTGGACTCTACTTCAATGGATTTTGTTAGGGCATCAACCTTCTTCATGAGCATCTGAAAATAATTTTCTGATACAGTCAACACACCTAATAGAATATGGAATTATGGATTTAAGCCAGAGAGAGTTAGTTGCTATTACTTCACCTGAATTTCTTGATCTTTAGCATTCAAATTACTTTCTTTAGTCTCACAATATTTTCTTAGATTTATGACCTCTTTTTGAAGCCTATCATATAGGAATCCTGAAACAACATCCTCGCTCGAAGAAATGGTACCTCCCTTGTTTTGCAAATCTTCATTTCCACCAACTTTGTTCTTCGTTTCTGCTGAACTTGTTGTATCATTGTTCTCGTGTTTGTCGATATACGAATCTGTGTTTGTCTTCACTTCTGCATTTTCCTTTCCTCCGCTATCAACAACTTTACTTCTAGACACCCACATACCTTTCCTCAACAAGTTTTCTCCAGAACCACTCTTCTTCTTGAAGCTATCAGCTCGATTTTGGATTCCAGCAGCAATGGCTTTTTCAGTTTCAATATTTGGCTGCTGGAAAGGAGAACTTCCACTGATGGTGGAACCCCTTGGCTGTGATGCAGACCTCTTTCTAATTCCTCCATTGCTTGTTAAAAATCCTAGTATATTACTGGTTTTTCCTGGTTTAGGGGATCCACAGGATGCATTAGGGTTCACAGAGAAACTCGATACATGCTGTAAGCCCTCTTCCAATGTCTTTAACCTCAGCTTCAATTTTTCCTTCAGTGACAGAAACATTTCAATTAATAAACCAAGATACAAGACGACGTTAACAAAATGGAAGAAATGTCAAAAATTTTACCTTCAGCTGTGCTTCTGCATTAGCTGTTCTCTCTGATATAGCTAGCTTATCTTTTAATCTTTGCATCTCCGCCTACAAATAAAGGGATGGAATTAGAAATAATACACAGGCAAATGAATTTAACTTTGTCAAGATTTCATTTTCCGCTGTCAGTGCCTGTGCAAATGTCTAATACATGCTCTACTCTTTCTTGGCGATCACTTGTGAAAACCAAAAACGAAACCAAGTTTCTGGTTATTGAAATACCTGCAGCAGCCTTCTCTCTTCAAGCCATTGCTTGACAGGCATGACCTTGTCATTTTCATCCTTCCACTCGTTAGCCACCACAGTTGCAACTCGGTTTGCTGAAACTCTGGCTCTGGCTAGCTCCCTCTCCAGAATCCTCTTCTCCTCCTGAAAAGTTGAGCAAGTAAAGGGCAGATTTCTAAATCAGTCGGGATATGGAGTTTAACAATCAAGGAAGAAACAACAATAATTCTGAAAAAATCACTTAGATGAACTCATATAAGAATGAAACATACATTTAGTTCAGAAATCTGTCTCCGATAGTCACGGATAGTATTGGCCGCAGCTCCAGCAGCTAGAATTGCCTCCTCAAGTTCATGAATGGTCTGGCTAAGCTTTTCAACCTCCAAAACTTTTTGGCGATTCGTCTTCTCTAGAATTCTGTTCTCCTCCTGCATGTGATATACTTCCAAATCCGCATCACGCAAAATCTACATAGCATGTGCAAACAATTAACCAAATATTTTACAGAATAGTACCTGGCAGATTTCAATCTGTCTCTTCAACTCATAGTTTTGGTTCTGAACCTCCTCGACTATTAAAGCCCTTTCTAGAGCACTTCGCAAGATTCCCTCTGCTTCAAGCAGAGCTGATTCTTTTGACTTGGTAAGACGCTCCATTGCCTTCTTATCCTCCTGCTGTGCTGCAATCTGGAAATACCAAGAGGTAAGAAAACTACATTCCATGTAAGAAAATGTATGGCGTTCTCATACTCTATAGATTCTTTGAAAGCAATCTCACTTCATTACCATACCTCATTTTTATACATTTTAATCTCTGCCTCAAGAGGAGCAATGACCGACTCAATAGGAGGAGAATCATCATCCTTCTGATTTGCATGGACCCTTCTAAGAGTTGCTTCCGCCGCATACTGTGCTGCTAATGCATCTTTCTTTTCATTTGTTATCTTCTTGATTTCAAGATTCTGCAATGAATCAGGTTTGAACAAAAGTCATTTTAGTCCCACAGATCATGATTCTTTACACCTAACTCTATGAAATTTCAGGAGGAACCTAGCTTACCTTGCTCTCTACAAGATTTTCCATGACACCAAGTTTTGCTTCCAGTTTACGAACTCCATTCCTGAACTGGAAAAACCAGGAAACCTCAGAAGTGTCAGTTCTATTAAACTGAACAAAAAGAGTTTGAAACTTGTTACTTCTTGTCTGACAAGATTCCAATTAAACCTTTGATGGAAACATAATAGAAGATCATGTAATGGAATCATTACTTTCTACAAAACATTATCTAAATAGCATAAACTACAATCTCTGACACAGTACAATATAAAAAGCCATTTCATAACAGATGTATGTGCTTTAAATACCGCGTGATAGAGATAAATTTCCAGGCAATGTAGCCACAAAACTTGCTTACCTCTTCGATAGCCTTATCCTTCAAAGCTTCAGTTGCCCTCAAAGCCTTAATTTCTCCTTGTGCAGCCCCCAGATCTCTTCCTTTCTCTGAAACAATGATGAAAAAAAAATCATCAGAAGACATTCTAATACTTATTTTGGATCACAAGAAATGCTAGGAGACAAGAACAGAACAGTTAAAAGAGCAAAAAACAAGAAACCTCAATGGCTCTAGAACTTTTACTGTAGCCTAGAATGATAAAAGTCAAAATGCAGGTCTTCAATTTTGACATCAAATTACACTTAAATCTTGTGATAATGTGCTGTCATTTTCCAAATTACAAGCTCCTAATTATTTACACAGGTGAACAGTAATTACCTGTGTGGTGAGAATTATTACCATAGGCCATAAATTGAGAACCAAAAACCAAATCCCATTGACTCAATGGATGTCTTTACTGTCAAAATCAAAATTTTCACTTCATTTTTTCACAGAATTTCACGACTCGAAAAGAAAATCCAGCCTAACTTGAACTGATCAACTCAGAAGAACTAAACATTAACTAACAAGCAAACCATTACACAAGCACTCACACATGTGCATGTCAACGCATGTTTTCATGAACTTAGAAAGTGTATTTTAGGATAAGACATGGCAAACCTTTAAGAAGGTTTTGTAATCGGTTGAGCTCTAAGACAATAGGGTCAGGGTGAGAAAGGGAGAGATCTTCACTTCCTACTCCTCCAAGAACTTGTTCTTCATTACCATACCCCACCATCTTTTCCCTTTCTTACTACGGCCTTAAAGTTTGAAACAAAATGAAAATGTTTAACAATAATAAAGCACACAAGCTCCAAGAACAACTACAAGATGAGGGGTTTTATTAGACAACATAAGAGGGTTTTGTTAGAGATAAACATAAGATACAGAAAAAAGTATGTCACTCAAAAGAGTCCATCCCTTTAAGGAATTGACCGCAAAGAGAGGATTGGAGCTTCCCTTTGTGTGAAGCAAAATATGAAAACCACATTTTCCATCACAGGCCGGCCTAGTCGGCTTTCATTATCTCTTCATTCATATTTTGATTGTAACCGTTACTTTCTTTTATTTTCAAAATCCTAATTTTCCTTAACTAAATCATAATCCCATACAACATTATCTCTTATATATTTATATATTAGTTGTTACGTCTGAAAACTAAATTGGGCCAATTTAAATAGAAAATCCATACATTACACGATGCATTCACGGGTTTTGATTAAAGTATAAGCTAATAGAGAGGGGGAAATTTAGAGTGATATTGACAATTACTCCTGTGCGTGTATTAATATCTGAAGTAAGTATTATTTATTCTTTTTTCTCTAATATTTTAAGTAGAAAATCCATACATAATTCAAATATGAACCTATGTGACGAGAGAAGCATCCACGTTTCATTAGGGTTTTATAATTATATATATCGAAGGAGTAATATTTTTTGCTCGAAGTAGGTTTGATTAGTGATGTTGAATCTAAGCTTTGAATTTGTAGTACTACTTATCGGGATAACAGTTTTGAATCTTTATACCACCTAATCTTTGACAAGTATAGCTAAGTTTGGTGATAGATATGTGTGCAAATATTTCAGGTAAGGGCATTGGTTGTTGGTGCCCTTAATTTATTCATCATTCTTCGAACCCAGAAACTGGCCAATATTAGTAGGAGAAGTGGAAACTAAAGCATGATTTATTAAGCATATATGGTAGGTGTCCTTTATATATATATATATATATATATATATGAAAGAAAAAAAGGGTCCTGTAAGCTTGACCAACTCCGCTCCTCACATTACCAAACCATCAATGGGGTTTTTCAAACATAACTTTTGGACCCTATCTTGAAGCTTTATTAGGTGGAACACACAGTTGATTAGCAACACCGATTGTTATAGGTTTTTGGGTGTGATACAGTTCTGCATGATATTTTTTTAAGAGTCTTTTTTATTTAAAAATATATTAATATGATTTTGATTTTGATTTTTTATTTATTTTTTATACCAACAAATCAAAACAATAAAAAATCATTAAGAAAAACATTAATTTAGTGTTTTTTTTTCAAATGAAACATATCAAAAAAACAGAAGCTATTATACTCCGGAACACTTAGTTTTTATCGCAAGAAAGCGAAGGGGAAAAGAAGGTGATGTATGGGCTAAGCTTCATAACATCTTGTTAATGTTTTTCTTAGATTTTTTTTTTCTGGTGTTGTCATCGTCAGGTGATATTGATAGAAAGCTCATGTTTTGGAGTAAATTAATTGCTTAAGCGTTAAACATTGCTTAAACCATGCCCCTTTTTCGTTGCTAGTGAAAGCCACTCAAGGGATTTTGAAAGGAAACAAAGAAAAATGAGGTCTTGCTGACTCCAAATCGAAAAGGACCAACTAAAGTGGCTTCAAAGAATATATATATATATATATAGATCTCGCTTGCGTCTCATCTTTGCTTGTAAGTATGATTGGATACAAGAAAAATACATGAAGATCCAGCTGTTATTTGACACTGTGCCATACGGCAATCTTTAAGTATGTTATCTGGTTTTTCCATTTCATTTTTTGATTAGACGATGAAGGAAAGAATCCACCACCACCATCACCACCACCACCAAGCTAACCCTAAAAAAATAAGAGAGGCCATGACCAAATCCTACATACAACCAAAACTTTCAATTGGGTTTTTCATTGACTTAATGATGTTGGGTTCTCCATTGTTAATTATAACTTAATTGAATTCCTTACTAGCGTTATTTTATTATACATATACATATACATATGGAGATGTGTTTAGTAATTATAACTTAAGATTATGTTTGTTTTTATATTTTAAAAATATTTTTAAAACAAAATTATTATTTTTTATTTTAAATTAATATATTTTTAGTATTTTTGATGTATTAATATTAAAAATAATTTTAAAAAATAACCATTAATAAAATTACAAACAACCTGAAAACTTCTCATCCAGCTTGCACGCTGTGCATTGATTGTTTTGCTTGGACCCATGAAATAGAAAGTTCTGTTCTTTCTTTTCTTTTCTGAATGTATAAAAGGTGGAGATCATATTGGGCTAGAGGCTGCTAGATTTGAGCTATCCAGGCCACAAATGGTGGAGAGGCTGTGGTAGATGCAAGCCTCTGTGTTAGTGAAGTGGGTAGTTTCATTAGACATTACTTCAACAGGCTCTAAGAAGAAGGTCCAAGCTGCTAGAGGAAGGAATGGTAGTTTACTTTGTTTTTTTTTTTTCTCAGATCAAATGATGCCCAAAGAAAAAGCACAATAATGGACTCAACTTAGGTGCTTCACGGGGGATAGCTAAATGTAAAATGATGTTTAGATTCTGTGTATATGTACTGTGGTAATAATTATTTTTTAAAATATTTTTATTTAAAAATATATTAAAATAATAGTTTTTATTTTTTAAATTTAATTTTAATATAGCATATCAAAATTATCTGAAAATATTATAAAAAATTAATAAAGTTTTAGATAGAATATTTTCATTCTTGAATAGTAGGCAAATGCTTGAAAGCTTCATTAAGTGATGATTTAAAGGGTAGAACCTAATATTGAAAGGTTGCTAGGAAATCCAGTTCACAAGGTTATCCTTTTCATAATTTGGCATTACACAAAAAATATAAATTTAAACTAAAATGACTATATAATATAATTTAAAAAATTTAAATTGGTAAAACAAGTTGATTTAAGATCTAAGTGATAAAAAAATCTGGAATAATTTGGATTGAAAGAAATAAAAGAAGAAAAAACAAAACTAACAAAAGAAGAAAAAACAAAACTAACCCTCAACTTAAAAAATAATAATTAATGTGATATTATTTTAATTGTTTTAATATTTAAAAAAAAAAACTGAAAATAGCAAAGTCCGGACCAGATTTGATCTCTGGCTAGCTAATCTTTTCTTGAAACCCATGAGCACATGGGAGGGAAAAAATAAGAATTGCTCTGTACACTAATCTTTTTTTCTTGAAAAAAGTCATAAAGTAGCCGACCAATTCAAGAAGCGGACAAAGAACATATACCAAAACATTCTGTTGGTTTTGGTGGTAATGACCAATATGCCCCTATGCCCTTGGCACACCAACTATTTACTGTTTTGCTCTTCATATGAAATGAAGTAATATTTTTTAACCCATTAATATATAAATTTCCAAAATTTTAACTGCCCACTGGTGTCTATTACCTTAGGGGATAATGACATTTTTAATTTCTGTATATCTAAATAATACTAATCTTATATGATAATCTTATAAGATTAATGATTTATCAAAAAAAAAAATCAATCATTGAATGGGCATTGCATACAATAAATAAATGAGTTTTATTACTAAATATACAATATTTATAAGACTATATATTATATTTACATTTTATTTATGGTTATAGTCTTAAAATCTAATTCAAAATAAGGATCGAGTCTCAGATTAATTTTAGAATATTGTTTGAATAAAAAACTAATGGGTTGATAATTAAGTTTTTACCGGGTCAATTAGGATATTTTTTTAATTTTTTTTAATTTAGATCAGTTTAGTATTCTGATGGGTTGAATTTTAAATTAACTTATAAAATTTTATCTGAGATTTAAAATAATAATTATATTCCTATATAAAAGAATATAATGGTCAACTACTTGAAAGCTTGTAGTAATTAACATGGCAATCAAATACTAACAATGTTTTTTAGCTAAAAAAAGTAAAATGCCTTTTGAAATCTGAAAACATTTTTGGCAGATAATTTAGTTAGAACTAGTCTGGTGATGAGGTTATTTCAGTAATTAGAGATGTACGAAAACGAGAGAAAAACTTTAAGGCTACAGAGAGGATGATTATTTGTGAAAGAAAAGGAATCTCCCTTTGACAATTATTCTCTATCAATGTATGAACGCATGAATGTTGAAGATCATTATTTCAATTAATTTGCACTTGTATCAAAACAAGGACAAAACCATTCTCTCCTTGCTTCCTCCCACTCTCCGCCTCTCTTTCCGGCCCTGAGCAATTTTCTCAGTAAATTTTCTGGCCATATGGATATCCCAGAAAGGCTTTTGCAATATAGACATCACTTTGCTATAGCAATCACTGCTTCAGTTGTTCTATCTTTACTGTTATATGCTGCTCCTAGGCTAATCACCATTCTTGCTTACTTCTGGCCTTTATTGGCCTCCACAGCTGTATTCTTGATGTTGATCTTAGTCTTTGGAGGTACTGTTACACACATGGCTACAGATTCTCATGGTGAAAAAGCAGGCGAAGGGCTTCTTGATTATGTTGCAGGGCAGCCAGATAACGATGAGCAGTCCCAAAAATACGAGTAAAAGTTGAGGTTCTAGTTTTGATTTCAAGAGCTGGGTTAAGGTCTAATCTGGTGTTTTTTGACCTCTATCAATGCATGAGTGTTTATGCATAGGTTTTCTCATGAAAGTTGGAGAAGAAAAATGAAAGCGGCTTCGAAGATGTAATATCCAATGATAATAAATTGTAAAGGATGTTTCTGTTTATGTATATATCTTTCTTTTCACTTCCTCTTTGAATTTGATACAGAAAGATGACTCTTGATATCGTTAATTAATTATTATCATTTTCTCCATCGAATAAAAAATTGATTTGTGCGACGTTTAACAAGCAAGAAAAAAAAATACTGCAGGAATTATAAATAATTTTAGTGATTATTTATTTCGAGTAATTGAATGTTGAGGAAAAAGAGAGAAATTCTTCAAAAACGGGATAGGAGAGGGAAAGTATTTTGATCAATTGGCTACATTATGTCCACAACAGAAATCAAATCTTGATGTCAACCGACTTGTTTTTAAACAAGAAAAGTTCAATGCAATTGGTTTTACCTTTAAATCATGTCAGGAAAAAAAAAATTAAAGTTCATAAATGTTTTTTTATAAATTTGGTTTCATCTTCAATTTTCAGAATGATTCTAGAATCTTTTAGGGTTAGAAATGAGTTCATTAATGTTTTTATTGTCACACGTGTGCGGCGTCACGGTGAATGTCTTCCCGGTATAATCCAAGTGTATATGGTGTGGGGAAACAGACAAGAAAAGAAATTATTGTTCTTTATCGATGTAAAGAGAAAATAAAAGTTACCACCTAATTTTGTGATTATTAGGAACCTTGACTAATCTTAAAGATTGGACACGAGAATTAGTTGCGTAAAAAAAATGTATTAGCACTCTTAACACGTTTTGCCTAAAGTAAACTGCATTGTTTAATTGTCTGATTAAACTAGTTGTCTGATTGTTGGATTGTCTAAGGTTGAAGACAAATCATCCTCAGTAAATAGATCCTTATCTTATAAGGTAAAAAACATAATCATTCTAATATCAATAAAAAAAATCTTTTTAATATCACGAATACGTTTTACATATAAGTTTGTAATCTCATATACTAAAATAAAACAAAATATTTTTTCAGTATTTTTGAAATATAGACCTAGTTCTCATGGTTTTAATAAACTGGTTATTAAAACCCGAAATGCATGCTAACACTTTTTTTTAATTTTATTTTGTATGAAAATAAGATATGATATATTTTTTATATTTTGAGATACTTGGCCGTATACATGAAAATAATGTATTTTTTTTATATATATATATTTTTTTTGCAATATTTTGGAGAAAATCGGGTATTTTAATACCGAATTTGTATTTTTATAGTATAAAAATACAAGCCAATATTAATAAAAAGTTGGTATAAAAATACATGAGAAAACCACAAATTTTTTATTGAAAGGATTTTGAAATTTTTTCAGAATTTTTTTGTTTCTTTTTTTCCTTTTAATTAATTTATTTTTAAAATTTAATTTACATTAATACTCTTTCTCTTATTTTTAAATTATTTAGTTTAATTTTTTCTATATAATAATTAATCTTTTAGATTGTTTCTATGATTTCATTGTACCCTAAATAGATTATTGTAATTTAACTTTATATTTTCCTTACTAGATTTTAGTTTAAAGAATTGGATTTGTATATGATACATTTATATCATACATCTATATAAAAAAAAAAACAATTAGTAGCATAACTCAAAATAAATTTTATTTGGAAGTCTCGTTTAAAGAGTCAAGGTGCAGATAAGATTATCGAAGTTGATCCATACACACACATAGATATAAATATCATGATGTTTTCCTCTCTTTTTTTTAATTATATGAAATATATATCTAACATATATTATTTTAAAATATCCAAAATTACCAAATTATTGTGCAAAATTTGGATTATTTATCAAACATGGTTGCTAAGCCTACACAAATCTTGTCTTGAATCTTGAAGTTTTTATTTCTTTTAAATTTGCTCCTTGTCGTTTTAAATTTTTACATTTTGATTATAAAATTTATTTTTATCACAATTCAGTCATTAAATGTTGAGGAAAGAGAAAACAAAATCTTTAAAAAGAGGATATGAGAGAAAAGGTGTTTTGGTTTAACACATTTTGTTCATTAAAAAAAAAATCAATTTTCATATTAATTATCTTGTCTTTATAGAAAATTTTGATGAAGTTGGTTTTACTTTTTAATTATACTAGTAAAAGTAGATTGAGACTCATAATTTTTTTCAATTTAATCAAATTTTTTATTTTTAAAATGACTTTATGATGTTTTAGGGTTGAAAATAGATTTATTAATTTTTATAGAATGTTTCCGAAGTCTTTCAGATAAAAACGAGTTGAAATATAGGTTGTCGGTGTCTCAAAATTCAAACCCTAATTTTTCAATCAATAGAAGGGATCCAAGAATATACTTACGAGTGACACATGGTATATCTACATGGACAACATGTTGTCCTTTATGTTAAAAAATAACAACTTTTGTTTGAAAGAAAAAACCAGGCATGCTGATCACCCTTTTTCTTTGTTTTTTTTTAATTAATTTATTTTTAAATTAACACCTTCTCTTTTATTTTTTAAGTTATTTAGTTTAATTTGTTTATATAGTAATTAATCTTTTATATATATTACTGTCACCAATGCCATAGACAAGAATGTTGCTCAAACTGTTCATTGCAAATCCGGGAACGATGACCTTGGTGAAAAACTGCTCCAACGTGGAGATCAGTCGCATTTGATTTTTGTTAACACATCTCTGGAAAAACGTTTTCTATTGTAGCTTTACATTGTTGGGAATGCATGCAATCGAAACCTGCCGGTAAATTAATCATTTCAAATTAATAGTTTAAGTTTTTAGATGATATTTTAATATATAATTTATATTATTTTTTAATATATTCTTTCAAAACAAAGTTTTTTAAACTTGAAACTTGAACAAATTTATATTACTTTGTGTTTAATTTTTATCAAATAAATTAGGATATTGAGATTTAAACTTGTAACTTCTTGATCAGCAAAGCTCTGATATCATGTCAAAGAACCATCTCAACATAATAGCTTAAATTTTTAAATAAAATTCTAAAATATGATTTATATTATTCTTTAACACTGTCAAGTTAAGATTTCATACAGATTTTGCTCTAGGAATAACTAATTTATTTTCCAATTAAGTTGTCGTTTTACCTCTTGATTAATGTAAATGGACGTAGGTATTCATCCACTGTAAATTAACTCCATGGGTTCTTGAGGCTATAGAAAATTAATGAAGTTTCGAGGAAAGTGTTTCAAAATGATCAAGACACAAAGTATCTAGCTACCGTAAACAAACGCAGATAGTTAGTCTTGGAAGCTGGTGAATGGTTTCAACGTTCAAATTAATTGTACAAGCATCTTATACAAGCACAATATATTAATTATGGTTCATGCTACGATAATAGATCAAAGATGCCGGTACGGGAGCACATGCAAAATCACCCCGTCGCTCATATTATAATCCATGGCATTGCAAACAGCTTGCAGTATAAATAGGACCTTGCAGAAAAGGCTTGAATGTACCCTTCCATATATATGCATATTGCTGTAAAGGCAAAGGTAAATTAAAAAGATGATGAGAAAAGAAACTCTGCTGGTTGCTTTGACATGGTTCCTGGTGGTTGCATCCATTACCATGTGTGCAAATGCAACAGCAGGTGCTCGTCTGCTCGCATCCGAGCAAGTGGACTATCCACAAGGTAAACTAAATTTATCATGCTTCATGGATCATTTGATTCTGTTTGTCTTAAACCTGTTGCACTGTGTGAGCCATGTAAATTCATGAAATTTTTAAGGTTGTCGCTGCTGCTTCTTTGTCGGAAGGGTGCCGTACTTGAGCTGCGGGAAAGTTTGCTGCAGTAGCCCCGCAGGAGAGAATTGTTGCATCGCAACATAGCAAAACAATGAGGTTGTGGGTGTGGCAGCATCTACGTGCTTGCTTACATTGTCTTCTGTTGCAGACGAAATAAATTTAGTATATGCTGCAAATAATTTGAGGAATATTGGAGCGCCATTCTGCTAGCTAGATGCAGAGGTTCTTCACTCTTCTTTTACCTTTCTGAATGAGAGGCTCTATCATTTATAATTTTACCTTTTGTAAGAGTTTACCCTAGTAATAATGAAGACCAAATGCAAGGTGAAAAGAGAATGATAATATTTGATAATTTAATTATATGTATATTGCATTAATTAACTCACATATAGAGTTTAAAACTCAAGGATGGAGCTGCGCTAAAAGTTCAAAAATGGCGTTAGTGTCGGTGTCTTGGTATGATAGGTACTTGCGATGGCCTTAAATCTCTATTTATACCAAGCAAGCCACATGCTTGAGTTGCATAAAAAAGGCTTGTTGATATATATGGGAAGAGCACACAACGAGGACACTTTCTAAACATTTAGGGGAAGAAGAGAAGAGAAGAGAAGAAAAGGTGGGGTACTTTTCTGAGAGTTCCACTTCGATTCCTGTAGATTTCGATTTTTGAATATTAATTAACCTTGTAATTTTAGAAAGTTTCAGCCTGGCTCCAAGCATTCAATAGTAAATGAATATTGATGGAGAGCTCCTTTTCTTTTTTCATTTTCCATGTTATTTTGTTCCATGAAGCTTATATACTCATGATAAATATATCCCAAAAAAACTCGTAAAAACTAAAATAAATGTATTTGAAAACGGGGTTCGTCGAACCTTTTTTGGAAACTAAAATATTGTTCAAGTTATAGGAACTAAAATCCCAAAAAGTACTTTTGCAAGAATCAAATGTTACGAAAAGCAAGAACATATATACTTTCAAAGAAAAAGGAAAAAAATAAAAAGGTACGGTGATCTCGTGGTGGATCATTTTTTGTGCCTGCATAGATTATATTGGAGATGTAAAACCTAATTTAAAGTTAATTCAAGCCGAGATTCAGGTCACGGATAAAAAAAAATCAACTAAAGTCGATTCTCAATTTCTTAGAAAAAAATCAAATTAATCACTATTTCAACCATTGGTTTTTTTTTTAAAAAAAAAAAACAATTAATGAGTTTTGATTAGATCAATTAGTTTTTTTACCAACTCAATTAGTCTTTTACTTTTAAATTTTATTTTTAATCCAGACTGATCTAGACTCCAAACTAATCAAGTTCTTGGTTAATCCACTAGACCAATATATATATATATATATAATCAAGCCCATTACATAGGCTACTAGATTCATTATGCACAGAAAAATAACAATACGGACAAAGTGAAACAAGCCATTTACATTACAATAAATTTAAAAAATATATATATAGAAAAATAGAACATCGTTTACAGCTTAGCATTCATGATCAATTGTTTACTTATGTAGGTTTAACTAAGCCGCCTTTGTTTTTAGTAATGGCCAGCTTGAGTTAGTTAATTATCAATTAATCATGTTGCTGATTGCATGTATCTTGTTCGTCAATATTTCTCTAATCAACACTCGAATAAGTGCGATCCAGCAATATCACTAGCCTTCCGAAACGATTAATTCTTGTTTTGTTGTATGAGAATTTATGGCTTCTTTTTATTTTATAAGTGGCACTTTACCGCTAATCACTCGATTAATTCTAGTTTTCTCTAATCTTCTTTTTATTTCACTAACCTGGCGAAATGAATTTTTTTTCAAATTTGTGACTGCAAATTTAGTCATGAATTCCCATAAAAAAATCAAAATTCTAAATTTTTGATTGGTTATAAATCTAATTAAACATTCCCAGGGATTGATTGATTATTATATATGTTTTACTTGCAATAAGTAGAAGTTATTGCAAAACAAAGAGAGAGAGAAAACGAAAGAAAGTAAAGCATATGATATTTATTCATAAACATAGAGCCATTTTTCTAGCTAAATTAAGTGATTTTACATACTCGAGCATCGAAAAGAGAAGAGAAAAATAATCTTCTGCTCTCCTTACGATCCAAGGTTTGATTTGATCCAAAATCTTTCCCTTCATATATATGTGCCTCAAGAGTACTTGTAGGACGGTATATTATAATCAAGAAATCAGATCAAGATCATAATATATAGCAAATACATATATATATATATATATATATAGCAAATATATATATATTTAGTATTGATCAGGCCACAAGAATGCACCCATCGCATATGCCCTCTTCTCTTCAAGACTGCCCTTGAAACTTATCCCGTATTCTCTAAGCAACATGTCCACCTTCCACTCTTCCATCTTCTCATAGTCAGCCTTCGTGTAACGAGGGTAATGAAGAGGCATTTGGAATCCTGTGCAAGGATTCATTTCCACCCCTGAACTCTTGATCATGACTCCATTTGCATGCTCTTTAGGGCACCCTACAACTTTGTTACGTGACTGCATGTTATTGTCTTCGTTAGGGTACCCGAAGACATGACATGCTGAGTGAACAAGCCATCTCAAAGCCGCCATCGATCTCCCTTCCTCTCTCCTTCTCTCTCTCTCTTAGGAGAGAAATATTTTCTTGGATTTTAAAGCAAGGTGTAGAAGGATGTCCCATGTCTATTTATACAAGGATTAGGCACAAGAAAGGACAAGATTTTGCCCTAATAAATGCATTCGGCGAAATTTAGAAAATTAAGAATCCCATACGATTGTTCATGAGTTATTGTTTTATGGTGATTTGGTATGCCAACGTAGGCTATTAGTTTTCTTGCTGAAGTTATGTGTCTGTTTTTCTTACACCTATATTTGAGTTGCGTGTCGATGATATTTTAAGGTGTTTGATGTCATGATCAATAATGCTGTGTAGCTTTACATGCAAGTTTTCCAAGACCTACCCCATGCCTAATCAATTGGAGTGTGACTCATGATATCTATTTATTTATTTATTTATTGAGCCATTTACGGGCCTTGCTAGGCGCTTAGTTACTCAAAAATTACGATGGGTTTAGAGCAACTCCAAAGTTTCCTACATGGAAAGTTTAAAATAAAAATAAAAAAAATATTATTTTGATTTTTTTATATTTGCTTTACATGCTTGAAAGATAATGCTAAATAGAATATCAAAATAAATAAGGCCAATAAAAAATAAATCAATTAAATAAAGCCACATAAAAAAATATCAAACTCATTAAAATAAAATAAAGCATCTATCTCTCTCTCCAATACAATTTACTTTTTAAATAACTTTTTATTATTAAAATACATATATAATAAAAAAAAAATCATATTTATTTATATTTTTCATAATGGTGTTATACTCTTCGTAATAGCACCTTCCCTGGAGATGCTATTAGTGTCGACAATTAATTAAGTATGGATACAAATATAAGAGGACAAAAACCTAAGTCAGTAATACAGCTGCGGGTCCTGAAATTCATGGTGTTTTGGACTCAGTGATTTACGCGAAAGCTTATTTATTGTAAACCATTCTACAAGTTTCAATGTATTGCATTGTTTAGGTGCTTAGATATGGGATATTTTTTGTTAGTGACATGTTTTTTTTAAAAAAATATTGGTTAAATAATATAATTTAAAAACAATGGATGAAATAACATATTTTATACATATTATTATAATTGAAAAACACAATATTCAAATTTGTTGCTATTCTGCAACATGATATTTTTAAAAAATTATGAAATGAACTGCATAAATTATAATAAAGAGAGAGGAAAGAAAAAAAATAAAAAAAAAAGAAAAAAAATTTAGAGATACACCGAATCTCCGATTATGACATTATTAAAAAGATATCAACAAGATGAATTCAATAACACCAAAAAAAATCATTAACGGTGACCCCAGTGTACCATTATTTATTTATTTATTTATTTATTTATTTTTGTGTGTTATTGGGTTTATCTCATTGAGATATTTTTAATAATATTGATTGTGTCGTAATCAGAGTTTTAATATATTTATAAGGTTTTTTTTATTATTTCTTTCTTCCTCTCTCTTCTCTTAATGTAATTTGTAAAGCTCATTTCGTATATTATTTTCTTACAGTATCATGTTTCTAAATGGTGCAAGTTTGAATGTTATGTTTTTCAATCATAATATATACAAACAGTATTATTTCATCTATTTTTAAAAATTATGTTATTTATCAATATTTTTTAAAAATGCTAATTTGATAAAAAAAAAAAAAAAAGTTAGATATTACTTCAAAATTTTTTTACATTTCAAGTTGGATTTTAAGATAGTCATCATTAAATGTACTCAAAGTATGGGTTTTCAATTTAAAACAATAGTTTTAAAATTCAGCCTAATCTGATGGGTTAACTCGGAATCTAGTTAATCTAAAATTAAAACTGGGATGGGTTTAATAAAAATAGAGAAAAGCAAAAACTCAGGTGACCAGTTAAAAATCAAGGCTGACATGATGACCTTGTAAGACCCGATCAAGAACCTGGATATAACTTATTGACTATTTATTTTTTTAATAAAAATATCATTTTTTAAGAAAAATAAAAAAAATAAAGGTCAATCCGGGATAACTTGATAATTCTGTCAAAACTTGGTAATTTAGTTAAAACCTGTGATCTGAGCCTTGAGCCAGGTCAACCGCCATATTGGATTAAAGAATATATTTAAAACTTGTGAAAGGGGATTTAGATTTGTTTTTTTTTTTTAAAAAAAAAAAGGAAAGTGAATTTTGTTTTAGTATGTAAAAATAGAATAAAAGATATGTTTATCTTCAAAACCTCGATAAAAACAAAAATCAATATGGTTGATTTTGCCAAGTAAGAAGTTAGAATTATTGCTTATACTGGAATGTGGGCTGAGCAGTCTCTAAAGCCCAATTGTGGAATTCCCAATGCACGTATCTAAGTGATTTTTAACTGGATTTCAATACTGTATAAAAATGGTTCCAAAATACCATAATTACTATTAAAATAAATAAGATTTTGTTTCAAAGCATTGATAATGTGAGATTAATCCCATTCAGAATTTTGGAATGGACCTCTACCAGTTTTTTTTTTTAATTATTTTTAACGGGCCACTAAATGATGAGAGATGCGTTTTATAAATTGTCTAAAAAGATTTAATTTAAAGCAGACACACTCATCACTCATGCAAGGATATAGGAAACTAGAAGCTTAATGGCCACGCACTTCAAGATTAAAATCTACGAACATGACTGGCCCTACGGTCCAACCTTATCCCTGCCAAGAATGAACCTCGAGGTGTGTAGTGTGTGCAAATGCCCAAAATGCTGCCAGTCTACCTGGTTCCGAGCTTAGAGGGTGTTTCTATCAAACACAAAATATATAATCAAGTTTTTTTTGATAAAAAAAATAAGCAACATACTAGAAAGTGGCTAACGAAATTAAGTGCACAGATTA
The DNA here is from genome assembly GCA_018804465.1 of Populus tomentosa. NCBI lineage: Eukaryota > Viridiplantae > Streptophyta > Magnoliopsida > Malpighiales > Salicaceae > Populus > Populus tomentosa. Next base: position 1,200,419 of record CM031979.1, on the reverse strand, counting down.
GATTTAATTAGCTATTCGTTAGATTAGCTTAGAAAGTTGCCTTTTCCATATATTTTGATCATTTAGAGTTCGACTGGATATGATGTACTGATAAATGTTTTTTTATTCGACAATATGAAGTTTTTGTACATTGATTTGCGCATCAACTGAACGTAAATATGTAAAGAAAATCCATTTAACTTAAAAGGTTAGGGATGGAGCATATTTTTCAGGGGAAAAAAAAACCGGGTTGAGCATAGTGGACCGTATAACATGTATTGTGCATGCCATTTTTATTTTTATTTTTATTTTTATCCAGGTATTTCTATATTTTTTTAAAAAAATAAAATTAGTTTTATTTGGAATTTGTGAGAATTCTTTTTAATAAATATATTTTTTAAAATTTGAATTTATATTTTTATTTATGTAGAAATATAACA